>CM062504.1:4850101-5042549 GCA_031479575.1 Coregonus ussuriensis | reverse complement strand
GGAGAGTTACAGAGACTACAGTAGTCTAGTGAAGTTGGTGTGAGTGTGGGGAGAGTTACATAGACTACAGTAGTCTAGTGAAGTTGGTGTGAGTGTAGGGAGAGTTACAGAGACTACTGTAGTCTAGTGAAGTTGGTGTGAGTGGGGAGAGTTACAGAGACTACAGTAGTCTAGTAAAGTTGGTGTGAGAGTGGGGAGAGTTACAGAGACTACAGTAGTCTAGTGAAGTTGGTGTGAGTGTGGGGAGATTTACAGAGACTACAGTAGTCTAGTGAAGTTGGTGTGAGTGTAGGGAGAGTTACAGAGACTACAGTAGTCTAGTGAAGTTGGTGTGAGTAGGGGGAGAGTAACAGAGACTACAGTAGTCTAGTGAAGTTGGTGTGTGAGTGGGGAGAGTTACAGAGTATACAGTAGTCTAAAGAAGTTGGTGTGAGTGTGGGGAGAGTTACAGAGACTACAGTAGTCTAGTGAAGTTGGTGTGAGTGTAGGGAGAGTTACAGAGACTACAGTAGTCTAGTGAAGTTGGTCCGAGTGTAGGGAGAGTTACAGAGACTACAGTAGTCTAGTGTAGTTGGTGTGAGTGTAGGGAGAGTTACAGAGACTACAGTAGTCTAGTGAAGTTGGTGTGAGTGTAGGGAGAGTTACAGAGACTACAGTAGTCTTGTCCGGGCCAAATCTGCCCGTAGCGTGTGTTAACCTGTTTCTGTAGCATGAGATTACTTGATGTAGGATACAAGTACACCCCCTGGACAGGATGTTAGTCTATTGCAGGACCTTACCCCATCTCCTTAAAGAGACAATCAGCAGTTGAAATAATAACAAAACATTTCCCTCCCCCTGTTTCAGTAAAAAAGCTAGGGATAGGTCTGGACAAATGTAACCACTCTCAAATTCATAGATAGAACTATGAATGCCAGGACTGACCATCCATGATCACAACATTATAGTTTTAACATGTTTTGAGGCTAAACAGTGGTTGTTTACATTTACTTTGTTCACAAACATTGGAGTTAAAAAGCTTATATTTTGGGGCTGTCACGGTGCTGTGTATGGGTGTGGTGTAGAATCAGGCGCAGGCAGCAGAGGGTAAGTCCAACAAGACTTTACTGAGCACGAAAATTAATCCAAAACAGCCCGGAGGCAAAAGACGCACACAGGCGTAAAATACAAGCGCACACACAGGTGCGTAAATCTCTCCTCACACAACGAGGAGGAAGCTCAGGAGAAATAGCGTACCGACACGGGTAGCGCAACCAAGACACGAACAATCACACACAACACAAACCTAACAACAAGGAAACTAAATATGGTGCTAAATGAGACCTAACACAAAACAGGTGTGACTAACAGACAAAACCAAACAAACAAGAAACATCGAGCGGTGGCAGCTAGAACTCCGGAGACGACGACCGGCGAAACCTGCCCGAACAAGGAGGAGGAGCCGCCTCGGCCGAAACCGTGACAGTACCCCCCCCCTTGCCGCGCGCCGCCTCCGGCCTCGGGGACGACCAGGGGGACGCGGAGCAGGGCGCGTAGGATGACCACGATGGAATTCGGTCATCAGGGACGGATCCAGAATGTCCCTCCTTGGCACCCAGCACCGCTCCTCCGGACCGTACCCCTCCCACTCCACGAGATATTGGAGACCCCCCATCCGGCGTCTCGAATCCAGGATGGTCCGAACCGTGTACGCCGGAGCCCCCTCGATGTCCAACGGGGGCGGAGGAGTCTCCTCAATCTCAAAGTCCTGGAGTGGACCAGCTACCACCGGCCTGAGGAGAGACACATGGACGAGGGGTTAATATTCTTGTAATCAATAGGTAGTTCTAACCTGTAACTCACCTCGTTCAATCTCCTAAGGACTTTAAAAGGCCCCACAAACCGCCGACCCAGCTTCCGGCAGGGCAGGCGGAGGGGCAGGTTTCTGGTTGAGAGCCAGACTCGATCTCCAGGTGCGTACACTGGCCCCTCACTGCGGTGTAGGTCGGCGCTCGTCTTCTGTCGACGTATGGCACGCTGCAGATGGACGTGTGCAGCGTCCCACGTCTCCTCCGAGCGCCGCACCCACTCATCCACAGCGGGGGCCTCGATCTGGCTCTCATGCCATGGTGCCAGAACCGGCTGGTACCCTAATACACACTGAAAAGGGGTTAGTTGGGTGGAGGAGTGGCGGAGAGAGTTCTGTGCCATCTCGGCCCAGGGCACATATCTCGCCCACTCCTCCGGCCGGCCCTGACAATATGACCTCAGAAACCTACCCACATCCTGGTTGACTCGTTCAACCTGCCCATTACTCTCTGGGTGGTAACCCGAGGTAAGGCTCACCGAGACCCCCAAACGTTCCATAAATGCTCTCCAGACTCTGGAGGTAAACTGGGGGCCTCGATCGGACACTATATCCTCGGGCACCCCGTAATGCCGGAAGACGTGAGTAAATAGAGCCTCAGCGGTCTGTAGGGCCGTAGGAAGACCCAGCATGGGAAGGAGACGACAGGCCTTCGAGAACCGATCCACAACGACCAGGATGGTGGTATTCCCCTGTGAGGAGGGAAGATCGGTAACAAAATCCACCGAGAGGTGAGACCAGGGTCGTTGTGGAACGGGCAGGGGCTGTAATTTACCCCTGGGCAAGTGTCTGGGCGCCTTACACTGGGCACATACTGAGCAGGAGGAGACATAAACCCTCACATCCCTGGCTAACGTTGGCCACCAGTACTTCGTACTAAGGCAGTGCACCGTCCGGCCAATACCCGGATGTCCAGAGGAGGGGGACGTGTGAGCCCAATAAATCAGCCGATCCCGGACCTCGAGCGGGACGTACACCCGACCCACCGGACACTGTGGAGGACTAGGCTCGGTGCGTAACGCCCGCTCGATCTCCGCATCGACCTCCCACACCACCGGTGCCACCAGACAAGACTCCGGTAGTATGGGAATGGACTCCACGCACCTCTCCTCCGTGTCATACCGACGGGACAGAGCATCTGCCTTCCCGTTCTGGGACCCAGGGATGTAAGTGATCTTGAACACAAACCGGGCGAGAAACATAGTCCATCGAGCCTGGCGAGGATTCAGTCTCCTAGCTGCCCGAATGTACTCCAGGTTACGATGGTCGGTCAGAATGATGAAAGGGTGCTGAGCCCCCTCAAGCCAATGCCTCCACACCTTTAGGGCCTGTACTACGGCTAACAGCTCCCTGTCCCCTACGTCATAATTCCGCTCCGCCGGACTGAGCTTCTTAGAATAAAAAGCACAGGGGCGGAGCTTAGGTGGTGTACCGGATCGTTGAGAAAGAACTGCCCCGATACCGGCCTCAGACGCGTCCACCTCAACTTGGAAGGGTAAAGTGGGATCCGGGTGCGCCAACACCGGGGCCGAGGTAAACAGGTCCTTCAGTCTCCCAAAGGCCCTGTCCGCCTCAGCTGACCACTGCAAGCGCACCGGACCCCCCTTCAGAAGAGACGTTATGGGAGCTGCCACCTGTCCAAAACCCCGGATAAACCTCCGGTAGTAATTCGCAAAACCCAAGAACCGCTGCACCTCTTTAACCGTAGTTGGGGTTTGCCAATTACGCACGGCGGACACTCGGTCCACCTCCATTCTCACCCCTGACGCAGACAACTGGTAACCCAAAAAGGACACTGACTCCTGGAAGAACAGACATTTCTCAGCTTTGACATACAGGTCATGCTCCAACAGTCTCCTCAATACCCTGCGCACCAGGGCTACATGCTCGGCCCGAGTAGCACTGTACACAAGAATATCATCTATGTACACCACTACTCCCTGCGCCTGCATGTCCCGGAAAAGTTCGTCTACAAACGATTGGAAGACTGATGGAGCATTCATTAACCCATATGGCATGACGAGATACTCGTAATGGCCGGATGTAGTACTAAATGCTGTCTTCCACTCATCGCCCTCCCTAATGCGCACCAAGTTATATGCGCTCCTGAGATCCAATTTTGTGAAGAACCTTGCCCCGTGTAAGGACTCCGTCATGGTCCCAATCAGAGGAAGTGGATAGCTGTACTTCACCGTCACCTGATTGAGACCGCGGTAATCAATACACGGACGCAAACCTCCATCCTTTTTCTTCACAAAAAAGAAGCTCGAGGACGCGGGAGAAGTGGAGGTCCGTATGTATCCCTGTCTCAGAGACTCGGCAATGTAAGTCTCCATTGCCCTTTTCTCCTCCTGTGACAAAGGATACACATGGCTCCGCGGAAGCGCTGCTCCTGTCTGGAGGTCTATCGCACAATCCCCTTGTCTATGAGGTGGCAACTGTGCCGCTCTGGTCTTACTGAACACGAGCGCCAAATCCTCATACTCAGGAGGAATGTGCAGTGCTGGCATCTGGTTCGGACTCTCCACCGAGGTCGCCCCTACGGAAACACCCAGACATAACCCCTCACACTGAGCAGACCACCCTTTAAGAGCTTTCTCTCGCCACGAAATAGTAGGATCATGGGTCATCAACCAGGGAAGCCCCAGTACCACCGGATACGCAGGAGAGTCGATAAGATAGAGTTGAATTGTCTCCTCATGACCCCCCTGCGTCATCATCCTAAGTGGCGCTGTGACCTCCCCAATCAACCCAGATCCTAACGGACGACTATCTAGGGCATGTACAGGAAAGGGTTTTTCGACTGGAAGGAGGGGAATCCCTAACTTAACACAGAATCTCCGGTCTACAAAACTCCCAGCTGCGCCTGAATCGACTAGCGCCTTATGCTGGGACCGAGGTGCAACCTGTGGGAAACAAACAGGTAAGGTAAAGTGAACGACAGAAAGCTCTGGGTAAGTAGGGCGCCTACTCACCTGGGTGGACTCCCCACTGTATGACCTGCTCTCTCCCTCACCAGGGGACCCTCCCCAGCACCTAGCCGCGGTGTGCCCTCCGCGCCCACACTTGGTGCAGGAGACTGCCCCCCTCGGGCTCCTACCTCTTCTCCCTCTAGCGCCAGCACCTCCAAGCTCCATCGGACACTGCTCGGAGGCGCTGGAGGGTGGAATGGGGGGCCCCCACCTGGGACGTCCGCGGGTCGCCAGCAGGTTGTCCAGTCTAATGGCCATGTCCACCAGCTGGTCAAAGGTTAGTGTAGTGTCCCTGCAGGCTAACTCCCTGCGGACGTCCTCCCAAAGGCTGCATCTGAAGTGGTCTATGAGGGCCCTCTCATTCCACCCCGCATCAGCCGCTAGAGTCCGGAACTCCAGAGCAAACGCCTGAGCGCTCCTCATCCCCTGTCGGAGGTGGAATAGACGTTCCCCCGCCGCTCTCCCCTCTGGTGGATGGTCGAAGACCGCACGGAAGCGACGGGAGAACTCCGCATAGGTGACTGTGGCGGCGTCTATTCCCCTCCACTCGGCGTTGGCCCACTCCAACGCCTTGCCGGTGAGACAGGAGATGAGGGCGGAAACGCTCTCGTATCCCGAGGGCGCCGGGTGTATGGTGGCAATGTAGAGCTCCACTTGTAGGAGGAACCCCTGACACCCGGCAGCGGTGCCGTCGTACGCCCTCGGGAGCGAGAGCCGAATCCCACTGGGTTCCGGTCGATGGACGGGCTGGTTGTCCGGTGGTGAAGGTGATGGTGCGATAGGTGGGGCTATGGGAACCCCGCTGGTCTCCCATCGACGAAGGGTGTCCATGACGCCCTCCAAGGCGTGCCCGATACGGTTGATCCGGTGCTCGTGTCCAAGGAGACGCTCCTCCATGGGGTCGACGGGTGCTCCTGCTGATTCCATTAAAAGGTGTGTGATTCTGTCACGGTGCTGTGTATGGGTGTGGTGTAGAATCAGGCGCAGGCAGCAGAGGGTAAGTCCAACAAGACTTTACTGAGCACGAAAATTAATCCAAAACAGCCCGGAGGCAAAAGACGCACACAGGCGTAAAATACAAGCGCACACACAGGTGCGTAAATCTCTCCTCACACAACGAGGAGGAAGCTCAGGAGAAATAGCGTACCGACACGGGTAGCGCAACCACGACACGAACAATCACACACAACACAAACCTAACAACAAGGAAACTAAATAGGGTGCTAAATGAGACCTAACACAAAACAGGTGTGACTAACAGACAAAACCAAACAAACAAGAAACATCGAGCGGTGGCAGCTAGAACTCCGGAGACGACGACCGGCGAAACCTGCCCGAACAAGGAGGAGGAGCCGCCTCGGCCGAAACCGTGACAGGGGCTCTGATTGGGTACGGCAGTTGAAGTATGCTGATGAAGCGTTCATAAGTTATATTCTTCATTAATCAATGGGGTATATAATCATTATTTATATGTCCAAAAATGGATATAGCAACTGCAGAATGCCACTTTAATGCTGAGTTCCAAGCAAAGAGGCATCGGGTCCCATTATTTGTTGTTGTTGTTGTTGTTGTTGTCATGACTCGACCAGGGATCGAACCACCTACCTTCCAAACTGAGGGAAGACACAAACCACACCACACTAAATCTTAGAATCATTGATAGAAAACTATTCAATGATTTCATTTCACTAGGATGTAACGGTTTACAGTATGCTACTTTGTGAGTACAGCAATGTAGGTTTTTTATGAACATGGACACATCCTAACATCTGTATTTAAAAGTTGAAATATTCACAGTTGATTTCAAGTATTAATTAAAACTAGTTGCTTATGATGTAGAGAACTTCATTTAATCTTAATTGTTCTTGTATTTGATGTAATGTATCATAGTATGTAGTCCACTTTAATAGCCTTCCTTTGATATGCAATTCTCCAGTAAATGTATTCTGCGTATTTCAGAAAATAGCAGCCTATTGAACATACTGGAGGAAACAGAGGTACAGAGAATTGAGGAAGAGGAACCTAACGAACAGAATGTTGGTTCTTAGAAAGATATTCAGAGTGAATGAGGGTTGGAGGGGAGTTTCCCCCCTCAATTGTCAATGGGTCTGATGGACCAGCTCTCTGTATAAAAGACAGGTCAGATCAGACCTCAGACATAGAACCAGACCAGAGCATCAGAGACCAGAGAATCAGAGACCAGAGCATCAGAGACCAGAACATCAGAGACCAGAACATCAGAGACCATCTCAGACAACACAATCTTCAGCATCTCAACCATCTCTGAACCATGAAGACCCTGACTGCTCTACTCCTCCTGGGACTGCTCTGCTCCCTCCATACCACGTCTGCAGGTGTGTGTGTGTGTGTGTGTGTGTGTGTGTGTGTGTGTGTGTGTGTGTGTGTGTGTGTGTGTGTGTGTGTTGGGGAGTGGATGAGTAGCCATGCTGTGTAAGACGCTGTTGGATACGCTCCTGGAGATCTTCATGATAACTGTGGTTTATGATCATTTGTTTACAGCTGTCATTGCGTTGGAAACGGCAACTGAATGCTGTATGCATTTCACCCAGAGGATCCCTCTTAACCAAGTGGTTTCTCTCAGAGCAACCTCCAGTAGCTGCCCTCGCAAAGCGCTGATGTAAGTAAGCATAGTCTAAAGTAAACTGGACATCTAGGCTAGCCTGGTCCCAGATCTGTTTGTGCTATCACGTCAACTCCTTGTTATGCCTAACATGACCAGGAGTGACAAGGAGTTGGCATGATAGCACAAACACATCTGGAACCAGGCTATATCTAGGCTACACTGTACTAGACCAGATGGAGCATTCATATTGTAGACTGGATGTCATGAGTGACAATGTGTTGTGACTCTGTTGCAGTTTCACCACACAGAAAGGGAAGACATTTTGTGTTGACCCTTCTGAAGCCTGGGTCCAGAGTCATGTGACCAAGATTGAGAGCAGATCGACCATGATGTCGTCAACCCCCATCCCCTCCTAACACCCTAACCCTTGGTTGTGCACTATGAAGGGAACATGGTCATTAGGGACGCAGACCTAGTCAGACATGTCAATACCCTATCTGAGCTTGGTATGGAGTAGGTTCAATGTAATGTGCTAGGTCTAGGATATATTCATTGTTTATTTTTCTGTAACTGTAAACATATTTGACATGTAGCTATTCAGTAACCTATTTAACATTTTATATGTTATAAATCCGTTGAAGCTTTCAAGCATATCCTGTGAAAGAGTGGGTCATATTATTAAATTAATGTATTTACTTTGATGATATTGTGATGGATTGATGGGTTGTATATATAACTATTCTACTATACTGATATATATATATTGTTTTTTTCACTTTGTCCATCTGCAGTTCTTTAAATAAATCAAGTATTCTGAAAAATTCTCTATGGTATTCATTTTATCATTCTCAATGTATAGAGAATATACATTGAGTGTACAAAACATTAGGAACACCTTCCTAATATTGAGTTGCAACCCACCCTTTTGCTCTATTGAAGTTGATGTTAGTGTGGGGAGATTTACAGAGAGTAAAGAAGTCTAGTGAAGTTGGTGTTAGTGTGGGGAGATTTACAGAGACTACAGTAGTCTAGTGAAGTTGGTGTTAGTGTGGGGTGATTTACAGAGAGTAAAGTAGTCTAGTGAAGTTGGTGTGAGTGTGCGGAGAGTTACAGAGACTACAGTAGTCTAGTGAAGTTGGTGTGAGTGTGCGGAGAGTTACAGAGACTACAGTAGTCTAGTGAAGTTGGTGTGAGTGTAGGGAGAGTTACAGAGACTACAGTAGTCTAGTGAAGTTGGTGTGAGTGTGGGGAGAGTTACATTGAGTACAGTAGTCTAGTGAAGTTGGTGTGAGTGTGGGGAGATTTACAGAGAGTAAAGTAGTCTAGTGAAGTTGGTGTTTGAGTGGGGAGATTTACAGAGAGTAAAGTAGTCTAGTGAAGTTGGTGTTAGTGTGGGGAGATTTACAGAGAGTAAAGTAGTCTAGTGAAGTTAGTGTGAGTGTAGGGAGATTTACAGAGACTACAGTAGTCTAGTGAAGTTGGTGATAGTTGGGGAGAGTTACATTGAATAAAGTAGTCTAGTGAAGATGGTGTTAGTGTGGGGAGATTTACAGAGAGTACAGTAGTCTAGTGAAGTTGGTGTTAGTGTGGGGAGATTTACAGAGAGTAAAGTAGTCTAGTGAAGTTGGTGTGAGTGTAGGGAGATTTACAGAGACTACAGTAGTCTAGTGAAGTTGGTGTTAGTGTGTGGAGATTTACAGAGAGTAAAGTAGTCTAGTGAAGTTGGTGTTAATGTGGGGAGATTTACAGAGAGTAAAGTAGTCTAGTGAAGTTGGTGTTAGTGTGGGGAGATTTACAGAGACTACAGTAGTCTAGTGAAGTTGGTGTTAGTGTGGGGAGATTTACAGAGAGTAAAGTAGTCTAGTGAAGTTTGTGTGAGTGTAGGGAGATTTACAGAGACTACAGTAGTCTAGTGAAGTTGGTGTTAGTGTGGGGAGATTTACAGAGAGTAAAGTAGTCTAGTGAAGTTGGTGTTAATCTGGGGAGATTTACAGAGAGTAAAGTAGTCTAGTGAAGTTGGTGTTTGAGTGGGGAGATTTACAGAGAGTAAAGTAGTCTAGTGAAGTTGGTGTTAGTGTGGGGAGATTTACAGAGACTACAGTAGTCTAGTGAAGTTGGTGTTAGTGTGGGGAGATTTACAGAGACTACAGTAGTCTAGTGAAGTTGGTGTTAGTGTGGGGAGAGTTACAGAGACTACAGTAGTCTAATGAAGTTGGTGTGAGTGTGGTGAGAGTTACATTGAGTACAGTAGTCTAGTGGGTTGGTGTGAGTAGGGGGAGAGCTACAGAGACTACAGTAGTCTAGTGAAGTTGGTGTGAGAGTGGGGAGAGTTACAGAGACTACAGTAGTCTAGTGAAGTTGGTGTGAGTGTGGGGAGAGTTACAGAGAGTACAGTAGTCTAGTGAGGTTGGTGTGAGTGTGGGGAGAGTTACAGAGACTACAGTAGTCTAGTGAAGTTGATGTGAGTGTAGGGAGAGTTACAGAGACTACAGTAGTCTAGTGAAGTTGGTGTGAGTGTGGGGAGAGTTACAGAGACTACAGTAGTCTAGTGAAGTTGGTGTGAGTGTGGGGAGAATTACAGAGAGTAAAGTAGTCTAGTGAAGTTGGTGATAGTTGGGGAGAGTTACATTGAGTAAAGTAGTCTAGTGAAGATGGTGTTAGTGTGGGGAGATTTACAGAGAGTACAGTAGTCTAGTGAAGTTGGTGTTAGTGTGGGGAGATTTCCAGAGACTACGGTAGTCTAGTGAAGTTGGTGTGAGTGTGGGGAGAGTTACAGAGACTACAGTAGTCTAGTGAGGTTGGTGTGAGTGTGGGGAGAGTTACAGACTACAGTAGTCTAGTGAAGTTGGTGTGAGTGTAGGGAGAGTTACAGAGACTACAGTAGTCTAGTGAAGTTGGTGTGAGTGTGGGGAGAATTACAGAGAGTAAAGTAGTCTAGTGAAGTTGGTGTGAGTTTAGGGAAAGTTACAGAGACTACAGTAGTCTAGTGAAGTTGGTGTGAGTGTGGGGAGAGTTACAGAGACTACAGTCGTCTAGTGAAGTTGGTGTAAGTGTGGGGAGAATTACAGAGAGTAAAGTAGTCTAGTGAAGTTGGTGATAGTTGGGGAGAGTTACATTGAGTAAAGTAGTCTAGTGAAGATGGTGTTAGTGTGGGGAGATTTACAGAGAGTACAGTAGTCTAGTGAAGTTGGTGTTAGTGTGGGGAGATTTCCAGAGACTACGGTAGTCTAGTGAAGTTGGTGTGAGTGTGGGGAGAGTTACAGAGACTACAGTAGTCTAGTGAGGTTGGTGTGAGTGTGGGGAGAGTTACAGAGACTACAGTAGTCTAGTGAAGTTGGTGTGAGTGTAGGGAGAGTTACAGAGACTACAGTAGTCTAGTGAAGTTGGTGTGAGTGTGGGGAGAATTACAGAGAGTAAAGTAGTCTAGTGAAGTTGGTGATAGTTGGGGAGAGTTACATTGAGTAAAGTAGTCTAGTGAAGATGGTGTTAGTGTGGGGAGATTTACAGAGAGTACAGTAGTCTAGTGAAGTTGGTGTTAGTGTGTGGAGATTTACAGAGAGTAAAGTAGTCTAGTGAAGTTGGTGTGAGTGTAGGGAGATTTACAGAGACTACAGTAGTCTAGTGAAGTTGGTGTTAGTGTGTGGAGATTTACAGAGAGTAAAGTAGTCTAGTGAAGTTGGTGTTAATGTGGGGAGATTTACAGAGAGTAAAGTAGTCTAGTGAAGTTGGTGTTAGTGTGGGGAGATTTACAGAGACTACAGTAGTCTAGTGAAGTTGGTGTTAGTGTGGGGAGATTTACAGAGAGTAAAGTAGTCTAGTGAAGTTGGTGTTAGTGTAGGGATATTTACAGAGATTACAGTAGTCTAGTGAAGTTGGTGTTAGTGTGGGGAGATTTATAGAGAGTAAAGTAGTCTAGTGAAGTTGGTGTTAATGTGGGGAGATTTACAGAGAGTAAAGTAGTCTAGTGAAGTTGGTGTTAGTGTGGGGAGATTTACAGAGACTACAGTAGTCTAGTGAAGTTGGTGTTAGTGTGGGGAGATTTACAGAGAGTAAAGTAGTCTAGTGAAGTTGGTGTTAGTGTGGGGAGATTTACAGAGAGTAAAGTAGTCTAGTGAAGTTGGTGTTAGTGTCGGGAGATTTACAGAGACTACAGTAGTCTAGTGAAGTTGGTGTTAGTGTGGGGAGATTTACAGAGACTACAGTAGTCTAGTGAAGTTGGTGTTAGTGTGTGGAGAGTCACAGAGACTACAGTAGTCTAATGAAGTTGGTGTGAGTGTGGGGAGAGTTACATTGAGTAAAGTAGTCTAGTGAAGTTGGTGTGAGTGTAGGGAGATTTACAGAGACTACAGTAGTCTAGTGAAGTTGGTGTTAGTGTGTGGAGATTTACAGAGAGTAAAGTAGTCTAGTGAAGTTGGTGTGAGTAGGGGGAGAGTTACCATGAGTAAAGTAGTCTAGTGAAGTTGGTGTGAGTAGGGGGAGAGCTACAGAGACTACAGTAGTCTAGTGAAGTTGGTGTGAGAGTGGGGAGAGTTACAGAGTATACAGTAGTCTAGTGAAGTTGGTGTGAGTGTGGGGAGAGTTACAGAGACTACTGTAGTCTAGTGAAGTTGGTGTTAGTGTCGGGAGATTTACAGAGACTACAGTAGTCTAGTGAAGTTGGTGTTAGTGTGGGGAGATTTACAGAGACTACAGTAGTCTAGTGAAGTTGGTGTTAGTGTGTGGAGAGTCACAGAGACTACAGTAGTCTAATGAAGTTGGTGTGAGTGTGGGGAGAGTTACATTGAGTAAAGTAGTCTAGTGAAGTTGGTGTGAGTGTAGGGAGATTTACAGAGACTACAGTAGTCTAGTGAAGTTGGTGTTAGTGTGTGGAGATTTACAGAGAGTAAAGTAGTCTAGTGAAGTTGGTGTTAATGTGGGGAGATTTACAGAGAGTAAAGTAGTCTAGTGAAGTTGGTGTTAGTGTGGGGAGATTTACAGAGACTACAGTAGTCTAGTGAAGTTGGTGTTAGTGTGGGGAGATTTACAGAGAGTAAAGTAGTCTAGTGAAGTTGGTGTTAGTGTAGGGATATTTACAGAGATTACAGTAGTCTAGTGAAGTTGGTGTTAGTGTGGGGAGGTTTACAGAGAGTAAAGTAGTCTAGTGAAGTTGGTGTTAATGTGGGGAGATTTACAGAGAGTAAAGTAGTCTAGTGAAGTTGGTGTTAGTGTGGGGAGATTTACAGAGACTACAGTAGTCTAGTGAAGTTGGTGTTAGTGTGGGGAGATTTACAGAGAGTAAAGTAGTCTAGTGAAGTTGGTGTTAGTGTGGGGAGATTTACAGAGAGTAAAGTAGTCTAGTGAAGTTGGTGTTATTGTCGGGAGATTTACAGAGACTACAGTAGTCTAGTGAAGTTGGTGTTAGTGTGGGGAGATTTACAGAGACTACAGTAGTCTAGTGAAGTTGGTGTTAGTGTGGGGAGAGTTACAGAGACTACAGTAGTCTAATGAAGTTGGTGTGAGTGTGGGGAGAGTTACATTGAGTACAGTAGTCTAGTGAAGTTGGTGTGAGTAGGGGGAGAGCTACAGAGACTACAGTAGTCTAGTGAAGTTGGTGTGAGAGTGGGGAGAGTTACAGAGTATACAGTAGTCTAGTGAAGTTGGTGTGAGTGTGGGGAGAGTTACAGAGACTACTGTAGTCTAGTGAAGTTGGTTTGAGTGTGGGGAGATTTACAGAGACTACAGTAGTCTAGTGAAGTTGGTGTGAGTGTAGGGAGAGTTACAGAGACTACTGTAGTCTAGTGAAGTTGGTGTGAGTGTGGGGAGAGTTACAGACTACAGTAGTCTAGTGAAGTTGGTGTGAGTGTGGGGAGAGTTACATAGACTACAGTAGTCTAGTGAAGTTGGTGTGAGTTTGGGGAGAGTTATATTGAGTACAGTATTCTAGTGAAGTTGGTGTGAGTGTGGGGATAGTTACAGAGACTACAGTAGTCTAGTGAAGTTGGTGTGAGTGTGGAGAGAGTTACAGAGACTACTGTAGTCTAGTGAAGTTGGTGTGAGTGTGGGTAGAGTTACAGAGACTACAGTAGTCTTGTGAAGTTGGTGTGAGTGTAGGGAGAGTTACAGAGACTACAGTAGTCTAGTGAAGTTGGTGTGAGTGTGGGGAGAGTTACAGAGACTACAGTAGTCTAGTGTAGTTGGTGTGAGTGTGGGGAGAGTTACATTGAGTACAGTAGTCTAGTGAAGTTGGTGTGAGTGTGGGGAGAGTTACAGAGACTACAGTAGTCTAGTGAAGTTGGTGTTAGTGAGGGGAGAGTTACAGAGACTACAGTAGTCTAGTGAAGTTTGTGTTAGTGTGGGGAGAGTTACAGAGACTACAGTAGTCTAATGAAGTTGGTGTGAGTGTGGGGAGAGTTACATTGAGTACAGTAGTCTAGTGAAGTTGGTGTGAGTAGGGGGAGAGCTACAGAGACTACAGTAGTCTAGTGAAGTTGGTGTGAGAGTGGGGAGAGTTACAGAGTATACAGTAGTCTAGTGAAGTTGGTGTGATTGTGGGGAGAGTTACAGAGACTACTGTAGTCTAGTGAAGTTGGTTTGAGTGTGGGGAGAGTTACAGAGACTACAGTAGTCTAGTGAAGTTGGTGTTAGTGTGTGGAGAGTTACAGAGACTACTGTAGTTTAGTGAAGTTGGTGTGAGTGTGGGGAGAGTTACAGACTACAGTAGTCTAGTGAAGTTGGTGTGAGTGTGGGGAGAGTTACATAGACTACAGTAGTCTAGTGAAGTTGGTGTGAGTGTGGGGAGAGTTATATTGAGTACAGTATTCTAGTGAAGTTGGTGTGAGTGTGGGGAGAGTTACAGAGACTACAGTAGTCTAGTGAAGTTGGTGTGAGTGTGGAGAGAGTTACAGAGACTACTGTAGTCTAGTGAAGTTGGTGTGAGTGTGGGTAGAGTTACAGAGACTACAGTAGTCTAGTGAAGTTGGTGTGAGTGTAGGGAGAGTTACAGAGACTACAGTAGTCTAGTGAAGTTGGTGTGAGTGTGGGGAGAGTTACAGAGACTACAGTAGTCTAGTGTAGTTGGTGTGAGTGTGGGGAGAGTTACATTGAGTACAGTAGTCTAGTGAAGTTGGTGTGAGTGTGGGGAGAGTTACAGAGACTACAGTAGTCTAGTGAAGTTGGTGTTAGTGAGGGGAGAGTTACAGAGACTACAGTAGTCTAGTGAAGTTTGTGTGAGTGTAGGGAGAGTTACAGAGACTACTGTAGTCTAGTGAAGTTGGTGTGAGTGTGGGGAGAGTTACAGAGTATACAGTAGTCTAGTGAAGTTGGTGTGAGTGTGGGGAGAGTTACAGAGACTACAGTAGTCTAGTGAAGTTGGTGTGAGTGTAGGGAGAGTTACAGAGACTACAGTAGTCTTGTCCGGGCCAAATCTGCCCGTAGCGTGTGTTAACCTGTTTCTGTAGCATGAGACTACTTGATGTAGGATACAAGTACACCCCCTGGACAGGATGTTAGTCTATTGCAGGACCTTACCCCATCTCCTTAAAGAGACAATCAGCAGTTGAAACAATAACAAAACATTTCCCTCCCCCTGTTTCAGTAAAAAGCTAGGGATAGGTCTGGACAAATGTAACAACTCTCAAATTCATAGATAGAACTATGAATGCAAGGACTGACCATCCATGATCTCAACATTATAGTTTGAACATGTTTTGAGGCTAAACAGTGGTTGTTTACATTTACTTTGTTCACAAACATTGGAGTAAAAAAGCTTATATTTTGGGTTCTGATTGGGTACGGCAGTTGAAGTATGCTGATGAAGCGTTCATATTTTATATTCTTCAATATTCAATGGGTATATAATCATTATTTATATGTCCAAAAATGGATATAGCAACTGCAGAATGCCACTTTAATGCTGAGTTCCAAGCAAAGAGGCATCGGGTCCCATTATTTGTTGTTGTTGTTGTTGTTGTCATGACTCGACCAGGGATCGAACCACCTACCTTCCAAACTGAGGGAAGACACAAACCACACCACACTAAATCTTAGAGTCATTGATAGAAAACTATTCAATGATTTCATTTCACTAGGATGTAACGGTTTACAGTATGCTACTTTGTGAGTACAGCAATGTAGGTTTTTTATGAACATGGACACATCCTAACATCTGTATTTAAAAGTTGAAATATTCATAGTTGATTTCAAGTATTAATTAAAACTAGTTGCTTATGATGTAGATAACTTCATTTAATCTTAATTGTTCTTGTATTTGATGTAATGTATCATAGTATGTAGTCCACTTTAATAGCCTTCCTTTGATATGCAATTCTCCAGTAAATGTATTCTGCGTATTTCAGAAAATAGCAGCGCTATTGAACATACTGGTGGAAACAGAGGTACAGAGAATTGAGGAAGAGGAACCTAACGAACAGAATGTTGGTTCTTAGAAAGATATTCAAAGTGAATGAGGGTTGGAGGGGAGTTTCCCCCCTCAATTGTCAATGGGTCTGATGGACCAGCTCTCTGTATAAAAGACAGGTCAGATCAGACCTCAGGCATAGAACCAGACCAGAGCATCAGAGACCAGAGAATCAGAGACCAGAGCATCAGAGACCAGAGCATCAGAGACCAGAGCATCAGATACCAGAACATCAGTGACCATCTCAGACAACACAATCTTCAGCATCTCAACCATCTCTGAACCATGAAGACCCTGACTGCTCTACTCCTCCTGGGACTGCTCTGCTCCCTCCATACCACGTCTGCAGGTGTGTGTGTGTGTGTGTGTGTGTGTTGGGGAGTGGATGAGTAGCCATGCTGTGTAAGACGCTGTTGGATACGCTCCTGGAGATCTTCATGATAACTGTGGTTTATGATCATTTGTTTACAGCTGTCATTGCGTTGGAAACGGCAACTGAATGCTGTATGCATTTCACCCAGAGGATCCCTCTTAACCAAGTGGTTTCTCTCAGAGCAACCTCCAGTAGCTGTCCTCGCAAAGCACTGATGTAAGTAAGCATAGTCTAAAGTAAACTGGATATCTAGGCTAGCCTGGGCCCAGATCTGTTTGTGCCATCACGTCAACTCCTTGTTATGCCTAACATGACCAGGAGTGACAAGGAGTTGGCATGATAGCACAAACACGTCTGGAACCAGGCTATATCTAGGCTACACTGTACTAGACCAGACGGAGCATTCATATTATAGACTGGATGTCATGAGTGACAATGTGTTGTGACTCTGTTGCAGTTTCACCACACAGAAAGGGAAGACATTTTGTGTTGACCCTTCTGAAGCCTGGGTCCAGAGTCATGTGACCAAGATTGAGAGCAGATCGACCATGATGTCGTCAACCCCCATCCCCTCCTAACACCCTAACCCTTGGTTGTGCACTATGAAGGGAACAGGGTGTCATTAGGGATGCAGACCTAGTCAGACATGTCAATACCCTATCAGAGCTTGGTATGGAGTAGGTTCAATGTAATGTGCTAGGTCTAGGATATATTCATTGTTTATTTTTCTGTAACTGTAAACATATTTGACATGTAGCTATTTAGTAACCTATTTAACATTTTATATGTTATAAATCCGTTGAAGCTTTCAAACATATCCTGTGAAAGAGTGGATCATATTATTAAATTAATGTATTTACTTTGATGATATTGTGATGGATTGATGGGTTGTATATATAACTATTCTACTATACTGATATATATATATATATATATTGTTTTTTTCACTTTGTCCATCTGCAGTTCTTTAAATAAATCAAGTATTCTGGAAAATTCTCTATGATATTCATTTTAGCATTCTCAATGTATAGATAATATACATTGAGTGTACAAAACATTAGGAACACCTTCCTAATATTGAGTTGCAACACACCCTTTTGCCCTCAGAACAGCCTCAATTCGTCGGGGCGTGTACTCTACAAAGTGTCAAAAGTGTTCTACAGGGATGCTTGGCCCATGTTGACTCCAATGCTTGCCCACAAGTTGTGTCAAGTTGGCTGGATGTCCTTTTGGGTGGTGGACAATTCTCGATACACACAGAAAACTGTTGAGCGTGAAATGTTCCTAATGTTTTGTACACTCAGTGTATGGACTATCTCTGTCACAAGCCCTTTCAAATCCCTCTCATCGATCTCATCAACACTGACTGGCCCCATCTAGAGGAGCAAAACGGAACTAACTTCCAAGACATTTAATTGTTATTATGAACTGGTATAATGCTGTAATAACAGTCTGTGTGTTACTTTATGAACTGGTATAATGCTGTAATAACAGTCTGTGTGTTACTTTATGAACTGGTATAATGCTGTAATAACATAGTCTGTGTGTTACTTTATGAACTGGTATAATGCTGTAATAACAGTCTCTGTGTTACTTTGTGAACTGGTATAATGCTGTAATAACAGTCTGTTACTTTATGAACTGGAATAATGCTGTAATAACAGTCTGTTACTTTATGAACTGGAATAATGCTGTAATAACAGTCTGTGTGCTACTTTATGAACTGGTATAATGCTGTAATAACAGTCTGTTACTTTATGAACTGGTATAATGCTGTAATAACAGTCTGTTACTTTATGAACTGGTATAATGCTGTAATAACATAGTCTATGTGTTACTTTATGAACTGGTATAATGCTGTAATAACATAGTCTATGTGTTACTTTATGAACTGGTATAATGCTGTAATAACAGTCTGTGTGTTACTTTATTAACTGGTATAATGCTGTAATAACAGTCTGTGTGTTACTTTATGAACTGGTATAATGCTGTAATAACAGTCTGTTACTTTATGAACTGGTATAATGCTGTAATAACAGTCTGTGTGTTACTTTATGAACTGGTATAATGCTGTAATAACAGTCTGTGTTACTTTATGAACTGGTATAATGCTGTAATAACAGTCTGTGTGTTACTTTATGAACTGGTATAATGCTGTAATAACAGTCTGTGTGTTACTTTATGAACTGGTATAATGCTGTAATAACAGTCTGTCTGTTACTTTATGAACTGGTATAATGCTGTAATAACAGTCTGTGTGTTACTTTATGAACTGGTATAATGCTGTAATAACAGTCTGTGTGTTACTTTATGAACTGGTATAATGCTGTAATAACAGTCTGTGTGTTACTTTATGAACTGGTATAATGCTGTAATAACATAGTCTGTGTGTTACTTTATGAACTGGTATAATGCTGTAATAACAGTCTGTGTGTTACTTTATGAACTGCTATAATGCTGTAATAACAGTCTGTTACTTTATGAACTGCTATAATGCTGTAATAACAGTCTGTTACTTTATGAACTGCTATAATGCTGTAATAACAGTCTGTTACTTTATGAACTGCTATAATGCTGTAATAACAGTCTGTTACTTTATGAACTGGTATAATGCTGTAATAACAGTCTGTTACTTTATGAACTGGTATAATGCTGTAATAACATAGTCTGTGTGTTACTTTATGAACTGGTATAATGCTGTAATAACAGTCTGTTACTTCATGAACTGGTATAATGCTGTAATAACAGTCTGTGTGTTACTTTATGAACTGGTATAATGCTGTAATAACAGTCTGTGTTACTTTATGAAGTGGTATAATGCTGTAATAACAGTCTGTGTTACTTTATGAACTGGTATAATGCTGTAATAACAGTCTGTGTTACTTTATGAACTGGTATAATGCTGTAATAACAGTCTGTGTTACTTTATGAACTGGTATAATGCTGTAATAACAGTCTGTGTTACTTTATGAACTGGTATAATGCTGTAATAACAGTCTGTGTTACTTTATGAACTGGTATAATGCTGTAATAACAGTCTGTTACTTTATGAACTGGTATAATGCTGTAATAACAGTCTGTGTGCTACTTTATGAACTGGTATAATGCTGTAATAACAGTCTGTTACTTTATGAACTGGTATAATGCTGTAATAACATAGTCTGTGTGTTACTTTATGAACTGGTATAATGCTGTAATAACAGTCTGTGTGTTACTTTATGAACTGGTATAATGCTGTAATAACAGTCTGTGTGTTACTTTATGAACTGGTATAATGCTGTAATAACAGTCTGTGTTACTTTATGAACTGGTATAATGCTGTAATAACATAGTCTGTGTTACTTTATGAACTGGTATAATGCTGTAATAACAGTCTGTGTGTTACTTTATGAACTGGTATAATGCTGTAATAACAGTCTGTGTGTTACTTTATGAACTGGTATAATGCTGTAATAACAGTCTGTGTGTTACTTTATGAACTGGTATAATGCTGTAATAACAGTCTGTGTGTTACTTTATGAACTGGTATAATGCTGTAATAACAGTCTGTGTTACTTTAGGGCTGGATCAAAAATCTCCAGGACCGAAGTGGAAGAACCCTGGTATAGGTCAATAAAAACACAAGGATTATTCACATTTTTTATTGGTTAGGTCATCCAGCTACCTTACCGTTCAAATAGTTAAAATTATTTGAAATATAAATCTTCAAGGATAACAGCCAAACTGAAAGTGAAACTTCAAACAAAAATATCATTTCGCGAATGAAAAAATAACCCTCCGAGCACCTAAACTAAAGTAAAGCACAAAACATCAAACAAACAAAACAGTCATTCCTATTTTTATCACTATACATAACTTCAAAAATAATAATAAACATATTAATAAATGAATGTAAACAGCATTGATACAACATGGGCAGGAATAGATTAGACAGACTGGTGACACTCATTTCACTCAACTGATCACTCTCTTATTCTCTTTATTTCACTTCATTTCTCTGGGGGTTTCCCAGGGCTTCTCCCAGGGGTGGGGTGTGAGTTAGGGTTGGGGTGGTGGGTGGGTGGGTGGGTGTGGCCAGGTGTTGTATTCTGTCGTAAGTAAGGCTGATGATGATGATGATGATGAAGGTGGGTCTAGACACCGAAGGTGTTCTCTCCGCTGTACGCCACGTATAAAAAGCCGTCCTCGTCCTTCTCCTTCTCGTACAGCTGTCCCATGGTGATGCTGCAACGGACAGACATGAGGAAGAGGGAAATGTAGACGTAAACAGACCGTGGCCCAAATGGCACCCTATTCCCTATACAGGGCTCTGGTCAAAAGTAGTGCACTATGTAGGGAATAGGGTGCCATTTGGGACGTATCCACATACTACTCAAGTGAACGGAGGGGATGAAATGTAGAAGAAAGGTCTAAATACTGCTTAGCGTTTAGTCACCATCAACAGAATGAAACAATGTATCTGAAATACCGGTTAAGTGACTGGTATAATCTGCAAGCTATGTTCGGTAATGTCTGCTCATTGTTTACTGCTGTTGTGTCGATACGACACTAATAAAGCTTTAGGCCGGGATTCAATTCATAGAGAAGCGCGCTGGACAACCGACAATGTGGCTTTTAAAGGCATTTTACCCAACGTTTGCTGCGATCGCATTTATGGCTCAATCAGGATATACCTTTAAATGCTATAACGTGGATCTAACACGGACCAGATTGAATGCAGGCCTTAATTTACAGTGCATTCCGAAAGTATTCAGAGCCCTTGACTTTTTTTTTTTTTTTTTACTTTACAGCCTTATTCTAAAATAGATTAAATTACAGATTTTCCTCTTCATTCCACAAAATACCCCATAATGACAAAGAATAAACAGGTTTTTAGACATTTTTGAAACCTTATTTACCTAAGTATTCAGAACCTTTGTTATGAGACTTGAAATTGAGCTTAGGTCATTGATCATCCTTGAGATGTTTCTACAACTTGATTGGAGTCCACCTGTGGTAGATTCAATTGATTGGACATGATTTAGAAAGGCACACACCTGTCTATATAAGGTCCCACAGTTGACAGTGCATGTCAGAGCAGAAACCAAGCCATGAGGTCGAAGGAATTGTCCGTAGAGCTCCGAGACAGGATTGTGTCGAGGCACAGATCTGGGGAAGGGTACCAACAAATGTCTGCAGCATTGAAGGTCCCCAAGAACACAGTGGCCTCCCTCATTCTTAAATGGAAGAAGTTTGGAACCGCCAAGACACTTCCTAGAGCTGGCTGCCCGGCCAAACTGAGCAATCGGGGGAGAAGGGCCTTGGTCAGGGAGGTGACCAAGAGCCCGATGGTCACTCTGACAGAGCTCCAGAGTTCCTCTGTGGATATGGGAGAACCTTCCAGAAGGACAACTATCTCTGCAGCACTCCACCAATTAGGCCTTTATGGCAGAGTGGCCAGATGGAAGCCACTCCTCAGTAAAAGGCACATGACTGCCCACTTGAAGTTTGCCAAAAGGCACCTAAAGGACTCTCAGACCATGAGAAACAAGACTCTCTGGTCTGATGAAACCAAGATTGAACTATTTGGCCTGAATGCTAAGCGTCACGTCTGGAGGAAACCTGGCACCATTCCTACGGTGAAGCATGGTGGTGGCAGCATCATGCTGTGGGGATGTTTTTCAGTGGCAGGGACTGGGAGACTTGTCAGGGTCGAGGGAAAGATGAACAGAGCAAAGTACAGAGAGATCTTTGATGAAAACCTGCTCCAGAGCTCTCAGGACCTCAGACTGGGGCGAAGGTTCACCTTCCAACAGGACAACAACCCTAAGCACACAGTCAAGACTACACAGGAGTGGCTTCGGGACAAGTCTCTGAATGTCCTTGAATGGCCCAGCCAGAGCCCGGACTTGAACCCGATCGAACATCTCTGGAGAGACCTGAAAATAGCTGTGCAGCGACGCTCCCCATCCAACCTGACAGATATTGAGAGGATCTGCAGAGAAGAATGGGAGAAACTCCCCAAATACAGGTGTGCCAAGCTTGTAGCATCATACCCAAGAAGACTCGAGGCTGTAATCGCTCCCAAAGGTGCTTCAACAAAGTACTGAGTAAAGGGTCTGAATACTTATGTAAATGTAATATTTCTGTTTGTATTTGTAATAAATTAGCAACATTTTCTAAAAACCTGTTTTTGCTTTGTCATTATGGGGTATTGTGGGTAGATTGATGAGGGGGGAAAAAACGATTTAATCCATTTTAGAATAAGGCTGTAACGTAACAAACTGTGGAAAAAGTCAAGGGGGTCTGAATACTTTCCGAATTGACTGCATTTCTGTATAACTAAAGCTGAAGGATATCCCTGTGGGAGCAGCAAACCACTAGTAACCCATCAGCCACTAGGGTGTTCAGACCTGGACCTGGATTGGGTGTCTTGTTGAGGAAGAGACATCGGGCGCTGAGCTTCAACTATGAACCCATGAGGAGTGTGATGGGTGATATTCTCATCCCAGATACTTATCAGACTTGACAAAGGCTATTGTAGCTCAACATTGTTGCCGTTGGTGCAGGAATAAAAGCCCTTGGGAGCAGGTGGTGTGTGGGCTTGTCTATATTTATAACTCATGTCCCAGGTTAACCCAGTTCTAACCCAGCTTGTCTATATTTATAACTCATGTCCCAGGTTAACCCAGTTCTAACCCAGCTTGTCTATATTTATAACTAATGTCCCAGGTTAACCCAGTTCTAACCCAGCTTGTCTATATGTATAACTAATGTCCCAGGTTAACCCAGTTCTAACCCAGCTTGTCTATATTTATAACTAATGTCCCAGGTTAACCCAGTTCTAACCCAGCTTGTCTATATTTATAACTAATGTCCCAGGTTAACCCAGTTCTAACCCAGCTTGTCTATATTTATAACTAATGTCCCAGGTTAACCCAGTTCTAACCCAGCTTGTCTATATTTATAACTAATGTCCCAGGTTAACCCAGTTCTAACCCAGCTTGTCTATATTTATAACTAATGTCCCAGGTTAACCCAGTTCTAACCCAGCTTGTCTATATTTATAACTAATGTCCCAGGTTAACCCAGTTCTAACCCAGCTTGTCTATATTTATAACTCATGTCCCAGGTTAACCCAGTTCTAACCCAGCTTGTCTATATTTATAACTCATGTCCCAGGTTAACCCAGTTAAAGCTAGCCTCTAGTATTTATGCCCTGTGTGGTCAGTGTCCGAAAACATCAATGGCTAAAAGTAGTGTTTTATCTATTTAACCTGGGGGGAAAAAAAACTTTAAGTTCTATAGTTTCTAAGGTGTCATTTCCACTGAGTGCTTAGAGTTCCGACCTGGACTGAGGCACGGTCTTATCAACGAAGAGGAAGATCGCCTTCTCCGAGGGCAGCTGGATGCGTTTCCTGATGATCCACATGAACTGGGCCACCGTGATGTCAGAGGGCACCAAATACTTCCTCTTGTCAATGTCCACAATCTGAGACCCAGACACCTTCTCCACGATCACCTAGAAACAGACGACACAGAGTCATGTCATATTGTATGTTTATAGTGTTCACATAAATTGCCCTTCCTGGAACAATAAAGATTTACTGAACTGAAAAAATATGACAGCGTAGGGATGTGCATCTTTCCCTTTCAAGACAATTAGAAACGCATCTAGATACAGCACCATAGAGGAACCACACGTTTTAGTTTGAAACGACTCAGTGCGATTCGGATCGATACGATGCACTAAACATTTGTTGCATAAACGCATTCATTTTCCATTCTAAATTAAAATCTGCATGAGCTTGGCCTCTCTGAGCTGGATCTGACTGAGCTGACGTGTGTGTGTGTGTGTGTGTGTGTGTGTGTGTGTGTGTGTATAAATGATGTATGTACTATGTAGGCCCCTGAGCTGAGCCATATGGGTGACTAGGCATCTACCACTATCAGATTAGGGGGGGGGGGGGGGGGGGGGGCTGTGATGCAGTCCGATTTGTCTCCCCACTTTGGTTCTGAAATCACCATCCCCCCACTAATTCACCCGTGATACAAGTCAGTATTTGACGTCCATCCATGTCCGAGGACGTCGGGAGATGACGTGGAAGCCAGCCGCTAGGGGGCAACAGTGAGCGCCGTTACCTTCAAGTAGGCTTTGGTTTTGCTAGGGTGTTGTGGACGGGGATACCTTAAGCATCTACCTCTGGTTCCAAAGGTTGCATGTTCGAATCCAGCGATAGAAAGTTGTTTATCTTTTTGTTAGAGTGGCCAGATGGAAGCCACTCCTCAGTAAAAGGCACATGACAGCCCACTTGGAGTTTGCCAAAAGGCACCTAAAGGACTCTCAGACCACGAGAAACAAGATTCTCTGGTCTGATGAAACCAAGATTGAACTCTTTGGCCTGAATGCCAAGTGTCACGTCTGGAGGAAACCTGGCATCATCCATATGGTGAAGCATGGTGGTGGCAGCATCATGCTGTGGGGATGTTTTTCAGCGGCAGGGACTGGGAGACTAGTCAGGATCGAGGAAAAGATGAACGGAGCAAAGTACAGAGAGATACTTGATGAAAACCTGCTCCAGAGTGCTTAGGTCCTCAGACTGGGGCAAAGGTTCACCTTCCAACAGGACAACGACTCTAAGCACACAGCCAAGACAATGCAGGAGTGGCTTGGGACAAGTCTGAATGTCCTTGAGTGGCCCAGCCAGAGCCCGGACATGAGCCCGATCGAACATCTCCGGAGAGACCTGAAAATAGCTGTGCAGCGACGCTCCCCATCCAACCTGACAGAGCTTGAGAGGATCTGCAGAGAAGAATGGGAGAAACTCCCCAAATACAGGCGTGCCAAGCTTGTAGCGTCATACCCAAGAAGACTCAAGGCTGTAATCACTGCCAAAGGTGCTTCAACAAAGGGTCTGAATACTTATGTAAATGTGATATTTCTGTTTATTTTTAATACATTTGTTAACATTTCTAAAAACCTATTTTTGCTTTGTCATTATGAATAAGGCTGTAACGTAATAAAATGTGGAAAAAGTCAAGGGGTCTGAATACTTTCCGAAGGCACTGTATGTCTCTATTTCATTTTCAAAAAATTTTAAAACATGTTTTCACTTTGTCATTATGGGGTATTGTGTGTAGATGGGTGAGAATAAAACATTTTTTAAATTCCATTTTGAATTCAGGCTGTAACAACAAAATGTGGAATAGGTCAAGGGGTATGAATACTTTCTGAAGGCTCTGTACACTAATGATGAGCTGTATTTTCAGAAGGTAGAAAGAATGTAATATGAGGCAGCAAAAAAAAAAAAAGTGAACCGGTGATTCCTAATGTTTGAATGGGTTTTCTGACCGACGCATGCTATGCTACATTTGGATCGGTTTGGCGGGTCCACGAGGACCAATGCACTTGGATCTTAAAAACATTTGAATTGGGGACCAACGTGCGTCAGTGAATTGTAACATCCTCACGAGACGGGCATATAAATCCAACGTTACATTGTAATAAATATGTTATAACGATGTGTGAAACGCTTTTATAAAGCTATTTTATAAAAACTCCCGCTGTACCTAAAACCATTAATAACCTTTAGGCGTACAAGTTAACCATAACCAGTCTCAGGGCTAACTGGAAATTCCTTCGGTCTCTACAGAGTTAGGTAAAATCAATTTTTAGTTTCTTTGCACCTTACTTGGAATAATATCCAAAACTCTACAATTGGATGTTTTGGTGACTCTAGGGCAATTGATTGACTGATTGAGGACCTTTTTTTACTGAAGAATGTGCTTAGTTTCTATTATAATGTTTTGCATCTCTGTTTTTGCATTTCGTATTTGTATTGATGTGTTTATTTTCATCTGTAAAAGATACATTGGTCTCAGCATGACTCCCCTGTCAAAATAAAGGTACAACAATAACTCCACCCCCCAGTGAAACCCGTCTCACTCACCGGAACCCTATCTGGGTACTTGCTGCGTATTTTGGCCGACTCTATACACCGATGTTCTGTTGAGAAGAAGAGACGGATTGAGAGATGTTATGAATGGCCGACTCTACACACCGATGTTCTGTTGAGAAACAGAGACGGATTGAGAGATGTTGTGAATGGTGTTACAGTGTCATCGGTACAGTAATTCAACCTGTTTCAAGTCCTACTAGCTACCGGGAGAATAGGCTTTTGCGACAGCCCTACTCTAAACCACCTGATTCAGCTAATCAAGAACCTTAAGAGACACTTAGATTAGTAGAATAGGCCGGTTTGTTGCCCCCCTGCCCTACTCAGTTCCCCCTGCTCTAGTCAGTTCACCAAAGAGCAAGGGTGTATCCCAAATGGCCCCCTACACCTTGTGTAGTGCACCCTATACAGTGCACTAATTTTAACCAAAGCCCTGGTCAAAAGTAGTGCACTATAGAGGCAATAGGGTGCAGTTTGGGACGTATCCTCCGGTGACTGCTACAGGAGGATCAACATTTGATGAGAGGTCACATGTTGTTCCCTGACCGAGATCCACCGGCAACAGCAGCAGCTGTTGGACACCAGATGCACTCTGGGTAATCGCTGACTAAAGCTGCCAATTCACTGGGATAAATATGTCAATATTTCTCCTAGGCTACTTCTCCGTGTGTCAATCTAACACATAAGCCATACAGGTGTGGCCTATATCCAAATTATGTAATAAAAGGGAAAATACAACATAAGAACTCTAGAATAATATTTTTTAGGAGACTTTTGTTAAAATAGATAAATAGTTTATGCCATGTAATTTCAGCCAGATAATGTTGTCATGTTTTTATCACAATAATAACCTATGTTCAGGGGATATGATATGCGGCAGAGCAAAGAATGAGTGAGGCAACGTTTTGACAGCTGTTTGTTGTTAAAACTAATAGGGCCTAGTCCTATTTGAAATGATCCATATCTTTTCAATATCACTATCATATCAGCTATCACATCACTATCATATCAGCTGTCATGTCAATAGGAACGACATGTCCCAAATAGGGCGACCTGTCACGGATCGAGGTGATTTAAAAATGAAAACGCATAGGACATTTTGCCAATAAAACAACCAAACCACATGCAACATTTGACTAATGTCTTTTGAACAAGATATTAAGTGACATGTCAACATACAATTTCGATGAATTTCGTAATGTTATTTTGTAGCCAAAGGACTCAACAAAATCTGAACGGGTAGGCCACTAGTCAGCCAATGTTAGTGCAGAAAAGTAGCCAATCATAATCAGCAACTGCCATAAAAATAAGAAGAACGCAGAGGAGATACATATTTGTTCCTATTTTGACAATTGTGTTAATTGCCTGTTATGAAACAAGTAACCTCTTACCCAGGGAATGATCCTCTTTGAACATCCATTTCATGGTGGCTGATTCCGGGAGAGTTTGCTCGACGCGCAGTAAAATCGTAGAGGGCGGGTGAGGAATCAGACAGTGACTAAAATGATTGTTATTCTGTCTCCTAAAAACTGGAAACAATGTCAAAATGTTGAACAAGAACGTCAACAATGTAGCAAAACAAGTCTCACTCCGCCTGGCGCTGCTCAGGCGATGACGTCACTATGGGACCGTACCACGTTATCGCAGGGGAAGGAGGCTGACTCGAATGGGGTGCGGTTCAGATACACAAATGCTGGTCAGCGCTGCGCAGAATATCAGATCTGTACAACACCTGAGTGTTTAACGTCGAACCACATCCACACGATAAAGGCGTAGCTAACAGTCTGCTAACGTGGGCCGGCCTGTGCAGAGTCTGTATCTCTGGAGCACACCTAGGATCTCAGCCTACTTTCGTTCCTTTTTTACGTGGTACTTGCTGTTCTGGATCATTCCAATCCTGACTTTACCCCTTTGAATTTACATTTAAAAAGGTTATGGTTAAGGTCAGGGTAAGGGTTAAGTTTAAGGTTAGGATTTAGGGTAGGGACATCCCAGAGATCCCGGATAGCACAAACTTTTTTTTAAATGCCAGTCTGCTCTAGTTCATGACAGGTGCCTGAGCTGATGAACAAGTGATTTGTCCTAGAAACACCATTATATCTCCATAAATCCTTTCAGTTTCTTTCCCCTCTCATGGGATAAAGTACGGCATTCATTCACATAGGAATATCATAGATATGTTTCTTTGGGTGGCATTCCACTAGAATGACATATGGAATCATCCATACAGTGATTTAATAGGATCCCAGTGGGCATTCTCCTGTTTTGGGCCTTTAAATTGGGCTTCATTACAGCACATGGAGTCCCCTTCATTACAGCACATGGAGTTCCCTTCATTCAGTTAATCCCCCCCCCCCCCCCCCCCTCCATCAGCCAGCATGCTCTGATTGGAATGTTGTTGTCATATGGAGGTCACAACACGGATCTATTATTTGTCACAAATTGTTTTATTATAAGTATGTACAATTGTATTGGGTTGTATAAAATATGCAGATATTCAGAATAAAATATGCAGATATTCAGACATTAGCAGTGCTTTAGTACATAGTGATACAGAATGAGGATAATAAAACACAGTACAGTATGAATACAGTACAGTAAGCTATTATTATTATTATTATTATTATTATTATTATTATACAGTAACTATACAGTATAGTTGGTGCAACTGACTTGCCAGCAGCTGTAACAATTGCTGTCACCAGGTTTTCCAGAAATCCAGGTTTGAAAGATTCCCAATGGATTTCCTACTTATTCCATCCTGATTCCCGGAATCTTCCAACTGGGATTTCTTGAAAACTTCAGCATTTTTGGAAAGTTTCCCGAATTTTGCACTTCAACATACTCAAAACTGTATGCTTGTGAACTAGCCTGATCATGCGATAGCTCACCATTCTGTTTCACCTCAAGGAAGCCCTGAGATCAGGTCGGTTCTACAAGGTTATCAAAACTGGGCACCACAGGAGGTTAGTGGCACCTTAATTGGGGAGAACGGGCTCGTGGTAATGACTGGAGCGGAGTATGTGGAATGGTAACAAATACATCAAATACATGGTTTCCAGTTGTTTGATGCCATTCCATTTGCTCCGTTCCGGTCATTATTATGAGCCGTTCAAATTATGTCAAATTATGTCAAATGGCGTCCCCTTTATCAACCAACCAGGATTTCTGGAACACCTGGGAATTTGGGGAAAGTTACTAGAATTTTGCAGCCCCTAGTTTTGTTGAAGTCAAACACTTTCCTCTTTATTATCCTCAGCCTTCAGCTGGTTATCAGGGAGGAGGGGTTATCAGCCTTCTGCTGGTTATCAGGGAGGAGGAGTTATCAGCCTTCAGCTGGTTATCAGGGAGGAGGGGTTATCAGCCTTCAGCTGGTTATCAGGGAGGAGTTATCAGCCTTCAGCTGGTTATCAGGGAGGAGGGGTTATCAGTCATCGGCTGGTTATCAGGGAGGAGGGGTTATCAGCCTTCAGCTGGTTATCAGGGAGGAGTTATCAGCCTTCAGCTGGTTATCAGGGAGGAGGGGTTATCAGCCTTCTGCTGGTTATCAGGGAGGAGGGGTTATCAGCCTTCAGCTGTTTATCAGGGAGGAGGGGTTATCAGCCTTCAGCTGGTTTTCAGGGAGGAGGGGTTATCAGCCTTCAGCTGGTTGTCAGGGAGGAGGGGTTATCAGCCTTCAGCTGGTTATCAGGGAGGAGGGGTTATCAGCCTTCAGCTGGTTATCAGGGAGGAGGGGTTATCAGCCTTCGGCTGGTTTTCAGGGAGGAGGGGTTATCAGCCTTCTGCTGGTTATCAGGGAGGAGGGGTTATCAGCCTTCAGCTGGTTATCAGGGAGGAGGGGTTATCAGCCTTCAGCTGGTTATCAGGGAGGAGGGGTTATCAGCCTTCTGCTGGTTATCAGGGAGGAGGGGTTATCAGCCTTCTGCTGGTTATCAGGGAGGAGGGGTTATCAGCCTTCTGCTGGTTATCAGGGAGGAGGGGTTATCAGCCTTCAGCTGGTTATCAGGGAGGAGGGGTTATCAGCCTTCAGCTGGTTGTCAGGGAGGAGGGGTTATCAGCCTTCAGCTGGTTATCATGGAGGAGGGGTTATCAGCCTTTAGCTGGTTGTGAGGGGGAGGGGTTATCAGCCTTTAGCTGGTTGTGAGGGGGAGGGGTTATCAGCCTTTAGCTGGTTGTGAGGGGGAGGGGTTATCAGCCTTTAGCTGGTTGTGAGGGGGAGGGGTTATCAGCCTTTAGCTGGTTGTGAGGAGGAGGGGTTATCAGCCTTTGGCTGGTTATCAGGGAGGAGGGGTTATCAGCCTTCGGCTGGTTATCAGGGAGGAGTTATCAGCCTTCAGCTGGTTATCAGGGAGGAGGGGTTATCAGCCTTCAGCTGGTTATCAGGGAGGAGGGGTTATCAGCCTTCAGCTGGTTATCAGGGAGGAGGGGTTATCAGCCTTCAGCTGGTTATCAGGGAGGAGGGGTTATCAGCCTTCGGCTGGTTATCAGGGAGGAGGGGTTATCAGCCTTCAGCTGGTTATCATGGAGGAGGGGTTATCAGCCTTTATCAGATCCTCCTCTCCACCCTCTCCGAGCTGGGCATCTCTGGCGCGGCTCACTCTTGGATTGCGTCCTACCTGACCGGTCGCTCCTACCAAGTGGCGTGGCGAGAAGCTGTCTCCGCACCACGTGCTCTCACCACTGGTGTCCCCCAGGGCTCAGTTCTAGGCCCTCTCCTATTCTCGCTATACACCAAGTCACTTGGCGTGGTCCTCTGTAGCTCAGCTGGTAGAGCACGGCGCTTGTAACGCCAAGGTAGTGGGTTCGATCCCCGGGACCACCCATACACAAAAATGTATGCACGCATGACTGTAAGTCGCTTTGGATAAAAGCGTCTGCTAAATGGCATATTATTATTATATTATTATATCCTCACATGGCCTCTCCTATCATTGCTACGCAGACGACACACAACTAATCTTCTCCTTTCCCCCTTCTGATAACCAGGTGGCAAATCGCATCTCTGCATGTCTGGCAGACATATCAGTATGGATGACGGATCACCACCTCAAGCTGAACCCTGGCAAGACGGAGCTGCTCTTCCTCCCGGGGAAGGACTGCCCGTTCCATGATCTCGCCGTCACGGTTGACAACTCCGTTGTGTCCTCCTCCCAGAGTGCGAAGAGCCTTGGCGTGACCCTGGACAACACCCTATCGTTCTCCGCTAACATCAAGGCGGTGACCCGATCCTGTAGGTTCATGCTCTACAACATTCGGAGAGTACGACCCTGCCTTACACAGGAAGCGGCACAGGTCCTAATCCAGGCACTTGTCATCTCCCGTCTGGATTACTGCAACTCGCTGTTGGCTGGGCTCCCTGCCTGTGCCATTAAACCCCTACAACTCATCCAGAATGCCGCAGCCCGTCTGGTGTTCAACCTTCCCAAGTTCTCTCACGTCACCTCGCTCCTCCGCACACTCCACTGGCTTCCAGTTGAAGCTTGCATCTGCTACAAGACCATGGTGCTTGCCTACGGAGCTGTGAGGGGAACGGCACCTCCGTACCTTCAGGCTCTGATCAGTCCCTACACCCAAACGAGGGCATTGCGTTCATCCACCTCTGGCCTGCTGGCTCCCCTTCCTCTGCGGAAGCATAGCTCCCGCTCAGCCCAGTCAAAACTGTTCGCTGCTCTGGCACCCCAATGGTGGAACAAGCTCCCTCACGACGCCAGGACAGCGGAGTCACTCACCACCTTCCGGAGACATTTGAAACCCCACCTCTTTAAGGAATACCTGGGATAGGATAAAGTAATCCTTCTACCCCCCCCTTACCCCCCCCCCCCCAAAAAAAAAACCCATTGTAAAGTGGTTAACCCACTGGCTATAAGGTGAATGCACCAATTTGTAAGTCGCTCTGGATAAGAGCGTCTGCTAAATGACGTAAATGTAAATGTAAATGGTTGTGAGGGCGAGGGGTTATCAGCCTTTAGCTGGTTGTGAGGGGGAGGGGTTATCAGCCTTTAGCTGGTTGTGAGGGGGAGGGGTTATCAGCCTTTAGCTGGTTGTGAGGGGGAGGGGTTATCAGCCTTTAGCTGGTTGTGAGGGGGAGGGGTTATCAGCCTTTAGCTGGTTGTGAGGGGGAGGGGTTATCAGCCTTTAGCTGGTTGTGAGGGGGAGGGGTTATCAGCCTTCAGCTGGTTGTCAGGGAGGAGGGGTTTATTTGGTTAGTAGGATCCCCATTAGGTTTTGCAGAAGCAGCAGCTGCTCTTCCTGGGGTCCACAAGATACACAAAACATGACAAGTAACAAAACACTGATACCCAAGGAAAGTCACAAATTTAAAATACTACAATATTCAAACAATGCAACTAAAAAATCATACAAACAATACAACTAAAAAATAATGTGTGTGTTAGAGTGTGTCTGTGTGTGCGTGTGCGCTCCACCAGGTATAGCTCACTGGTCACCATAGCAACACCCACCCGTAGTCTGCGCTCCAGCGGGTATATCTCACTGGTCATTCCCAAAGCCAACACCTCCTTTGGCCGCCATTCCTTCCAGTTCTCTGCTGCCAATGACTGGAACGAACTGCAAAAATCTCTGAAGCTGGAGACTCTTATCTCCCTCACTAACTTTAAGCATCAGTTGTCAGAGCAGCTTACCGATCACTGCACCTGTACACAGCCCATCTGAAATTAGCCCACCCAACTACCTCATCCCTATATTGTTATTTATTTTGCTCATTTGTACCCCAGTATCTCTATTTGCAGATCATCTCTTGCACATCTATCGTTCCAGTGTTAATACTAATTGTAATTATTTTGCACTATAGCCTATTTATTGCCTTACCTCCATAACTTGCTACATTTGCACACACTGTATATATATTTATTTCTGTTGTATTTTTGACTTTGTTTTGTTTTACCCCATATGTAACTCTGTGTTGTTGTTTTTATCGCACTGCTTTGCTTTATCTTGGCCAGGTCGCAGTTGTAAATGAGAACTTGTTCTCAACTGGTTTACCTGGTTAAATAAAGGTGAAATAAAATAAAAAAATAAAAGTGTGTGTCCTCATTCCATGAGTTGTTTTTTAATCCATTTTTTAAAGGGAAGGGAGTTCCATGAGATCATGGCTCTGTATAAAACTGTGCATTGCCTTGAGTTAGTTTTGGCCTTGGGGACTGTGAAGAGACCCCTGGTGGCATGTCTTGTGGGATATGTATGGATGTCTGAGCTGAGTGTAATGCAGATAATCTGGAATTTTCATTACAGTAATATTTCCCATAAAAACTAGAAGAGAAGCAGTTAATCTCTCATCAACCCTCAACCAGGAAAGTCTGGTATGCATGTTGTTGATAGTTTTGTATGTGTAGTTAAGGGCAAGGCGTGCTGCTCTGTTTTGAGCCAGCTGTACACTCTTAGAAAATAGGTCTCCAAAAGGGTTCTTCAGCTGTCCCCGTAGGAGAACCCTTTTTGGTTCCAGGTAGAACCATTTTGGGTTCCATGTAGAACCCTCTGTGCAAAAGGTTCTACGTGAAACCCAAAACGGTTCTACTTGGAACCAAAAGGGTTCTACCTGGAACCAACAAGGGTTCTTCAAAGGGTTCTCCTATGGTTCTGAATGGTTTTAGGTTCGAGATAGCACCTTTTTTGCTAGGTCTTTCTTTACTGCACTTGACCATATTACCGGACAGTAATCAAGATGGGACAAGACCAGAGCCTGAACAACTAGTACAGTTGATTTTTGTGTCAAAAACACAGAACATCTTTTTATAACAGACATACCCCTCCCCATCTTCACAACAACTTTGTCAATATGACTTGCCCATGATAATTGACCATCCAATGTTATACCTAGGAGTTTAGCTTCCTCAACTTGCTCAATGGTCACACCCTTTATGTACAACTCCAGTTGAGGTCAAGGTATTGGAGTGGCCATCACAAAGCCCTGACCTCAATCCTATAGAAAATGTGTGGGCAGAACTGAAAAAGCGTGTGTGAGCAAGGAGGCCTACAAACATGACTCAGTTACACCAGCTCTGTCAGGAGGAATGGGCCAAAATTCACCCAATTTATTGTGGGAAGCTTGTGGAAGGCTACCCGAAACGTTTTACCCAAGTTAAACAATTTAAAGGCAATGCTACCAAATACTAATTGAGTGTATGTAAACTTCTGACCCACTGGGAATGTGATGAAAGAAATAAAAGCTGAAATAAATCATTCTCTCTACTATTATTCTGACATTTCACATTCTTAAAATAAAGTGGTGATCCTAACTGACCTAAGACAGGACATTTTTACTAGGATTAAATGTCAGGAATTGTGAAAAACTGAGTTTAAATGTATTTGGCTAAGGTGTATGTAAACTTCCGACTTCAACTGGATCTGATTTTAGAGAAGCTTCCACTGAAGAAGACTCTCTGGGTTCTATTGGATAAATGACTATCCAAGGGTTATCAGCCTTCAGCCTTCAGCTCTATTGGATAAATGACTCTCCAAGGGTTATCAGCCTTCAGCCTTCAGCTGGTTGTCAGGGGGGAGGGGTTTCCCCAGGTGGTGTCCGGTGGTGATGCCGTGGGGGTGGGTGCTCCGCTCCTCCCTGACCTCCGGCCGCAGCATGAAGCCCCCGGGGAAGGTCAGGTCAAACAGCTCGCTGGGGGCAAAGGTCAGAGGTCGCTCGACCAGCAGGGTCTTCAGCCTGGCCCTCCAGCCATCCAGCATGGCTGTCCGTGTAGCGGGGGGACTGTGTCCAGGACACCAGAACACCTGGGGGGCTAGGACCTGGAACCCACAGAAGTGAAGGACGCCGTTCTGGAAGGATGGAGGGACGTGGAGGAGAGAGAAGAGGAGTGAGGAGCCTGGGTCAAATACATATCGCAAATACTTGAACTGCGCTTGGTTTAGTTTGCACAATATGCTACAATGGAACCAATGGAATAGTCCCAAAAAATGCAAACCCCAAACTAAATGAAACACATCTGAAATACAAGTATTTGGAAGTAACTTCCAAGCATAAAAATGTTTGAGGAAACACATTTTGAGACAGTCGAGTATCCCCAACGCCACTTGATTGCCTTCTAAATCCATGAGAAGCAAATACATTTGAATATTTTTTTTGTGTCACAATCTTCCCCTGGCTGTCTTCCTGGTTACCTGTAGGGGCCACAGTGTGACGTTAATGTCTCCGTTGAGGCCGTCAGGGCGGTACATAGTCTGCATAGCTCCAGTGCTGAACGACAACATGGCTTTCTTGTCCTGCAGAATGACAAAGAGCAGGAAATGTAACTCCAAACAAACACAGGCCCTATTCAATCCACCAAAAACACAATGTACTCTAACCTAGAAGCAACAACAGAGCCTGAACTGAATGAGAGGAGTGTGTCATTTCATGATATAGACATTATGTCCAAACAAAAAAACACGTATTTTGACCAATGGGTAAAATAATATATTAATTGTGTGGATAATCCTCTAACAAAACCCCAATGGTCCAAACCTCATGTCTCTATCATAATCCATTCAAAAGTTATTGTTTTTACCCTTGTAGGATGTTTTTACCCTTGTAAAAATGGCCAAAATTAGGGTGACTAAATCAATGGAGGCCAGAGAGAAAAAGTGGTCGAAAATCTGGAAAATAGCATAGACTGGAATAGACTGGATGCTGTGAGAGAATGAAGAGGACCTGAGAGGCTCACCATTAAACTCGTCATTTTTCTTCTCCAATCCGGAGGACATAAAACAATATAGAGGTAAGATAGATATCAATTTTGAGACATGACATGTAGTATTTTTATATTTTAGTGTACCCTTTTCATATTAATGCAAAATTCCTGTTATCTTTCTCACAAAAACAAGTGTATCTCTCTGAAATGTCAACGGAGCACTGAGCGTACCGCAAGCTTTTTATTTTCAAATCCTTTTACATTTAATTAAGTTTATGTCATGTTAATTTGGCTTTTTGTGACCCGAGGAAACAACTTTGCAGACAACCACCACAACATGTAAAATCCTCAACAGGCACCGCTCTGTCATCGGTGCTTATTATCGGATGTATTAGGTTACGAAATCCGACTTTTTGGATATAATGTTAATCAGTGCTTGACTTGGGATGAAAGAAGTGGAGGATCTGTCTTTTCCCAAGTCGGTCCATTAGACTATGTTCACCGAAATACACAAATGACATTATGCTATAGAGACCTGTGATTATTCACTGTTAAGGGTTCATACAGATTTTCCATGACTTCTTCATGACTTTTAACCACATTTCATGACTATTATTTAGCCTACATTATTGACAGTGGAAGGCTGCTGTGTCTGATCCCGTGTAGGCCTACCATCTCCTGCCGTTGTGCCCTTGATCAAGGCACTTAACCCCCCACAAAGTAGATCTGCACTGTTAGTCACATGTTGTCAACATGTGGTCAACCCTCCATCTGGAGAGCTGCTGGGTGTGCAGGCTTTAGATCCAGCCCTGAGACACCCAAGTCTGCTTGTCAAAGTCATGTTTAGGCTACAATGTGGTTAGACCAGGGTTTGAACAAAAGCCTGCACACCCAGTAGTTATCCTGGAGGATGGTTGCCACCCTTGATATAAAATATTGCAACATTAAAACCAAATACTTTTGGTCTTTATAAAATGATTCCCTCATTCAATGAATCAGGGATCAAATGGATACAGTTGGCTACTTCAAAGTGAGGTATCTAACTAGACATGTTTCTATATAAGGCTCTAATATCCATGTTTCAGGGGAGATCTGTGCACAGCCAGTTATTGGTCAACTAGGCTGTTCTTAGGAATAGTTTTTAATGTTGTCTCAATGACATGGCTACTGTTTAATAGAGGGGGATCCCAGCTTTCCAACGGTGCAGATGTATTTAGTCTATGGAAAGGCGACAACAACATTAATGTTTAGTTGGCTATAGTTAACTAGTGAGATAGCCAGTATAACGTGTAGCAGTTATCTAGTTAGTCTGTTGTCTGTCATTATTTTTATACCTGCTGCTGAAATGTCTCCAGTGGCGGTCGGTGCCGTTTTAAGACGAGGGAGGACAATTTAATTTTTCACGAGCTTGGCCTTATTTCTATTACAGCATATTGGATGACTCTCATTCATATTCCATTCACCCAGTTCGATGTAACAGCGATAGGTTTAGGCTACTACATGATACTCAAATGTTCCCTGTACCCATCACGAGGTTGCTACAAACCAGCCTACGAATGAAAGTTTACAACGTAGGTGCACACAGGCCCGAGAGACAAATTTGAGACGACAGACAGTGACACACTTGCCTGCATCTAGCTGATCTAGGGTGTAATCATTAGTCCAACAGTTGCAAACGAGAGCTTCTATTGTGCAAATTCAGGTATGTTTATCACAGTTTTGTTCCGTTTAAGAAACGTTTTTCAACAGAATCGGCGGAATGAATACACCCCTGATCACCCGTAAACAGAGTTCACTCTCATAACAGCCACGTTGTATTCCTTCTCTTCCCTTCGTTTGTGGACTTCGACGCACAACACATCAGCTGTATGTGACCAGGCGAAAAAAGCTTTCCAAGCCAAACCGCTACACACAGCCTACATCGTTGTCACCATATTAGCTAAAGTAACGTCATAGTCGGCATAGCTAATAGAACTAACGCGTTAGTAAACCTGCTACAATCATGCAGTAATGTTACAGTGTACAGTCAGTAAGCAGTTACACTGGCGGGCCCCGGTGGCAATAAATTAGTAATACCAAAAGCTTCCCTTGCCTTGGAAGAGATCTAGTGTTGTGTTGGAAAGTCATAGCCAGCTAGCTAACATAGCATCCCTCTGTTTGAGCCGGGTGTTTCAGTAGGCTAAACTAGCTAACTGCATTTGCTAGCTAAGTATGTGAAACTGAAAGTGAAGAAAAAAAAGACGAAACATTTCTCTCTCTCTATTTCTCTCTCGCTTCTCCTTCATTTTGGAAGAAATTAATTTGTTAAAAACTGTTCAACTATTGTCTCTCTCTCTCTTTGAGTCAACTACTCACCACATTGTATACACTGCAGTGCTAGCTAGCTGTAGCTTATGCTTTCAATCCTAGATTCATTATCTGATTCTTTGATTGGATGGACAACATGTCAGTTCATGCTGCAAGAGCTCTGATAGGCTGGAGGACGTCCTCCGGAAGTATTCATAATTATTGTGTAAGTCTATGGAAGGGGGTGAGAACCATGAGCCTCCTAGGTTTTTGTATTGAAGTCAATGTACCCAGAGGAGGACGGAAGCTAGCTGTCCTCCGGGCTACACCATGGTGCTACCCTACAGAGTGCTGTTGAGGCTACTGTAGAACTTTGCAAAATAGTGTGTTTATAGTGTAATTATATTTAGTATAGTTTTAGATTCAGAACATGAAGAATCACATCCCCATGTGCTACATCAGCAGCGATTGGACGGGGCGCTGAAGATGGTGTCCATGAGAAGCTTTCATTGAGTTGCTTGAGTAATTGAGATTGTGAATAAAAATTAATATTTCTGGCCTGGTCATTCCCATGCTCCACTACCTGATGCAAAGAACCTGTGTATTTTAGATTAGTCCAGAGGATCTCACCTCACAGCTACAGGAAGAGTATTTGTTTAAATCCCCCACGTTACATATGGGTTATGTTTGGGTTACATATGGGTTATGAATGAGTTACATATGGGTTATGAATGGGTTACATATGGGTTATGAATGGGTTATATATGGGTTATGTATGTGTTATATATGGGTTATGTTTGGGTTACATATGGGTTATATATGGGTTATGTTTGGGTTACATATGGGTTATATATGGGTTATGTATGGGTAATATATGGGTTATGTTTGGGTTACATATGGGTTATATATGGGTTATGAGGTCCCTTCATATAAAGTTATATTGAAACTATAGTGCCATCGTATGCTGTTTTCCTGCTCATTGTCAATCGGTATGAAACTCTAACAGAGGCTACTGGAACTAAACACATGAACAGAAGGGTCAAAAGGTCAAACCTTGAATATTCCATTGTTGTACATCTTCTGCAGTGAGAAGGCAAAGCCTTGAGTCAGGACTCTGTCTATCCAGCCCTTCATGATGGCTGGAACACTGAACCAGTACAGAGGGAACTGATGGGGAGAGAGATGTGGTTGACACTCCATCTACACCAATCCAATGATTATTAAACTATGATGGGGAGCGGAGGCTTAAATACTTTTGGGAGAATGGTAGAGAATTTAAACGCAGCAAGGCACAGTCTAAGAAGAAAGGCGGACAGAGAGAAAGAGAGACAGATAGAGAGGTGGGGGAGGGGAGAGAGACAGATAGAGAGGTGGGGAGGGGAGAGAGACAGAAAGAGAGGTGGGGGAGGGGAGAGAGACAGATAGAGAGGTGGGGGAGGGGAGAGAGACAGATAGAGAGGTGGGGAGGGGAGAGAGACAGAAAGAGAGGTGGGGGAGGGGAGAGAGACAGATAGAGAGGTGGGGGAGGGGAGAGAGACAGAAATAATAATAATAATAATAATATGCCATTTAGCAGACGCCAAAGCGACTTACAGTCATGCGTGCATACATTTTTTTTTGTGTATGGGTGGTCCCGGGGATCGAACCCACTACCTTGGCGTTACAAGCGCCGTGCTCTACCAGTTGAGCTACAGAGGACCACAATAGAGGTGGGGGAGGTGAGAGAGACAGAAATAGAGGTGGGGGAGGGGAGGGGAGTGAGACAGAAATAGAGGTGGGGAGGGGGAGGGGAGTGAGACAGAAATAGAGGTGGGGAGAGGAGGGAGACAGAAATAGAGGTGGGGGAGGGGAGGGGAGAGAGACAGAAATAGAGGTGGGGGAGGGGAGTGAGACAGAAATAGAGGTGGGGAGGGGGAGGGGAGTGAGACAGAAATAGAGGTGGGGAGAGGAGGGAGACAGAAATAGAGGTGGGGGAGGGGAGGGGAGAGAGACAGAAATAGAGGTGGGGGAGGGGAGTGAGACAGAAATAGAGGTGGGGAGGGGAGAGAGACAGAAATAGAGGTGGGGGAGGGGAGTGAGACAGAAATAGAGGTGGGGAGGGGGAGGGGAGTGAGACAGAAATAGAGGTGGGGAGGGGGAGGGGCGTGAGACAGAAAAATAGAGGTGGGGAGGGGGAGGGGAGAGAGACAGAAATAGAGGTGGGGGAGGGGAGGGGAGAGAGACAGAAATAGAGGTGGGGGAGGGGAGGGGAGGGGAGTGAGACAGAAATAGGGGTGGGGGAGGGGAGGGGAGGGGAGGGGAGGGGAGGGGAGAGAGACAGAAATAGAGGTGGGGAGGGGGAGGGGAGAGAGACAGAAATAGAGGTGGGGGAGGGGAGGGGAGGGGAGAGACAGAAATAGAGGTGGGGGAGGGGAGAGACAGAAATAGAGGTGGGGGAGGGGAGTGAGACAGAAATAGAGGTGGGGGAGGGGAGAGACAGAAATAGAGGTGGGGGAGGGGAGGGGAGTGAGACAGAAATAGAGGTGGGGGAGGGGAGAGACAGAAATAGAGGTGGGGGAGGGGAGTGAGGAAGAAATAGAGGTGGGGAGGGGAGTGAGGAAGAAATAGAGGTGGGGAGGGGGAGGGGAGTGAGACAGAAATAGAGGTGGGGGAGGGGGAGGGGAGAGAGACAGAAATAGAGGTGGGGGAGGGGAGAGACAGAAATAGAGGTGGGGGAGGGGAGAGAGACAGAAATAGAGGTGGGGGAGGGGAGAGAGACAGAAATAGAGGTGGGGGAGGGGCGAGACAGAAATAGAGGTGGGGGAGGGGAGAGAGACAGAAATAGAGGTGGGGGAGGGAGAGAGGCAGAAATAGAGGTGGGGGAGGGGAGAGAGACAGAAAGAGAGGTGGGGGAGGAGAGAGACAGAAATAGAGGTGGGAGTGAGACAGAAATAGAGGTGGGGGAGGGGAGTGAGACAGAAATAGAGGTGGGGGAGGGAGAGAGACAGAAATAGAGGTGGGGGAGGGGAGAGAGACAGATAGAGAGGTGGGGAGAGAGACAGAACGAGGCAGAAGAGAGCAAGAAAGGGGAAAGAAAGAGAGAGAGTGGGGGGGGAAGAGGGGGGGGAAGAGTGTGTGACCTCTGACCTGGAAGATGACGAGCTCCGCCGCCTCCACTTTCCGCTGCTCAGCTATGATGTCATCACTGAGTCGACCCTCCTTCCAGGCTTCCATGGTCTCCTCTCCGTACTTGAAGTGCTCCGGGTTCTTCACCTCACCTGACAAAGGGACAGAACAGCAGCAACGTCCAGCGTGTGTTCGCGTGTTGGCATGTGTGCTGGCGTGTGTGAGCATGTGTGTGTGTTGGCGTGTGTTGGCGTGTGTGTGTGTGTGTTGGCGTGTGTGTGTGTGTGTTGGCGTGTGTTGGCGTGTGTGTGTGTGTGTGCTGGCGTGTGTGTGTGTGTGTGCTGGCGTGTGTGTGTGTGGGTGTGTGTGTGTGTGTGTGTGTGTGTGTGTGTTGGCGTGTGTTGGCGTGTGTGTGTGTGTGTGTTGGCGTGTGTGTGTGTGTGTGTGCTGGCGTGTGTGTGTGTGTGTTGGCGTGTGTGTGTGTGTGTGTTGGCGTGTGTGTGTGTGTGTGTTGGCGTGTGTGTGTGTGTGTGTGTACCTGTGATATCGTCCATAGTGGCGGAGGCTCTGAAGTTCATGGCGTAGAGGTCAGACACAACGACCTTGTAGCCCTGCTGTCTGAGGGCTTCCACGGCAACGTCCTTCGCTGCCGAGTTAAAGGACCCCCCACTCTGGTGGGCGTACACAATCAGGACTGTCTTCTGAGCTGGTACACACACAGGGACGCACACACACACACACACACACACACACACACACACACACACACACACACAGGGATGCATACACACACACACACACACACACAGGGATGCATACACACACACACACACACACACACACACATACACACACACAACCACCCACCCACACACACACACACACACATACACACACACAACCACCCACACACACACACACACACACACGCACACAGGGACGCATACACACACACACACACACACACACACAGGGATGCATACACACACACACACACACACACCCACCGACACCCACACACACACACACACACACACACACACACACACAGAGAGAGAATGAAGAGTAAGGACGCCATGTATGATAAGGTGGTCGATGGATCAGTCATAACTGTTTACCTAACGTAAAACCACATGTCAAGTTACATTTCATTATGAATGTGTTATTACCTTGTTTTTACTCACTCTTAGGAAAAAAGGGTTCCAAAAGGGTTCTGTGGCTGTCCCAACAGGAGAACCCTTTTTGGTTCCAGGTAGAACCCTTTTGGAACCCAAAAGAGTTCTACGTGGAACCAAAAAGGGTTCTTCCTGGAACCAAATTTTTTTTTTTTGAAAGGGTTCTCCTGTGGGGACAGACGGGAAAAAACGTTTTGGTTCTAGATCGCACCTTTTATTCTAAGAATGTGTGTCATTACTGTATTATTACTGCGACTTCGTTCCAAATGGCACCCTGTTCCCTTTATAGTGCACTACTTCTGACCAGGGTTCATAGGGTCATGCACTACATAGGGCAGTGTTTCCCAACTCCAGTCCTCCAGTACCCCCCAACACCACACATGTCTGATGTAGTCCCAGACAACCACACCTGGTTCAACTTGTCGACTCATCATCAAGCCCTCGATGAGTTGAACCAGGGGTCATTTGGGCCCCAGCCTGTATTAGTGGGTTATTACTCAGGTTACCAGGAACCACCATTACCGCGTTCTAGGTTGAGCAGTAGACTGCTTGTACATTCCATTCACATACTTTCAGAGAGAGTCGTGAAGGGAAAACATGTCTAGTAAGTCTTCCATCAGGGGATACAAAAACAATATCATATTACAGACAGTACTGACTGTAGGCTGGCCAGGAGGCTCCACAACATCCTCCTGTTACAGACAGTACTGACTGTAGGCTGGCCAGGAGGCTCCACAACATCCTCCCGTTACAGACAGTACTGACTGTAGGCTGGCCAGGAGGCTCCACAACATCCTCCTGTTACAGACAGTACTGACAGTAGACTGGCCAGGAGGCTCCACAACATCCTCCTGTTACAGACAGTACTGACTGTAGGCTGGCCAGGAGGCTCCACAACATCCTCCCGTTACAGACAGTACTGACTGTAGGCTGGCCAGGAGGCTCCACAACATCCTCCTGTTACAGACAGTACTGACTGTAGGCTGGCCAGGAGGCTCCACAACATCCTCCTGTTACAGACAGTACTGACTGTAGGCTGGCCAGGAGGCTCCACAACATCCTCCTGTTACAGACAGTACTGACTGTAGGCTGGCCAGGAGGCTCCACAACATCCTCCCGTTACAGACAGTACTGACTGTAGACTGGCCAGGAGGCTCCACAACATCCTCCTGTTACAGACAGTACTGACTGTAGGCTGGCCAGGAGGCTCCACAACATCCTCCTGTTACAGACAGTACTGACTGTAGGCTGGCCAGGAGGCTCCACAACATCCCGTTACAGACAGTACTGACTGTAGGCTGGCCAGGAGGCTCCACAACATCCTCCTGTTACAGACAGTGGCCAGGAGGCTCCACAACATCCTCCTGTTACAGACAGTACTGACTGTAGGCTGGCCAGGAGGCTCCACAACATCCTCCTGTTACAGACAGTGGCCAGGAGGCTCCACAACATCCTGTTACAGACAGTACTGACTGTAGGCTGGCCAGGAGGCTCCACAACATCCTCCTGTTACAGACAGTACTGACTGTAGGCTGGCCAGGAGGCTCCACAACATCCTCCTGTTACAGACAGTACTGACTGTAGGCTGGCCAGGAGGCTCCACAACATCCTCCCGTTACAGACAGTACTGACTGTAGACTGGCCAGGAGGCTCCACAACATCCTCCTGTTACAGACAGTGGCCAGGAGGCTCCACAACATCCTCCTGTTACAGACAGTACTGACTGTAGGCTGGCCAGGAGGCTCCACAACATCCTCCTGTTACAGACAGTACTGACTGTAGGCTGGCCAGGAGGCTCCACAACATCCTCCTGTTACAGACAGTACTGACTGTAGGCTGGCCAGGAGGCTCCACAACATCCTCCTGTTACAGACAGTGGCCAGGAGGCTCCACAACATCCTCCTGTTACAGACAGTACTGACTGTAGGCTGGCCAGGAGGCTCCACAACATCCTCCTGTTACAGACAGTACTGACTGTAGGCTGGCCAGGAGGCTCCACAACATCCTCCTGTTACAGACAGTACTGACTGTAGGCTGGCCAGGAGGCTCCACAACATCCTCCCGTTACAGACAGTACTGACTGTAGGCTGGCCAGGAGGCTCCACAACATCCTCCTGTTACAGACAGTACTGACTGTAGGCTGGCCAGGAGGCTCCACAACATCCTCCCTGTTACAGACAGTACTGACTGTAGGCTGGCCAGGAGGCTCCACAACATCCTCCTGTTACAGACAGTACTGACTGTAGGCTGGCCAGGAGGCTCCACAACATCCTCCTGTTACAGACAGTACTGACTGTAGGCTGGCCAGGAGGCTCCACAACATCCTCCCGTTACAGACAGTACTGACTGTAGGCTGGCCAGGAGGCTCCACAACATCCTCCTGTTACAGACAGTACTGACTGTAGGCTGGCCAGGAGGCTCCACAACATCCTCCCAAGGGGACTTGGCTAGCAGTGAAAGTTGTCCCTGCATTGTTTTATTGGTAACATGATAATAGTTGCTTTTGGTTACACAACACTAAATGACTGTGTAATTATTCCTGCAAGCACACTGGGAAAGTATTGTAATGACTTATTATTGGTATACTGTGGGTTAGGGTTATTGCTGTAAGTAGGGTTAGGGTTATTGCTGTAAGTAGGGTTAGGGTTATTGCTGTAAGTAGGGTTAGGGTTATTGCTGTAAGTAGGGTTAGGGTTATTGCTGTAAGTAGGGTTAGGGTTATTGCTGTAAGTAGGGTTAGGGTTATTGCTGTAAGTAGGGTTAGGGTTATTGCTGTAAGTAGGGTTAGGGTTATTGCTGTAAGTAGGGTTAGGGTTATTGCTGTAATACAACTCGTTCAGTGTAACCAGGTCAGGGCCAGTAGATTCTGTATCATCCGTCTCTTCTTATTGTGAATATTTCTCTCCAGGTAGGCTACAATGGCTAAACCAATGGAATAGTCCCAAAAATACAAACTCCAAACTAATTTAAAAACACACAAGTATTTGAATGCTTCCCAACCTAAAAGAGGATGAAGTAGATATGATCTACTTTCGTGTAAATTGTAGAGTGGTATGTTGATCAAAGATAAAACCATTTCCTGTCTACCAGTAGCATGGAGCTAATAAACCCTAACCCTGAACCCCAAGCCTCAAGACAAGACCAAACTACACTGAACAAAACTATAAACGCACATGTAAAGTGTTGGTCTTGTTACAGGCTTTGGTTTTTTCCATTTCTGTTTTGAGGTTGGACTTTAGCATGTAGGGCGCACCAATCGGTGTCATCTCGTTAGTCAGTATGTGTTACACCTGTGCTGGTTACCACCTTGTCAGTGGGAAGGTGTTTCACCTGTGCTGGCCCAGGTGCTATTTAAGAGTGGCTGGCCCAGTGCTCCAGTGGTCTTGGTAGATGTGGAGGGTCAACACCTTGAATTGGCGCTCCCTACTTGAGTTCTAGAAAAAACATCCCTTTCTCTGATCTTCCCTGTTTTTGTTTTACGCCACCATTTTGGTCTGCTTCCTGTCTAAGTATGGTGTGGGTTTTTATTTTGTTTGCCTCTTCTTGGGCAAATTAGTGGGCGCTCACGGTGGGCGTCTTTTAGGTTCCAGTTGTTGTTGCTAGTCAACTATCAGTGGACCCCCCCATGAGTATCTTTTAGAACCCCTCCTAAAACCCCACCTGTTTTGTTTTGGTTGTTGTCAGTGGCTCTTTGTTAGTTCCCCCTTCTGTTTGAGCAATATTATTTGGGTTTTCTTGCTGGGGAAAGTAACAGTCCCATGTTTCATGAGCTGAAATAAAAGATCCCAGGAATTTTCCATACCCACAAAAAGCTTATTTCTCTCAAATTTTGCCACAAATTTGTTTACATCCCTTTTAGTGAGCATTTCTCCTTTGCCAAGATAATCCATCCACCTGACAGGTGTAGCATATTAAGAAGCTGATCAAACAGCATGCTCATTACACAGGTGCACCTTGTGCTGGGGCCAATAAAAGGCCACTCTAAAATGTGCAGTTTGATCACAACACAATGCAACAGATGTCTCAAGTTTTGAGGGAGCGTGCAATTGGCATGTTGAGTGCAGGAATGTCCACCAGAGCTGTTGCCAGAGAATTGAATGTTAATTTCTCTACTATAAGCCGCCTCCACCGTCGTTTTAGAGAATTTGGCAGTACGTTTGCTGGTTTTCTGATGTCACCGTTGTGAACAGAGTGCTGTATGGTGGTGGTGGGGTTATGATATGGCCAGGCATAGGCTACGGACAACAAACACAATTGCATTTTATCAATGGCAATTTGAATGCACAGAGATACCGTGACAAGATCCTTAGGCCCATTGTCTTGCCATTCATCCGCCGCCATCACCTCATGTTTCAGCATGATAATGCACTGCCCCATGTTGCAAGGATCTGTTCACAATTCGCGGAAGCTGAAAATGTCCCAGTTCTTCCATGTCCTGCATTCTCACCAGACATGTCACCCATTGAGCATGTTTGGGATGCTCTGGATTGACGTGTACGACAGCGTGTTCCAGTTCCCGCCAATATCCAGCAACTTCACACAACAATTGAAGAGGAGTGGGAACACATTCCACAGGCCACAATCAACAGCCTGATCAAATCCATGCGAAGGAGATGTGTGGCGCTGCATGAGGCAAATGGTGGTCACACCAGATACTGACTGGTATTCTGATCCACGCCCATACCTTTTTGTTAAGGTATCTGTGACCAACAGATGCATGTCTGTATTCCCAGTCCATGTGAAATCCATAGATTAGGGCCTCATTAATTTTATTTCATTTGACTGATTTCCTTATATGAACTGTAACTCAGTAAAATCTTTGAAGTTGTTGCATGTTGCGTTTATATTTTTGCTCAGTATAGTTCCCCTAACAGGTCATAGAGCCTACAATGCACACTGGTGTAAAGTTCTTAAGTAAAAATACTTTAAAGTACTACTTAAGTAGTTTTTGTGGGTATCTGTACTTTACTATTTATATTTTTGACTACTTTTACTTTTACTTCAATACATTCCTAAAGAAAATGACGTACTTTTTACTTCATACATTTTCCCTGACACCCAAAAGTACTCGTTACATTTTGAATGCTTAGCAGGACAGGAAAATTTACCAATTCACACACTTATCAAGAGAACATCCCTGATCATCCCTACTGCCTCTGATCTGGCGGAGTCACTAAACATAAATGCTTCGTTTGTAAATTATGTCTGAGTCTTGGAGTGAGCCCCTGGCTATCCATAAATTTAAAAAACTAGAAAATAGTGCCCTCTGGTTTGCTTAATATAAGGAATTTGAAATGATTTATACTTTTACTTTTGATACTTAAAGTATTTGTTTAGCAATTACATTTACTTTTGATACTTAAGTATATTTAAAGCCAAATACTTTAGACTTTTTCAAGTAGTATTTTACTGGGTGACTTTCACTTTTACTTGAGTCATTTTCTATTAAGGTATCTTTACTTTTACTCAAGTATGACAACTGGGCACTTTTTCCACCACTGACAATACATCATGCATGCATTGTGTTAGGTAAACTACAAAGGAACAATTGTCTAAAACTGTTAAAGTTCAATAATGCTGATCACAATAATCTCCTTTAATAAATAAAAACTTGGTCGTTTTGTCATTATAGCATTTGCATAAATCTTACTTGTAAATCATAATCAGTACAGCAACACAAAGTACTAACGCATCAGCACAAAATCACAGCACTTCGCTATTCACTCAAACACTGCACAAATGCATGACAACTTAAAATTCAGCTGAACAAGCCACCAGGACAATGAAATATAAACCAAAGTACCTGAAAGCAGAGGTATTGTAAATGCACTATATTTCATCATTGAGAGTGAGACTTACCCATGGCTCTGTCCGCTGTGCTCCCCTGCAACTCGAGGGGAAGACCTTGTCTGGTGCCGCAGCGCGCAGCTCTTATTATAACCGCCCGCGGATATTCGCGTGAGAAACATTGTTCGATTGAAACTGAGATTGAGCGGTTACGCAACACCAGGGGCTCGAGCTGCACGTACAAACAGAAGAAAATAAGAAAGAAAAAAAAACGTCGGGTAGCCTAGTCAGCCATGGGACCGGCCAGTCTATCCTGGCGTGTTTTAAAATCGGGTAATGTTACGGTCACGCGCTGAGTTCACCGGTTGAGGAGAGAATGATTGGTTTACTACGTTTGGCTTTGGGAAAACAGTGTTTTAGGTATTTTTCTCTGGAGGATACCGTTCATATGGGCACTATGAGTTTATCCGACTGAAGTGCGCTTCATTAGGAACATTGTTAAGAGAAAAATGCTCTCACACCTACTCTGGACCTTTTGGGCCATTTTAAAGGTGTTCCAACACTGGACTCCCTTAAACACAGTACTTCGCCCGAAGTGAATTTCGTAGCATGTTAAGAAAGCATTTCGCAAACCCTAACTATTTTCCTAACCTTAACCTAATTCTCCTAACCTGATACGTTACTTCTCCAAACTTGCTGCGTAAGTTCTCCTAACCTGCTACGAAAAAGTCACTTTCGGTTGTAGCTGTATCGAAGTGGCGTGTTCTTAGGCTGTCTGGTTCCAACACACAGGACACCTATGGTGCTGCGTGCGGCCTCAGTATTTGCGTGCGGTGGGGACCAGCGCCGAATGCGCCATGCATGACATGATGACTAGTCTCAAAACCAAGACTGACTGGTTTGACTGGTCTCGGACTGTTTGGAATGTCACTTGCACACTTTTGTCACCCCTCACTGAACAGACAGATAGACAGACAGACAGACAGACAGGCAGACAGGCAAACAGATGGGCAGACAGACAGACAGACAGACAGACAGACAGACAGACACAGAGGTTGGGACAGCTGATAGACTGGAATTATAATTAGATCAAGATGAACTTGCTGTCTTTATATAGTTGCACAATAACGACATAGCCCACATTCTACAAGTAGGACACACAAACACACACACACACACACACACACACACACACACACACACACACACACACAGGTGTCCCACGAACATCATCAACTTTTACTTTGACCTATAGATTGAATGTATGTATTATTTTATATTAACAGCTAATTGCAAGGCAAAGTTCTGCACAGTAATCCGTTCTACAATGTGCTGTGTCATAATGAGCTCAGTTTCCTCCACGTAATGAGCTTAACATGTTTATGGAGCACATCACTTTTTTTGGGGCTACACAAACATCCACTTGTGGGATGTGGGTGCGTTTGCACGCTCTGCCCATTTCCTCCGCAGTCAACCATGTGGTGTGCATTTTTGTGTTTGGAAAGGTGCGGTGTTAATTGAGTGAGAGTGGAAATGGTTGCATATCCCAGAGCCGACCTGGGGTCTATGAACAGGGGTAGTGAGAGAGAGAGCTTTCAATTTTGTGTAGATGAGGGATATACATTTTACAAATATAGTATACATCTAATCTAATTTTTAATTGTCCTATCATGATGGAAAGATCCCCAACCCTATATCCTGGACACCCACCTGAGTGACCCATACACCAAAGAGAAGTTCCCATCTCTTTTATGGACCTGCTGTGAGTATGCAGCCTAAACAGAGAAATAAATGCGGTCAGAGACCTACTTGAGCAGCACCGCCCCCTCAAGATTCTGAGCCTGCCTGGCAGGGTTGGTCCTACAAAGCCAGAGCCCCCTGATGGGAGAGCATAATATACAAGGAAATTCTCAAAGCTGATAATGAGAACCTTGATGACCTTTTACCTAGCCGGTGGGGATTCCGGTGGGGTACCCCCACCCAGGTAGTGGCAGTGCTGGCAACACTGGCTGCAGTAACCCATGGGGAGTGGGTCACACTCGGACAATCAGAGAGGGGGTTTATCATTGTGGCCCAGGTGGCACAAAATAATCAAAGGTCTGACTGCACGGAGATGCTTGGGAAAAATGGTTACAACGGGGGACCAGAGTGTTTGTGTCTCAGGTGAAGAGGGTGGATCTGATCTCCATCACCTAGGACTTGACATAGATTAAGTAGATTAATCAAATCTCACATTGTTGTCAATTTCTGCTCAATCTTGCATGCTTTCTCAATCAGCTGTAACTGTATGTGCACTTGTAAATCAGGTCCTTTCTCGAGTTGGGCTCTGGGATATAACAACCGTTGAGTATCTGATTTTATGTTGGATTGTGGAGGAGGGGGGTTGAGTGTGTTGGAGTATGTGAGTATGTGCGTGTGTGTTTGTCCGGCATCTGTTGTGGGGGGGTGGGGATGTTGGGGAGGGGGGGGGGGGGGGGGGGGGGGTATGGGCTGGACCACAGTAATTATTTGCTAGGATAATAATTGCTTGTCAATAAATTAAATGTAATACAATGGCAATCCGGGTTATATGTTAAAATCCTACGTATGAACTGCCAACATTATTATGCATATTAATTGATAATAAATTGATAAAGTCTCCTGAGTGGCACAGTGGTCTAAGGCACTGCATCGCAGTGCTAACTGTGCCACTAGAGATCCTGGTTCGAATCCAGGCTCTGTTGCAGCCGGCCGCGACCGGGAGACTCATGGGCGGCGCACAATTGGCCCAGCGTCGTCCAGGGTAGGGGAGGGAATGGCCGGCAGGGATGTAGCTCAGTTGATAGAGCATGGCGTTTGCAACGCCAGGGTTGTGGGTTCGATTCCCACGGGGGGCCAGTATGAAAAAAAAAATATATGTATTCACTAACTGTAAGTCGCTCTGGATAAGAGTGTCTGCTAAATGACGTAAATGTAAATAATGATGGAAAATAAGAAATGCAAGATATTTGAATAGATATATATTTTTAAATAGTTATATAAAGAGGTGACAGCATTGGAAATGCTTTTGGCGCTTAATCTGCTTCTGTTTTGTGCGTGGCACTGTGTGGTGTTTTCGATGGATGGGTCCTGGCCTCTGGGGGCCCTAGGGATCCGGCGGGACGTGGGTGGGATGCCGATCACTGGGATGATGGCTCAACTTGGGATGGGGAGGGGCTTTAGCGGGGGAATTAGTGGAGAACAATTGAAGGGATACTTAGTAGCAATGCAAATATCATGGTACAGCTATATGGACACTCAATCATTACAGTATTTTTTATTGGTAAATTTACAAACATATACAGTATAATGATAAATAGACTTGAAATTTGTATCTCATTATGGTGTATGGTGAAATAATTATAGCCGGTTATAATTGTAATGGCTTAGCTGATAATAACAAAAGAAGAACAATATTTACATGGCTCAAAGAGGAGGAATATAATATATATTATATTGTTTACAGGAAACTAATTCAACAATTCTAGATTAAGTTGCGTGGAAAAAGGAATGGGGGGGCGAAAGATACTTCTCCCATATATATATATATATATATACAGTGGGGGAAAAAAAGTATTTAGTCAGCCACCAATTGTGCAAGTTCTCCCACTTAAAAAGATGAGAGAGGCCTGTAATTTTCATCATAGGTACACGTCAACTATGACAGACAAAATGAGAAAAAAAAGATCCAGAAAATCACATTGTAGGATTTTTAATGAATTTATTTGCAAATTATGGAGGAAAATAAGTATTTGGTCAATAACAAAAGTTTCTCAATACTTTGTTATATACCCTTTGTTGGCAATGACACAGGTCAAACGTTTTCTGTAAGTCTTCACAAGGTTTTCACACCCTGTTGCTGGTATTTTGGCCCATTCCTCCATGCAGATCTCCTCTAGAGCAGTGATTCATGGGCGGCGCACAATTGGCCCAGCGTCGTCCAGGGTAGGGGAGGGAATGGCCGGCAGGGATGTAGCTCAGTTGATAGAGCATGGCGTTTGCAACGCCAGGGTTGTGGGTTCGATTCCCACGGGGGGCCAGTATAAAAAAAATATGTATTCACTAACTGTAAGTCGCTCTGGATAAGAGCGTCTGCTAAATGACTAAAATGTAAATGTAAATGTAATGTTTTGGGGCTGCCGCTGGGCAACACGGGCTTTCAACTCCCTCCAAAGATTTTCTATGGGGTTGAGATCTGGAGACTGGCTAGGCCACTCCAGGACCTTGAAATGCTTCTTACGAAGCCACTCCTTCGTTGCCCGGGCGGTGTGTTTGGGATCATTGTCATGCTGAAAGACCCAGCCACGTTTCATCTTCAATGCCCTTGCTGATGGAAGGAGGTTTTCACTCTGTATCTCACGATACATGGCCCCATTAATTATTTCCTTTACACAGATCAGTCGTCCTGGTCCCTTTGCAGAAAAACAGCCCCAAAGCATGATGTTTCCACCCCCATGCTTCACAGTAGGTATGGTGTTCTTTGGATGCAACTCAGCATTCTTTGTCCTCCAAACACGACGAGTTGAGTTTTTACCAAAAAGTTCTATTTTGGTTTCATCTGACCATATGACATTCTCCCAATCCTCTTCTGGATCATCCAAATGCACTCTAGCAAACTTCAGACGGGCCTGGACATGTACTGGATTAAGCAGGGGGACACGTCTTGCACTGCAGGATTTGAGTCCCTGGCGGCGTAGTGTGTTACTGATGGTAGGCTTTGTTACTTTGGTCCCAGCTCTCTGCAGGTCATTCACTAGGTCCCCCCGTGTGGTTCTGGGATTTTTGCTCACCGTTCTTGTGATCATTTTGACCCCACGGGGTGAGATCTTGCGTAGAGCCCCAGATCGAGGGAAATTATCAGTGGTCTTGTATGTCTTCCATTTCCTAATAATTGCTCCCACAGTTGATTTCTTCAAACCAAGCTGCTTACCTATTGCAGATTCAGTCTTCCCAGCCTGGTGCAGGTCTACAATTTTGTTTCTGGTGTCCTTTGACAGCTCTTTGGTCTTGGCCATAGTGGCGTTTGGAGTGTGACTGTTTGAGGTTGTGGACAGGTGTCTTTTATACTGATAACAAGTTCAAACAGGTGCCATTAATACAGGTAACTAGTGGAGGACAGAGGAGCCTCTTAAAGAAGAAGTTACAGGTCTGTGAGAGCCAGAAATCTTGCTTGTTTGTAGGTGACCAAATACTTATTTTCCACCATAATTTGCAAATAAATTCATTAAAAATCCTACAATGTGATTTTCTGGATCTTTTTTTTCTCATTTTGTCTGTCATAGTTGACGTGTACCTATGATGAAAATTACAGGCCTCTCTCATCTTTTTAAGTGGGAGAACTTGCACAATTGGTGGCTGACTAAATACTTTTTTTCTCCACTGTATATATATATATATATATATATATATATATATACAGTGCCCTCCACTGTTATTGGCACCCCTGTTTAAGATGTGGTCGAGGACTTCCAAAAATTCTCTTTTTTTTTTAAACAACATAGAACCCAAATGCAAAAAAATAGAAAAATCCAACCTTTTATTTAAGTACATTACTTTGGTGGTAAAAAAAAAATCACACATTTAGAAAAAGAAAAACTTGAAATCATGTGTCCCACAATTATTGGCACCCCTAACAATTCAGCTGAAATTTTTAATTGATTTTTTAAAAAATATATTTTTCTGTAGTTGCTAAAGTTGGTCAGGGTATCTAGAAACTTTTAATATGTAATTCATGACTTCCTGTTTCCCTGGGGTATAAATATGACGTGACACAGAGGCCTAATTCTCTTACCCATTTGTCAACATGGCAAAGACAAGAGAACACACCATTCAAGTAAGGCAGATTTGTGTCGACCTTCATAAGTCAGGCAATAGCTACAAGAAAATAGCCACTCGCCTTAACTTGCCCGTATCTACAGTCAGAGGAATCATTAAGAAGTTTAAAACAACTGGAACAGTGACAAACAAGGCTGGAAGAGGTCCCAAGTTTATCTTGCCACAACGCACAGTGAGGAGGATGGTAAGAGAAGTAAAAAAAAGTCCTAAGCTCACTGTCACAGAATTGCATCAAAGAGTGGCATCTTGGGGTCACAAAGTCTCCAAAACAACCATCAGACGCTCTCTACATGCCAACAAGCTGTTTGGGAGGCATGCAAGGAAAAATACTTTTCTCACTAACACTCACAAACGTAAACGTCTGGAGTTTGCTAAGCGGCACTGGGACTTCAACTGGGATCGTGTGCTTTGGTCAGATGAGACTAAGATTGAGCTTTTTGGCAACAAACACTCTAAGTGGGTCTGGCGTAAAACAAAAGATGAGTATGCCGAAAAGCACCTCATGCCCACCGTGAAGTATGGTGGAGGATCTGTGATGCTGTGGGCCTGTTTCTCTTCCAAAGGCCCTGGGAACCTTGTTAGGGTGCATGGCATTTTGAACGCTTTGAACTACCAGGACATTTTAAATAAAAACCTGATGGCCTCTGCCAGAAAGCTGAAGATGGGTCGTCATTGGGTCTTTCAGCAGGATAATGATCCAAAACATGTGGCAAAATCTACACAAAAATGGTTCAGCAGTCACAAACTCAAGGTCCTCCCATGGCCATCTCAGTCCCCAGACCTCAACCCAATCGAAAACCTGTGGGGCGAGCTAAAGAGGAGAGTGCATAAGAGAGGACCCAGGACACTGGATGATCTAGAAAGATTGTGCAAAGAAGAATGATCAAAGATCCCTCTCTCTGTGTTCTCCAATCTTGTGAAATGTTATAAGAGGAGATGAAGTGCTGTCTTGTTGGCAAAAGGGGGTTGTACAAAGTATTAACATCAGGGGTGCCAATAATTGTGGGACACATGATTTCAAGTTTTTTTTTTTTCTAAATGTGTGATTTTTTTTTTACACCAAAGTAATGTACTTAAATAAAAGGTTGGATTTTTCTATTTTTTTGCATTTGGGTTCTATGTTGTTTTAAAAAAAAGGAGAATTTTTGGAAGTCCTCGACCACATCTTAAACAGGGGTGCCAATAATAGTGGAGGGCACTGTATATACGCCTAGCGAACAGTTTTTAAAATTATATGAGAAAAAAAGATTCCATTTTATTTGGAACGGCAAGCCAGACAAAATTAAACGGGCCTATTTATATAATGAATATGAATTCGGAGGACATAAATTATTAAATACAAAGCATTAGACCTATCACTAAAAGTTTTAGTCATACAAAATGTAAACTTAAATCCGAACTGGGTCTCTAGCAAATTAGTAAGATTGTCTCACCCAATGTTCAAGAATGGCCTTTTTCCCTTTAATCAGACTACAACCACACACTTTCAGTTATTTGAAAAGGAAATAATCTCCCAGATATCACTATTTCTAAAACAAGCCATAGAAAGTTGGTTGCAATTTCAATTGAATCCTCCAGAAACGACAGAACAAATAATGCAACAAATATAGTGGTTAAACTTAAATATACTAATTGACAAAAAACATTTTTTTTTGACAAAATGTTTAAAATAGGTACAGTGGGGAAAAAAAGTATTTAGTCAGCCACCAATTGTGCAAGTTCTCCCACTTAAAAAGATGAGAGAGGCCTGTAATTTTCATCATAGGTACACGTCAACTATGACAGACAAATTGAGAAAAGAAAATCCAGAAAATCACATTGTAGGATTTTTTATGAATTTATTTGCAAATTATGGTGGAAAATAAGTATTTGGTCACCTACAAACAAGCAAGATTTCTGGCTCTCACAGACCTGTAACTTCTTCTTTAAGAGGCTCCTCTGTCCTCCACTCGTTACCTGTATTAATGGCACCTGTTTGAACTTGTTATCAGTATAAAAGACACCTGTCCACAACCTCAAACAGTCACACTCCAAACTCCACTATGGCCAAGACCAAAGAGCTGTCAAAGGACACCAGAAACAAAATTGTAGACCTGCACCAGGCTGGGAAGACTGAATCTGCAATAGGTAAGCAGCTTGGTTTGAAGAAATCAACTGTGGGAGCAATTATTAGGAAATGGAAGACATACAAGACCACTGATAATCTCCCTCGATCTGGGGCTCCACGCAAGATCTCACCCCGTGGGGTCAAAATGATCACAAGAACGGTGAGCAAAAATCCCAGAACCACACGGGGGGACCTAGTGAATGACCTGCAGAGAGCTGGGACCAAAGTAACAAAGCCTACCATCAGTAACACACTACGCCACCAGGGACTCAAATCCTGCAGTGCTAGACGTGTCCCCCTGCTTAAGCCAGTACATGTCCAGGCCCGTCTGAAGTTTGCTAGAGTGCATCCAGAAGAGGATTGGGAGAATGTCATATGGTCAGATGAAACCAAAATATAACTTTTTGGTAAAAACTCAACTCGTCGTGTTTGGAGGACAAAGAATGCTGAGTTGCATCCAAAGAACACCATACCTACTGTGAAGCATGGGAGTGAAAACATCATACTTTGGGGCTGTTTTTCTGCAAAGGGACCAGGACGGCTGATCCGTGTAAAGGAAAGAATGAATGGGGCCATGTATCGTGAGATTTTGAGTGAAAACCTCCTTCCATCAGCAAGGGCATTGAAGATGAAACGTGGCTGGGTCTTTCAGCATGACAATGATCCCAAACACACCGCCCGGGCAACGAAGGAGTGGCTTCGTAAGAAGCATTTCAAGGTCCTGGAGTCTCCAGATCTCAACCCCATAGAAAATCTTTGGAGGGAGTTGAAAGTCCGTGTTGCCCAGCGACAGCCCCAAAACATCACTGCTCTAGAGGAGATCTGCATGGAGGAATGGGCCAAAATACCAGCAACAGTGTGTGAAAACCTTGTGAAGACTTACAGAAAACGTTTGACCTGTGTCATTGCCAACAAAGGGTATATAACAAAGTATTGAGAAACTTTTGTTATTGACCAAATACTTATTTTCCACCATAATTTGCAAATAAATTAATTAAAAATCCTACAATGTGATTTTCTGGATTTTTTTTCCTCATTTTGTCTGTCATAGTTGACGTGTACCTATGATGAAAATTACAGGCCTCTCTCATCTTTTTAAGTGGGAGAACTTGCACAATTGGTGGCTGACTAAATACTTTTTTTCCCCACTGTATAATCTTTGTAAATGATATCATCGGTAGGACTGGTGGAGTTATGTCGCACATGCAGCTAACAAAAACATATGGAAATGTCTGCTCTACCCAAAATTACAACCAAATAATTGCAGCCTTACTGCAAAAATGGAAGAGGAAAGTGGAAGGAGGAGAAAGTAAGGAACTTGTCTGTCGGCCTTGCATTAAAGAACATAATTGGTTAAGGAAAACTGTGATAAATAAAAAAGTATATCAGTTTCATTTAAGGACCAAAGGATTGACAGCCGTCCCATATAGATTGCAAAATAGTTGGGAAGAGATTTTTGACGTACCGATCCCATGGTATAGTGTTTATAAACTGATACGCAAAACGACACCGGATTCAAAACTTAGAATCTTTCAATTTAAATTATTATATAAAATTCTTGCTACCAATAGAATGTTATTTATATGAGGGATACAATCTTCCCAGCTCTGCAGATTTTGCTGCGAAGAGACAGAATCATTAACAGAACATCCTTGGTGTCCTGAGACATATGGATACTGGGTCACCTGGTATCAACTCAGGGAATGAGAAGCAGAGAGGTTTGAAATGTCTTTGTGAAAGGTAGCAGGACTTGCAATTACATATCCAGCAAGCAGATGGCAGCAGTGGCTGTAGCAGGTGCATAGGAAAACAGCGCCTTCAGAAAGTATTCATACCCCTTGACTTTTTCCACATTTTGTTGTGTTACAGCCTGAATTCACGTTTGATCAAATGGAGATTTTGTGTCACTGGTCTACACACAATACCCCATATTGTCAAAGTGGAATTATGTTTTTAGAAATGTTAGTAATGAATTAAAAATGAAAAGCTGAAATGTCTTGAGTCAATAAATATTCAACTCCTTTGTTATGGCTAGCCTAAATAAGTTCAGGAGTAAACATTTGCTTAACAAGTCCCATAATAAATTGCATCGACTCACTCTGTGTGCAATAATAGTGTTTAACATGATTTTTTAATTACTACCTCATCTCTGTACCCCACACATACAATTATCTCTAAGGTCCCTCAGTCGAGCAGTGAATTTCAAACACAGATTCAACCACAAAGACCAGGGAGGTTTTCCAATACCTCGCAAAGAAGGGCACCTATTGGTAGATGGGTAAAAAAACAAACAGACACTGAACATCCCTTTGAGCATGGTGAAGTTATTAATTACACTTTGGATGGTGTATTAAAACACCAAGTCACTACAAAAGATACAGGTGTCCTTCTTAACTCAGTTGCCTGATAGGAAGGAAACCGCTCAGGGATTTCACCATGAGGCCAATGGTGTCTTTGAAACAGGTACAGAGTTGAATGGCTGTTAGAGCATTCTGACTGGTTGCATCACCGCCTGGTATGGCAACTGCTCGGCCTCCGACCGCATGGGTGCAAGTTTCCTGCCATCCAGGACCTCTATACCAGGCGGTGTCAGAGGAAGGCCCTAAAATTTGCCAAAGACTCCAGCCACCCTAGTCATAGACTGTTCTCTCTGCTACCGCATGGCAAGCGGTACTGGAGTGCCAAGTCTAGGTCCAAACAGCTTCTACCCCAAAGCCATACAACCCCTGAACAGCTAATCAAATGGCCACCCGGACTATTTGCATTGTTTCCCCCACCCCCTCTTTTAGGCTGCTGCTACTCTCTGTTTATTATCTATGCATAGTCACTTTACCTCTACCTACATGTACATATTACCTTAATTACCTCGACTAACCTGTTCCCCCGCACATTGACTCTGTACCGGTACCCCCTGTATATAGCCTCCCTACTGTTATTTTATTTTACTGCTGCTCTTTAATTATTCATTATTTTTCTATTTTTCTTATTTTATTTTATTTTTCTACTTATCTATTTTTTACTTAACACTTATTTTTCTTAAAAGTGCATTGTTGGTTAAGGGCTTGTATGTAAGCATTTCACTGTAAGGTTGTATTTAGCTCATGTGACAAATACACATTGATTTTATTTTGATTTGATTTATAGGAGAACACTGAGGATGGATCAACAACATTGTAGTTACTCTACAATACTAACCTAATTGACAGAGTGGCTGCATCATGTTATGGGTATGCTTGTCATCGGCAAGGACTAGGGAGTTAATTTTTATTTTTTATAAAAAGAAACGGAATAGAGCTAAGCACAGAGGAAAAGCTGGCTCAGTCGGCTTTCCAACAGAAACTGCGAGACAAATTGACCTTTCAGCAGGACAATAACCTAAAACACAAAGCCAAATATACACTGGAGTTGCTTCACAAGATGATATTGAATGTTCCTGAGTGGCCTAATTACAATTTTGACTTAAAATCGGCATTAAAATCTATGGCAAGACTTGAAAATTGCTGTATAGCAATAATCAACAACCAACTTCACAGAGCTTGAAGAATTTTAAAATGAATAATGTGCGAATATTGTACAGTCTAGGTGTGCAAAGCTCTTTGACTTACCCATAAAGACTCACAGCTGTAATCGGTGCCAAAGGTGATTCTAACATGTATTGACTCAGGGGTGTGAATACAAAAACACATATACATGATCAAATACAAATCTTAGAATCAACTATTAAAGACTACCAGAACCCACTGGATTATCCAATTACATTGAATGAACTACAGGACAAAATACAAACCCTCCAACCCAAAAAGGCCTGTGGTGTTGATGGTATCCTAAATGAAATGATAAAATATACAGACCACAAATTCCAATTGGCTATACTTAAACTCTTTAACATCATCCTTAGCGCTGGCATCTTCCCCAATATTTGGAACCAAGGACTGATCACTCCAATCCACAAAAGTGGAGACAGATTTGACCCCAATAACTACCGTGGGATATGCATCAACAGCAACCTTGGGAAAATCCTCTGCATTATCATTAACAGCAGACTAGTTTATTTCCTCAGGGAAAACAATGTACTGAGAAAATGTCAAATTGGCTTTTTACCAAATTACCGTACGACAGACCACGTATTCACCCTGCACACCCTAATTGACAAACAAACAAACCAAAACAAATGCCTTCTCATGCTTTGTTGATTTCAAAAAAGCTTTTGACTCAATTTGGCATGAGGGTCTGCTATACAAATTGATGGAAAGTGGTGTTGGGAGAAAAACATACAACATTATAAAATCCATGTACACAAACAACAAGTGTGTGGTTAAAATTGGCAAAAAACACACACATTTCTTTCCACAGGGCTGTGGGGTGAGACATCGATGCATCTTAAGCCCCAACCTCTTCAATATATATATCAACAAATTTGCATTAGAACAGTCTGCAGCACCCGGCCTCACCCTACTAGAATCTGAAGTCAAATGTCTACTGTTTGCTGATGATCTGATGCTTCTGTCCCCATGCAGAGCAGAATTAGGCCGACACCCGCTAATGATTAAAATCCAGAAAAGAGCCGTTAAATTCTACAACCACCTAAAAGGAAGCGTTTCCAAACCTTCCATAGCAAATTATTTTATATTTTGAACTAGTCAAGTCAGTTAAGAACACATTTTTATTTACAATGACGGCCTATCCCGGCCAAACCCGGATTACGCTGGGCCAATTGTGCGCCGCCCTATGGGACTCCCATTCACGGCCGGATTGTGATACAGCCTGGAATCGAACTAGAGGCCTCTAGCACTGAGATGCAGTGCCTTTGACCACTGCGAGACTCGGGAGCCCATCTACAGAGAGATGAGCCTGGAGAAGAGTCCCCTAAGCAAGCTGGTCCTGGGGCTCTGTTCACTAACACAAACAGACCCCACAGAGACCCAGGACAGCAACACAATTAGACCCAACCAAATCATGAGAAAACAAAAATAGAATTACTTGACACATTGGAAAGAATTAACAAAAAACAGAGCAAACTAGAATGATATTTGGCGCTAAACAGAGAGTACAGAGTGGCAGAATACCACATATTTCCCTCAGATTACACAGACCCCAAATAATTTTTGAAAACAAACCAATTTTGATCAACTCCCTTATCTACTGGGTGAAATACCACAGTGTGCCATCACAGCAGCAAGATTTGTGACCTGTTGCCACAAGAAAAGGGCAACCAGTGAAGAACAAACACCATTGTAAATACAACCCATATTTATGTTTATTTATTTTCCCATTTGTACTTTAACTATTTGCACATTGTTACAACACTGTATATATACATAATATTTTGTTTATTATTTATTTCGCTTGTTTTGGCAAAGTTAACATACGTTTCCCATGCCAATAAAGTCCTTTGAACTTAATTGAAATTGAAATTGAATTGAGAGAGAGAGAGAAAGCGAGAGACTGTGAGAGAGTGAGAGTGAGAGAGCGAGCGAGAGAGAGAGTGAGAGAGAGAGAGTGAGAGAGCGAGAGAGAGAGCAAGAGAGCGAGAGAGAGAGAGAGAGAGAGAGAGAGAGAGAGAGAGAGAGAGAGAGAGAGAGAGAGAGAGAGAGAGAGAGAGAGAGAGAGAGAGAGAGAGAGAGCGAGAGAGAGAGAGAGAGCGAGAGAGAGAGCGAGAGAGCGAGAGAGAGAGCAAGAGAGCGAGAGAGCAAGAGTGAGAGAGAGAGCAAGAGAGAGAGAGAGAGAGAGAGAGAGAGAGAGAGAGAGAGAGAGAGAGAGAGAGAGAGAGAGAGAGAGAGAGAGAGAGAGAGAGAGAGAGAGAGAGAGAGAGAGTCCCCTAAGTAAACTGGTCCTGGGGCTCTGTTCACAAACACAAACAGACCCCACAGAGCCCCAGGACAACAACAACAACACAATTAGATCCAACCAAATCATGAGAAAACAAAAAGAGAATTACTTGACACATTGGAAAGAATTAACAAAAAAACAGAGCAAACTAGAATGCTATTTGGCCCTAAACAGAGAGTACACAGTGGCAGAATACCTGACCACTGTGACTGACCCAAACTTAAGAAAAGCTTTGACTATGTATAGACTCAGTGAGCATAGCCTTGCTATTGAGAAAGGCAGCCGTTGGCAGACCTGGCTCTCAAGAGAAGACAGGCTATGTGCACACTGCCCACAAAATGAGGTGGAAACTGAGCTGCACTTCCTAACCTCCTGCCAGATGTATGACCATATTAGAGACACATATTTCCCTCAGATTACACAGACCCACAAAGAATTCGAAAACAAATCCAATTTTGATCAACTCCCATATCTACTGGGTGAAATACCACAGTGTGCCATCACAGCAGCAATATGTGTGACCTGTTGCCACAAGAAAAGGGCAACCAGCGAAGAACAAACACCATTGTAAATACAACAATGTTTATGTTGATTTATTTTCCCATTTGTACTTTAACTATTTGCACATTGTTACAACACTGTATATAGACATAATATGGCATTTGAAATGTCTTTATTCTTTTGAAACTTCTGAGTGTAATGTTTACTGTTAATATTTATTGTTTATTTCACTTTTGTTTATTATCTACATCACTTGCTTTGGCAATGTTAACATACGTTTCCCATGCCAATAAAGCCCTTAAATTTTTATCGCACTGCTTATTTTTTATCGCACTGCTTTGCTTTATCTTGGCCAGGTCGCAGTTGTAAATGAGAACTTGTTCTCAACTGGTTTACCTGGTTAAATAAAGGTGAAATAAAAAAATAAAAAATAAAAAATTGACATTGAATTGAATTGAATTGAATTGAATTGAGAGAGAGAGAGAGAATGTACAGGTTAGTGATCAAATAGGAGTGGACCTGCAACATAAACTCACAGAGGGACATGCAAACAAACTGAAGTCAAAATCTCACATCAACCCGGACTCTCTCTCTGACTTCTCTGCTGAATATGAATGGTAAAAGACATCAGATTGACTTTGTGGGCTGAGTTGAGTACTTAGTTCTTAGTGTGAATAAATAAAGAGATTTGCATTGTATTCCACTACAGGCTCTCAGGTTATTATTGGCCTGTACAAACCTGACCACAATGACAGCCCACATGGACTGACACTTTTGCATAGGGACTTGACACTTCCCCGTTATGCAATATCCTCCTCTTAGTGTAGAACAAGAGCTGATGTGTCACCGTAACCCAACTAAATGTCTTGACAGACAGATGCAACCGACTGTTGGCCACCGCATTTACATTCTGGTCATTTAGCAGACGCTCTCATCCAGAGCGACCTACAGCAACTTCCTGGATGTCAGATGGACATTAATGACTGGCTGGACTGGTGAGTTGCACTATGTATTTCTAATTCTAGATGGATAATATGGATTCACCTGATGACGCCCAGAGGAACGGTGAAATAAAGACATTTTAGATTGTGATTGTTCTTCACTTACGGTCCTGGAGAGCCAGGGTTTCGGCATGCCTAACGCTAATGCCATCATATTCAGCTGAACAAGATCTTTGATGGTTGGTTCATTGTACAGAATCAGGTGTTTTAGTCCTGTGTGTGACGCTGTGTGTGTGTGTGTGTGTGTTTGTGTGTTTGGGTCTCTCTCTGATCCCCTGACTCTCTCTGGGTCTGGTTCTCTGTGTCTGGGTCTCTCTCTGATCCCCTGACTCTCTCTGGGTCTGGTTCTGTGTGTCTGGGTGTCTCTCTGATCCCCTGACTCTCTCTGGGTCTGGTTATGTGTGTCTGGGTCTCTCTCTGATCCCCTGACTCTCTCTGGGTCTGGTTCTGTGTGTCTGGGTCTCTCTCTGATCCCCTGCCTCTCTCTGGGTGTGGTTCTGGGTGTCTGGGTGTCTCTCTGATCCCCTGACTCTCTCTGGGTCTGGTTCTGTGTGTCTGGGTCTCTCTCTGATCCCCTGACTCTCTCTGGGTCTGGTTCTGTGTGTCTGGGTCTCTCTCTGATCCCCTGATTCTCTCTGGGTCTGGTTCTGTGTGTCTGGGTGTCTCTCTGATCCCCTGCCTCTCTCTGGGTCTGGTTCTGTGTGTCTGGGTGTCTCTCTGATCCCCTGACTCTCTCTGGGTCTGGTTCTGTGTGTCTGGGTCTCTCTCTGATCCCCTGATTCTCTCTGGGTCTGGTTCTGTGTGTCTGGGTGTCTCTCTGATCCCCTGGTTCTGTCTTTCCTTTTTATTCATCTTCCAATATCACAGTGACTCTAATACTGCTACTACTGCCTGGCCATGTGTCTGTCCTTCTCTACTACTGTCTGGCCATGTGTCTGTCATTCTCTACTACTGTCTGGCCATGTGTCTGTCCTTCTCTACTACTGTCTGGCCTTCTCTACTACTGTCTGGCCATGTGTCTGTCATTCTCTACTACTGTCTGGCCATGTGTCTGTCCTTCTCTACTACTGTCTGGCCATGTGTCTGTCCTTCTCTACTACTGTCTGGCCATGTGTCTGTCCTTCTCTACTACTGTCTGGCCATGTGTCTGTCCTTCTCTACTACTGTCTGGCCTTCTCTACTACTGTCTGGCCATGTGTCTGTCCTTCTCTACTACTGTCTGGCCATGTGTCTGTCCTTCTCTACTACTGTCTGGCCATGTGTCTGTCTCTCTACTACTGTCTGGCCATGTGTCTGTCACTCTAAGGATGTGTCTGTCGCTCTAAGGATGTGTCTGTCGCTCTAAGGATGTGTCTGTGTGTTTGGATTCAGGGTCTTGGTAAGTGTGATCTCAATTGGTCTGTATCTCAGTCTGTAGTCTGTCTGTGGTTACAGATGCCAATGGGAGATAACTGCTGGGAGGTTGAGTGAGGATACAAGCAGAGGTAAGGATTATGTTTCCTCTTTCTTCCTCCAATCCTAATGAGAATGAATGTTCTGAAACGTCTAGAGAATAATGGCATGTCATACAGCAACTATTGTCTTTGTGATTGTGATTACGCTCCCCTACTTATTTACTCAGACAGTAAAGCAAAAACATTTAATTTGGCTCTATGCTCCAGCATTTTGGATATGAGATTAATTGTTTTAAATGAGGCGACAGTAAAGAATGTCACCTTTTATTTGAGGGTATTTTCATATTTATCTGTTTTACCGTTCAGGAATGAACACACTTGATGTATTTAGTCTCTAAAGTTACAGAGGAGCAAAGATCATACCCCCAAGACATGCTAACCTCCCCTGTTATTGTTAATGGTGAGAGGTTAGATCATACCCCCAAGACATGCTAACCTCCCCTGTTACTGCTAATGGTGAGAGGTTAGATCATACCCCCAAGACATGCTAACCTCCCCTGTTATTGCTAATGGTGACAGGTTAGATCATACCCCCAAGACATGCTAACCTCCCCTGTTACTGCTAATGGTGAGAGGTTAGATCATACTCCCAAGACATGCTAACCTCCCCTGTTACTGCTAATGGTAAGAGGTTAGATCATACCCCCAAGACATGCTAACCTCCCCTGTTATTGCTAATGGTGACAGGTTAGATCATACCCCCAAGACATGCTAACCTCCCCTGTTACTGCTAATGGTGAGAGGTTAGATCATACTCCCAAGACATGCTAACCTCCCCTGTTACTGCTAATGGTAAGAGGTTAGATCATACCCCCAAGACATGCTAACCTCCCCTGTTACTGCTAATGGTGAGAGGTTAGCATGTCTTGGGGGTAGGATCTTTGACCCTGTGTAACTTTCTCACTGATCTTTATTCAGGATTAATTCAGGGTTATCAGTAATCATGGTAGCATCCACATGAATGAAGAAGTGTTCAGAAACATATTCTCTTCTTATTTACAATAAAAGTGACTCTTTCAATTGGCCACAAGATCATCCGAAACACAACAAAAACCAACATCAAATGCATCCAACAAATGTGTAGAGACACAAGCTTAATGTAGTCATTGCGAGCTAGGAATATAGGACCAAAATACTAAACTTTCGACTACTTTAATACACTATGTACGAAAATACCCTCAAATAAAAAGGTGACATTCTTTACTGTCGCCTCATATAAAACAATTGATCTCAAATCCAAAATGCTGGAGCATAGAGCCAAATGAAACGTTTTTGCTTCGCTGTCCAAATAAATAAGTAGGGGAGTGTATCTATGTTTTAGACACTGCCTTTAAGACCAAATAAATAAAATATGACTAATAAAACTTGAAACTTTAAAATCAAATCCACATTTATTATCTTTCCCCTTTTTAGGAAAACATTATAAAATATAATAAAAGTAGATTTGGTATTAATGGCAGTGTCTACAACATAGATATAACACCATTACAAAGATAGTAGTGGGGGGAAAGCAACCTGGGGGAAAGCAACCTGGGGGGAAAGCAACCTGGGGGGAAAGCAACCTGGGGGTAAAGCAACCTGGGGGGAAAGCAACCTGGGGGGAAAGCAACCTGGGGGGAAAGCAACCTGGGGGGAAAGCAACCTGGGGGTAAAGCAACCTGGGGGGAAAGCAACCTGGGGGGAAAGCAACCTGGGGGTAAAGCAACCTGGGGGGAAAGCAACCTGGGGGGAAAGCAACCTGGGGGGAAAGCAACTTGGGGGGAAAGCAACGTGTGGGTAAAGCAACCTGGGGGAAAGCAACCTGGGGGGAAAGCAACCTGGGGGTAAAGCAACCTGGGGGTAAAGCAACCTGGGGGGAAAGCAACCTGGGGGGAAAGCAACTTGGGGGGAAAGCAACGTGTGGGTAAAGCAACCTGGGGGGAAAGCAACTTGGGGGGAAAGCAACTTGTGGGTAAAGCAACCTGGGGGGAAAGCAACCTGGGGGGAAAGCAACCTGGGGGGAAAGCAACCTGGGGGGAAAGCAACTTGGGGGGAAAGCAACGTGTGGGTAAAGCAACCTGGGGGGAAAGCAACTTGGGGGGAAAGCAACTTGGGGGGAAAGCAACGTGTGGGTAAAGCAACCTGGGGGGAAAGCAACTTGGGGGGAAAGCAACGTGTGGGTAAAGCAACCTGGGGGGAAAGCAACTTGTGGGTAAAGCAACTTGAGGGTAAAGCAACTTGGGGGGAAAGCAACGTGTGGGTAAAGCAACCTGGGGGGAAAGCAACTTGGGGGGAAAGCAACTTGGGGGGAAAGCAACCTGCTTGTGCAACATCAGAAAGTAACCAATAACATTATGTTCCAGCTGACAATAGTTCAAAGGTTGGGTTTCTGTGGGTGTGGTGGAGAAGGATCACCTTATCCTTGTGTTTCTGTGGGCGTGGTGGAGAAGGATCACCTTATCCCTGTGTTTCTGTGGGTGTGGTAGAGAAGGATCACCTTATCCTTGTGTTTCTGTGGGCGTGGTGGAGAAGGATCACCTTATCCCTGTGTTTCTGTGGGCGTGGTAGAGAAGGATCACCTTATCCCTGTGTTTCTGTGGGCGTGGTAGAGAAGGATCACCTTATCCCTGTGTTTCTGTGGGCGTGGTAGAGAAGGATCACCTTATCCCTGTGTTTCTGTGGGCGTGGTAGAGAAGGATCACCTTATCCCTGTGTTTCTGTGGGCGTGGTAGAGAAGGATCACCTTATCCCTGTGTTTCTGTGGGCGTGGTAGAGAAGGATCACCTTATCCCTGTGTTTCTGTGGGTGTGGTGGAGAAGGATCACCTTATCCCTGTGTTTCTGTGGGTGTGGTAGAGAAGGATCACCTTATCCCTGTGTTTCTGTGGAGAGAGAGAGAGAGAGAGAGAGAGAGAGAGAGAGAGAGAGAGAGAGAGAGAGAGAGAGAGAGAGAGAGAGAGAGAGAGAGAGAGAGAGAGAGAGAGAGAGAGAGAGAGAGAGAGAGAGAGAGAGAGAGAGAGAGAGAGAGAGAGAGAGAGAGAGAGAGAGAGAGAGAGAGAGAGAGAGAGAGAGAGAGAGAGAGAGAGAGAGAGGAGAGAGAGAGAGAGAGAGAGAGAGAGAGAGAGAGAGAGAGAGAGAGAGAGAGAGAGAGGGAGGGAGGGAGAGAGAGAGAGAGAGAGAGAGAGTGAGAGTGAGAGGTGTGTGTATGTGGGGATTTCCCCTGCCACAGGTGATTTAACACAATGTGCTGTATAGATAAACGTTGTTATTTAACGGATACAATTTCAAGCCCTCTGTAACAATGAATTTCATGACAAAGCTATGTAGTGTGTGTGTGTGTGTTCTGTATTTGTTTTCTTAGTTCACCTTGTGTTCTTGAACGTAGCCCTGTTTCTTTGTGTTCTTGAACGTAGCCTGATTTCTTTGTGTTCTTGAACGTAGCCCTGTTTCTTTGTGTTCTTGAACGTAGCCCTGTTTCTTTGTGTTCTTGAACGTAGCCCTGTTTCTTTGTGTTCTTGAACGTAGCCCTGTTTCTTTGTGTTCTTGAACGTAGCCCTGTTTCTTTGTGTTCTTGAAGGTAGCCCTGTTTCTTTGTGTTCTTGTACGTAGCCCTGTTTCATTGTGTCACGATCGTTGACTGAAGCGGACCAAGGCGCAGCGTGATAGGCGTACATACTTTATTTATTGTACACACACGAAACAAAACAACAAACCAAACGATACATGAAGTCCTAGGTCAATAACACAAACCTTTCGGATCAAGATCCCACAAAATAACAGTGCCAAACAGGCTGCCTAAGTATGGTCCCCAATCAGAGACAACAAGCTACCGCTGCCTCTGATTGGGAACCACCCTGGCCAACATAGATATACACGAACTAGAACACAAACCTAGAAAACTAAACAATGAAACCTACACACCCTGGCTCAACATATAAGAGTCCCCAGAGCCAGGCCGTGACAGTACCCCCCCCCCCCCCAAAGGCGCGGACTGCGACCGCGCCAACCAAACACAAGAGGGTAGGGGCCGGGTGGGCATTCCGCCTCGGAGGCGGATCCGGCTCCGGACGTGACCACCACTCTCTCTTTACCCCCCCCCGTAGCGCCCCTGGTCTGGTCCCGCTGGCCGGAGCTGGACTGGACACCGGTGGAGCGGATTGCTCTGGCTCCGGTGTGGAGCAGCTGACCGGTGCCGGACCAGACACCGGTGGAACAGGCACGGACCGTGCCAGACTGACGACGCGCACCACTGGCTTGGTGCGGGGAGCAGGAACGAGCCGGACCGGGCTGACGACGCGCACCACTGGCTTGGTGCGGGGAGCAGGAACAGGCCGGACCGGGCTGACGACGCGCACCACAGGCTTGGTGCGGGGAGCAGGAACAGGCCGGACCGGGCTGACGACGCGCACCACAGGCTTGGTGCGGGGAGCAGGAACAGGCTGGACCGGGCTGGCGACGCGCACCACAGGCTTGGTGCGGGGAGTTGGAACGGGCCGGACCGGACTGGCGACACACACCACTTGCTTGGTGCGAGGAGCGGGACTGGGTTTCCTTACAAACCTCCGCTCCTTCTGCTGCCTAACCAGCTCCTCTCGCCGTGCCTCTACACTCTCCTTCTGGTCCCTCTGCACCAATGACCCCCTTAATCTGGCGGCCTCCTCTGCTAACCGGCTGAACCGCTCTATCGCGGCCTCCTGCTGCCTCGTCGTCCACGGCGTGAGCCCCCCCTAAAAATGTTTTGGGCTTGTCTCTCCCCCGTGATCATGGCCTCCATCCCTCTCGCCAGACTCTCTCTCTTCTCCTCCCAAGTCCATCCTCTCTCCTCGTCACGCTGCTTGATCCAATCGAGGTGGGATCTTCTGTCACGATCGTTGACTGAAGCGGACCAGGACGCAGCGTGATAGGCGTACATACTTTATTTATTGTACACACACGAAACAAAACAACAAACCAAACGATACATGAAGTCCTAGGTCAATAACACAAACCTTTCAGATCAAGATCCCACAAAATAACAGTGCCAAACAGGCTGCCTAAGTATGATCCCCAATCAGAGACAACAAGCTACCGCTGCCTCTGATTGGGAACCACCCTGGCCAACATAGATATACACGAACTAGAACACAAACCTAGAAAACTAAACAATGAAACCTACACACCCTGGCTCAACATATAAGAGTCCCCAGAGCCAGGGCATGACACTTTGTGTTCTTGAACGTAGCCCAGTCTTCCATTTTTGTTCATTGATTTCACCTGTGTTTGTTAATCACCTGGTCTCATCAGCTCCTTATTTAGTTCAGTTCTTTCTGTTGGTGCCTTGTGAGGTATTGTTCGTTTTGACTCTACTAAGCCTTTTCCTAGCTCGTTTGTGAGAACCAGTTTTAGCCTTCAGTCCTAGTTTTTGATTCTCCTGCCTGTTTGCCTACCTGTGTATGACCATTGCCTGCCTGTGACCACGATTCCTGCCTTTTGCGAAGGCGAAACAAACACCTGCCGCGCTCGGCGCATGAATCTACAACCTTTTTCTCCCTGAGTATTCATTGGAATACCTCACACCAAAAAACGTAATGGATTCAGCGGAACTACAGTGGCGCCTAACCCGGCAAGAGGAGCGTATGGAGGTAATCGGCCATCTTCTCCATCAGCCTATCCCTACTACTCCGATGCCAGGTATCGTAACCTATAGCCCTCCTTCATTCATATCCATGCCTGGAAAATATGACGGTTCACCTGGGAAATGTCAGGGATTTCTGATGCAATGCAGCAAATACATTGAGCACAACCCCACTAACTTCGCCACCGATAAGAGCAGGGTGGATTTAGTTGTGTCTCTACTCACAGGCAAAGCCCTGGATTGGGCCACCGCCATATGGACTGCCAACAGCACAGAACTCAGATCCGAGACCCATTTCCACACCCTCTTCAAAGAGGTATTCGATCACTCTCCTTCCGGTCATCCTATAGGGGACCTCCTCATAGGCCTTCAACAAGGACGCAATTCAGCTGCCGAGTATGCCCTCGAGTTCCGCACCATGGCTGCAGGGAGTGGATGGAGTGAGGCTGCTTTACTTACCGTCTACCGAAGAGGGGCTCAACAGGGAACTTCAGGCGGAGCTGGCCTGTAGAGGTGACCTTCAGGATTTAACTCAATACATTCGTATGTCCATCTCCATCGACCACCTCATCGCCGACCGCCGAAGAACTCTGCCACCCAGGAACCCAAAAACGTATCTTTCCATGATTACGTCATCCCAGTCTTCTGGAGCCCATGCAGTTGGGTCATGCTCCTCTCCCATGTATCGAACATCAAAGGCGGATCCAAGAAGGGCTCTGCCTATACTGTGGAGGGAAAGATAATCTACTCAGCCATTGCCCTGTTCGCCCCCCACGGAGAGACGAGAAGGGTCCCTCCGCTGACATGCAGGTAGGCGGGTCTGTATTTCTAAATATCTCCCAGAAGCAATTCTCCATCCCAGTATTGAAAACCGTGAAGAGGGTTACGAAGTACGTAGAGGGCTTGATAGATTCAGGAGCAGCAGGTAGTTTTATCGATCACCAGCTAGTACAAGAGCTTGACATTGATCTTACACCTGTCACCCCTCCCTTAAGGATTAACGCCCTGGACGGGCAGCCATTGGGCACAGGCTTAATTACGCACCTGACACAGAGCGGTACCCTCCAGATTGGAGTCTTCCACACCGAAACCATTCAACTCATGAAAACTCTCATCCCAAAAACAGCCACTCATCCTGGGACACCCCTGGCTTTGTCATCACAACCCTGCCATCTCGTGGCGACAAGGTGAACTATTGTCCTGGTCTTCTACCTGCTTCACCAGTAGTCTCAGCCTACCCTGCAGAGCCACCACCATTGAGGACTCTGCCTCTGCAGTGCCATCCACCATACCATCTGAATACGCCCAGTACAGCAATGTCTTCAGCAAAATCAAGGCCTCCACTCTGCCACCACATCGCCCAGGGGACTGTGCTATTGACTTACTCCCTGGAGTGTCCCCACCGACGGGCCGCGTTTACCCCCTATCTATCCCGGAAAATGAGGCAATGGAGAACTACGTTGATGAAGCACTCAAACTGTTTAATTCGTCCTTCTTCTTCCCCGGCTGCATCCAGCTTCTTCTTTGTTGGAAAAAAAGGACGGTGGTCTCCGTCCATGTATTGATTACCGTTCCCTGAATGACGTTACGGTCAAGAACCGCTTCCCTCTTCCTCTGATCCCAGCGACCCTTGAACAAGTGGGCCGCGCCAACATCTACAGTGAGGGAAAAAAGTATTTGATCCCCTGCTGATTTTGTATGTTTGCCCACTGACAAAGACATGATCAGTCTATAAGTTTAATGGTAGGTTTATTTGAACAGTGAGAGACAGAATAGCAACAAAAAAATCCAGAAAAACGCATGTCAAAAATGTTATAAATTGATTTGCATTTTAATGAGGGAAATAAGTATTTGACCCTCACTCAATCAGAAAGATTTCTGGCTCCCAGGTGTCTTTTATACAGGTAACGAGCTGAGATTAGGAGCACACTCTTAAAGGGAGTGCTCCTAATCTCAGCTTGTCACCTGTATAAAAGACACCTGTCCACAGAAGCAATCAATCAATCAGATTCCAAACTCTCCACCATGGCCAAGACCAAAGAGCTCTCCAAGGATGTCAGGGACAAGATTGTAGACCTACACAAGGCTGGAATGGGCTACAAGACCATCGCCAAGCAGCTTGGTGAGAAAGTGACAACAGTTGGTGCGATTATTCGCAAATGGAAGAAACACAAAAGCACTGTCAATCTTCCTCGGCCTGGGGCTCCATGCAAGATCTCACCTCGTGGAGTTGCAAGGATCATGAGAACGGTGAGGAATCAGCCCAGAACTACACGGGAGGATCTTTTCAATGATCTCAAGGCAGCTGGGACCATAGTCACCCAGAAAACAATTGGTAACACACTACGCCGTGAAGGACTGAAATCCTGCAATGCCCGCAAGGTCCCCCTGCTCAAGAAAGCACATATACAGGCCCGTCTGAAGTTTGCCAATGAACATCTGAATGATTCAGAGGAGAACTGGGTGAAAATGTTGTGGTCAGATGAGACCAAAATGGAGCTCTTTGGCATCAACTCAACTCGCCGTGTTTGGAGGAGGAGGAATGCTGCCTATGACCCCAAGAACACCATCTCCACCGGCAAATATGGAGGTGGAAACATTATGCTTTGGGGGTGTTTTTCTGCTAAGGGGACAGGACAACTTCACCGCATCAAAGGGACGATGGACGGGGCCATGTACCGTCAAATCTTGGGTGAGAACCTCCTTCCCTCAGCCAGGGCATTGAAAATGGGTCGTGGATGGGTATTCCAGCATGTCAATGACCCAAAACACACAGCCAAGGCAACAAAGGAGTGGCTCAAGAAGAAGCACATTAAGGTCCTGGAGTGGCCTAGCCAGTCTCCAGACCTTAACCCCATAGAAAATCTGTGGAGGGAGCTGAAGGTTTGAGTTGCCAAACATCAGCCTCGAAACCTTAATGACTTGGAGAAGATCTGCAAAGAGGAGTGGGACAAAATCCCTCCTGAGATGTGTGCAAACCTGGTGGCCATCTACAAGAAACATCTAACCTCTGTGATTGCCAACAAGGGTTTTGCCACCAAGTACTAAGTCATGTTTTGCAGAGGGGTCAAATACTTATTTCCCTCATTAAAATGCAAATCAATTTATAACATTTTTGACATACGTTTTTCTGGATTTTTTTGTTGTTATTCTGTCTCTCACTGTTCAAATAAACCTACCATTAAAATGATAGACTGATCATGTCTTTGTCAGTGGGCAAACGTACAAAATCAGCAGGGGATCAAATACTTTTTTCCCTCACTGTATACAAAACTCGACCTGCGGAGTGCTTATAACCTTGTCCGTATACGTGAGGGCAACGAATGGAAGACGGCCTTTATCACCGCACGAGGGCACTACGAATACCTGGTCATGCCCTACGGCCTTACTAACGCCCCCTGCCGTCTTCCAATCCTTTATGAACGAGGTTTTCCAGGATATGATAAACCGCTTTCTCATCGTCCACATTGATGACGTCCTGATTTACTCCCTGAAGGAACACATATAGCATGTACAATGGGTTCTTCCACGGCTGCTTGACCATAAGCTTTATGTGAAAAAACGGAAAAGAGCACCTTCCATGTAACCTCAGTAAACTTCCTCGGTTTCGTACTGACACCTGGAGGGGTCAGCATGGATGAGAACAAAGTCACCGCCGTCAGTAACTGGCCCAAACCCACCGCCATCAGTAACTGGCACAAACCCACCACCGTTAAGGAACTCCAACGTTTCGTTGCGTTCTCCAACTTCTGTCGCCGGTTCATTCGGAACTTCAGTTCTACTGCCGCTCCCCTCACTGCCCTTACCAGCCAAAAGACCCGGACCCTTCAATGAACTGATATCGCCCTGACTGCTTTCAACAACTTGAAACGCCTCTTCACCTCAGCTCCTGTCCTTCGCCAACCTGATCCGACCCTTCCTTTCACCCTGGAGGTGGATGCCTCCAAAGTAGGTGTAGGAGCCATACTCTCTCAGCGGGTGGGAACACCTCCAAAATCACATCCCTGTGCCTTCTTCTCCAGGAATTATGATGTGGGGAACAGAGAACTCCTCGCCATCAAGCTGGCCCTCGAGGAGTGGCGCCACTGGTTGGAGGGCACACAAAATCCCTTTCTCGTCCTAACAGATCATCGTAATCTGGAATATATCAGTGGGGCCAAGAGGTTAAACTCCAGACAAGCCCGCTGGGCTCTCTTCTTCACACTCTTCCATTTTCATGTTCCTTACATCCCTGGAAAGAAAAACGTAAAAGCTGATGCTCTCTCCCGCCAGTTTGACCTTCCGACCAGTAACTCAGACCCTACACCCATTCTTCCTTCCTCTTGCATTATGGGACCGGTACAGTGGGAGGTTCACTCTGCCATACAGGAAGCCCTGACCTCTGACCCTGCTCCTCCTGAGACACCAGCTGGGAAGAGTTACGTACCAGCAGCTGTTAGACACCAACTGATGCAATGGTGTCACACCTCCTTGGGGTCAGGACATCCGGGCATTAAACGAACCACCGAACTTCTAGCCCGTAAGTTCTGGTGGCCCTCACTGGCATCCGACATCTGGGATTACATACTCTCCTGTCCAGTCTGTGCCCAAACCAAAATCCCTCGTCATCTCCCTTCCGGTAAGCTTCAACCTTTGCCAATCCCTCACAGACCCTGGTCCCACATAGCTGTTGACTTAATCACAGATCTTCCTAATCCTCTGGTAACACCACCATCCTTGTCATAGTAGACAGTTTTTCAAAAATGTGTTGTCTGGTTCCTCTTCCTCATTTACCTAACGCCATGGAATTGGCTGAGTGTATGTTCCAACAGGTGTTCCGTCTGTATGGGATTCCGGAGGACATTGTCTCTGACTGCGGGCCCCAGTTTGTCTCCCGGGTGTGGCAAGCCTTCTGTGACCGACTGGGGGTTGCCCTCAGCCTCTCCTCCGGGTACCATCCCCAGACCAACGGGCAGACGGAACGCCTGAACCAAGAAATAGGGAAGTACCTCCGCCAACAATGTTCTGCCTCTCCACACGACTGGAGCCTGGTACTGTCCCAGCTGTCGACGACTGGTTTCGGCATAGTGAGCGGGTATGGGAGACCGCTCACCGGCATCTGCAGGAAGCCTCTAATACCAAGAAATGCTTTGCCTGGACAGCGTGTCTGGCTCTCTACCAGAGACATCCGGCTCTGCCTCCCTGCAAAACGTTCTGTCCTCGCTTCATTTGTCCCTTCAAGATAACCCATCGCATCAACCCTGTCACGTACCACCTCCAGTTACCCCGTCAGTATAAGATCTCCTCGTCCTTCCATGTGTCTCTGTTAAAACCGGTCACCTACAGTTCTCTTCATCCTCCAGTCTCAACCCGCAGTGCGCCCCCACCGTTGGACGTCGGAGGGGAACCTGCCTACGCCATTCAGGCCATCCTTGATTCCAAACGCCTGAGAGGTCGCATCCACTATCTAGTGTACTGGGAAGGTTATGGGCCTGAGGACCGGTTATGGGCCTGAGGCCTAACCCTAACCCTAACCCTGTGACCACGATTCCTGCCTTTTGCGAGGGCAAAATAAACACCTGCCGTGCTCTGCGCGTGAATCTACACCTTTTTCTCCCTGAGTATTCATTACTGTGTGTGTGTGTGTGTGTGTGTGTGTGTGTGTGTGTGTGTCAGGTTTGAAATCAGTGTCAGAGACATACCACAGTGCTTCACCAGAGTAAATAATTCATTGCAATACCCAATTAATCATTACAACTCTCTTGTGCAATGTGTGTTAGCTAAGCATTTATTTTTGCCTCATATCGAAAGTCAATAGGGTAATAAATACAAAGATCTCAAAAGACATGAAGGAAGTAGTCTATACTACATATGGACGTGAAACCCCAGCTGTGACCACCTTAAGGGATTGGATCCTCAAAACTGTACATGTCTTTGTTCATTATTGAGATAAGAGACAGATGAGAAGAGATTATATTGATCCCCAGAGAAACCTGCTTTCCAAACAGCCATGCAAAGTCATCCAATAGTTCTACAATAGTTAATAATATTGCAGTTGCATTAGACAAACGATATGTTACAGATTATATTGTGATACAAAGTTTGTTGGTGTTTCTGTTTGTGCAACACTGCACTTTCACATGTAAGTAGTCAAGCAAGATAAAACAACCCAAAACAAGTTAGACACTTCCTACAGTAACTGGAAGCTGTGAACACATTTAGAAACCTCGCGACGCGACATGGCCTAGCCACAAACCACTGTCTGTATCTGACAGTGAAGCATTTGATAATTTCACACGGCATCACATGAGACATACAGTGCCTTGCAAAAGTATTCATCCCCCTTGGCATTTTTCCTATTTTGTTGCATTACAACCTGTAATTTAAATGAATTTTTATTTGGATTTTATGTATTTCAAAATAGTCAAAATTGGTGAAGTGAAATGAAAAAAATGTACTTGTTTCAAAAAATTCAAAAAAATAAATAAATGCAGTGGTGCGTGCATATGTATTCACCCCCTTTGCTATGAAGCCCCTAAATAAGATCTGGTGAAACCAATTACCTTCAGATGTCACATAATTAGTTAAATAAAGTCCACCTGTGTGCAATCTAAGTGTCGCATGATCTGTCACATGATTTCAGTATATATACACCTGTTCTGAAAGGCCCCAGAGTCTGCAACACAACTAAGCAAGGGACACCACCAAGCAAGCTGCACCATGAAGACCAAGGAGCTCTCCAAACAGGTCAGGGACAAAGTTGTGGAGAAGTACAGATCGGGGTTGGGTTATAAAAAAATATCAGAAACTTTGAACATCCCACGGAGCACCATTAAATCCATTATAAAAAAATTGAAAGAATATGGCACCACAACAAACCTGCCAAGAGAGGGCCGCCCACCAAAACTCACGGACCAGACAAGGAGGGCATTAATCAGAGAGACAACAAAGAGACCAAAGAAAACCCTGAAGGAGCTGCAAAGCTCCACAGCGGAGATTGGAGTATCTGTCCATAGGACCACTGAATAGCTACGCACGCTCAAGCTTTCTGTTTTTTTTGTCTTGTTTCTTGTTTGTTTGACAAGAAAAAATACTTTGCATCTTCAAAGTGGTAGGCATGTTGTGTAAATCAAATGATACAAACCCCCCAATAATCCATTTTAATTCCAGGTTGTAAGGCAACAAAATAGGAAAAATGCCAAGGGGGGGTGAATACTTTCGCAAGACACTCTACCTTTTTTCCACGCTTTAGAGAATCACCACGGTTCATCTAAATGTAACGATATCAGAGAACACAGCTTCTTCTAAGTGGTAAGATCTACACAATGTAATAATTGATGTAGAAGTAATTAAATTCAAATGCTTACAGCACAAATATACAATACCCAACTTTGCTGTTGTCAAGAATAACGTTATATTGTTGTTGAATACATAATGCTTACATAAACTAAGAGGTTTTGGGATTTCAAAATAGATTGGCAAAATGTCTGATCTATCAATCTACAAGCTGAATACTGTGTTCTTTCTGACTGTAGGATTGTAGAATTGCTTCAAATCATCAGCACTCACTTTACTATGAACAGACTATTTAACTCATCTTCTTAGAGGACTGAATCTGCTGTGTATAGACTATTTAATAAATCTTCTTAGAGGACTGAATCTGCTGTGAATAGACAATTTAATCAATCTCCTTAGAGGACTGAATCTGCTGTGAATAGACTATTTAATCAATCTCCTTAGAGTACTGACTCTGCTGTGAATAGACAATTTAATCAATCTCCTTAGAGGACTGACTCTGCTGTGAATAGACAATTTAATCAATCTCCTTAGAGGACTGACTCTGCTGTGAATAGACTATTTAATCAATCTCCTTAGAGGAGTGACAACCCTAACCATACCATAAATCCAAAAGTGACTTGCTATTAAAGACTGCTGAGCTTGTTTTTGGTTAGTTACGATTTACCTTCATTTTCTTTTTTTTCCTAGTGACAAAGATCCTGAGGTAATGGTCACTCGTTGGCGGACGTGCACTAAGTTCTTCCTGGTACTGGTGTTTCTGTGTGTCATATACTATGCCCTGCTGGAACATCCCTACTACCCCAACCATCCCTTCCAGCGTCCCCCTTCCTGGAGGACTCCAGACCCTACAAGGGAAGACGAACTGTCATCCGAGAGCATCAGTCCTACTACTAATGATGAATCAACGTATTATACGGAAGCTGAAACACCAGACAACAAGGACACACCTACAGTATATGTTGAAGCTGAACCACAAGCTGAATTAGAAGATTACCTGGACACAATATCCATTCAGGACTGGCCATCAATAACACTGGCCACTGGACTGGCCATTGCTGTTCCATATGTGTCTCCAGGACCGTACCATGTAGAATACCCATCAGAGTACCACTTCATCCTGGATGAGCCAGAGAAATGCCGGGAGCAGAACCCCTTCCTGGTTCTGGTGGTGCCAGTGGCGCCCTATAACAGGGAGGCTCGTGACGCTGTCCGCAGTACTTGGGGCAGTCAGAACCTGGTTTTCGGCAACAAGGTGCATCTGTTCTTCCTGCTGGGACTGCCCAGTGGAGAGGGGACAGAGCAGCACCAGGAGAAGGTGCTGCAGGAGAGCAAAGAGCACCAGGATCTGCTGCAGAGCGACTTCATAGACAGCTACAAAAACCTGACCATCAAGACCATGATGATGATGGAGTGGCTGAGCTCTCGCTGCCCCAACGCCTCCTACGCCATGAAGATCGACTCAGACATGTTCCTCAACGTGCACAACCTGGTTTACATGCTGCTTCTACATTCTCCCAAGCAGAACTACATGACTGGAATGGTGGCAATTGGTGCAGCGGTTCTTCGGGACCCGAGCTCCAAATGGTACCTTCCTCATGAGGCTTTTCCTGAACCAGTATACCCACCTTATGCTCTGGGCCTGGGCTATGTCTTCACCTTAGACCTCCCCGGGAAGCTGGTGGAGGTGTCCAGGCATGTTAAAGCCATCTACATAGAGGATGTGTATCTGGGACTGTGTATGAGACACCTGGGCATTCGGCCTACTAACCCACCGATTGACAACCTCTTTCAGGGTTATGCTGAGGCCCAGGACCGCTGTCACTACATGGCTGTTATCACAACCATCCTCTACACTCATCAAGAGCTTCTGGACGTATGGAGAGACTTACACCAACCTGGGCCTGTCTGTTATTGAAAACAACACTCTGGGAAAGACAGGTAGCCTCGAGGTTACAATCTAGGAGCTGACAAAATGACAAATCTGTCGCTGTGCCCTTGACCAAGGCACTTAACCCCAATGCTCCATGGGTGCTGGTCAATGGTGTCCCTGGCCGTGACCCCACTCCCTGTGGGTGTCTTGGGGGGAGTTGGGATATGCAAGAAACACATTATCATAAGCACCCCCCATATTATTTCAAGGCCTTTGTGCACACAGTGTGTGTTTTTTCTTACTGACGTTCAGAGTCTAGAACCGAAAACGCAGTCACAGCTCAAACAACATAACCAAGACAAAGTCACAGCTCAAACAACACAACCAAGACAAAGTCACAGCTCAAACAACACAACCAAGACAGTCACAGCTCAAGCAACACAACCAAAGAAACAGTCACAGCTGAAACAAAACTACCAGGACAGTCACAGCTCAAACAACACAACCAAGACTAAGTCACAGCTCAAACAACACAACCAAGACTAAGTCACAGCTCAAACGACACAACCAAGACAAAGTCACAGCTCAAACAACACAACCAAAGACACAGTCACAGCGCAAACAACACAACCAAGACAAAGTCACAGAAACAACACAACCAAGACAAAGTCACAACTCAAACAACACAACCAATGCACAGTCACAGCTCAAATAACACAACCAAGACAAAGTCACAACTCAAACAACACACCCAAAGACACAGTCACAGCTCAAACAACACAACCAAGACAAAGTCACAGTTCAAACAACACAACCAAAGACAAATTCACAGCTCAAACAACACAACCAAGACAAAGTCACAGCTCAAACAACACAACCAAAGACAAAGTCACAGCTCAAACAACACAACCAAGACAAAGTCACAACTCAAACAACACAACCAATGCACAGTCACAGCTCAAACAACACAACCAAAGACAGTCACAGCTCAAACAACACAACCAAAGACAGTCACAGCTCAAACAACACAACCAAAGACACAGTCACAGCTCAAACAACACAACCAAAGACGCAGTCACAGTTCAAACAACATAACCAAAGACACAGTCATAGCTCAAACAACACAACCAAAGACACAGTCACAGCTCAAACAACACAACCAAGACAAAGTCACAGCTCAAACAACACAACCAAAGACACGGTCACAGCTCAAACAACACAACCAAGAAAAAGTCACAGTTCAAACAACACAACCAAAGACACAGTCACAGCTCAAACAACACAACCAAAGACACAGTCACAGCTCAAACATCACAACCAAAGACACAGTAACAGCTCAAACAACAAAACCAAAGACAAAGTCACAGCTCAAACAACACAACCAAGACAAAGTCACAGCTCAAACAACACAACCAAAGACACAGTCACAGCTCAAACAACACAACCAAAGACACAGTCACAACTCAAACAACATAACCAAAGACACAGTCATAGCTCAAACAACACAACCAAAGACACAGTCACAGCTCAAACAACACAACCAAGACAAAGTCACAGCTCAAACAACACAACCAAAGACACGGTCACAGCTCAAACAACACAACCAAGACAAAGTCACAGCTCAAACAACACAACCAAAAACACAGTCACAGCTCAAACAACACAACAAAAGACACAGTCACAGCTCAAACAACACAACCAAGACAGTCACAGCTCAAGCAACACAACCAAAGAAACAGTCACAGCTGAAACAACACTACCAGGACAGTCACAGCTCAAACGACACAACCAAGACAAAGTCACAGCTCAAACAACACAACCAAAGACACAGTCACACCGCAAACAACACAACCAAGACAAAGTCACAGAAACAACACAACCAAAGACAAAGTCACAGCTCAAACAACACAACCAAGACAAAGTCACAGCTCAAACAACACAACCAAGACAAAGTCACAGCTCAAACAACACACCCAAAGACACAGTCACAGCTCAAACAACACAACCAAAGACACAGTCACAGCGCAAACAACACAACCAAGACAAATTCACAGCTCAATCAACACAACCAAAGACAAAGTCACAGCTCAAACAACACAACCAAGACAAAGTCACAGCTCAAACAACACAACCAAAGACACGGTCACAGCTCAAACAACACAACCAAGACAAAGTCACAGCTCAAACAACACAACCAAAAACACAGTCACAGCTCAAACAACACAACAAAAGACACAGTCACAGCTCAAACAACACAACCAAGACAGTCACAGCTCAAGCAACACAACCAAAGAAACAGTCACAGCTGAAACAACACTACCAGGACAGTCACAGCTCAAACGACACAACCAAGACAAAGTCACAGCTCAAACAACACAACCAAAGACACAGTCACACCGCAAACAACACAACCAAGACAAAGTCACAGAAACAACACAACCAAAGACAAAGTCACAGCTCAAACAACACAACCAAGACAAAGTCACAGCTCAAACAACACAACCAAGACAAAGTCACAGCTCAAACAACACACCCAAAGACACAGTCACAGCTCAAACAACACAACCAAAGACACAGTCACAGCGCAAACAACACAACCAAGACAAATTCACAGCTCAATCAACACAACCAAAGACAAAGTCACAGCTCAAACAACACAACCAAAGACAAAGTCACAGCTCAAACAACACAACCAAAGACAAAGTCACAACTCAAACAACACAACCAATGCACAGTCACAGCTCAAATAACACAACCAAAGACAAAGTCACAGCTCAAACAGCACAACCAAGACACAGTCACAGCTCAAACATCACAACCAAAGACACAGTCACAGCTCAAACATCACAACCAATGACACACAGTCACAGCTCAAACAACACAACCAAAGACACAGTCACAGCTCAAACAACACAACCAAAGACAGTCACAACTCAAACAACACAACCAAGACAGTCACAGCTCAAACATCACAACCAAGACAAAGTCACAGCTCAAACAACACAACCAAAGACACAGTCACAGCTCAAACAACACAACCAAGACAAAGTCACAGCTCAAACAACACAACCAAAGACAAAGTCACAGCTCAAACAACACAACCAAGACACAGTCACAGCTCAAACAACACAACCAAAGACACAGTCACAGCTCAAACAACACAACCAAAGACTCAGTCACAGCTCAAACAACACAACCAAAGACGACAGTCTCAGAGTTTTGAGGTTACTAAAAGCCACAGACAGGAAGGTGCAGGCAGAGACAAATGCGACTTCCCCTGTCATTGACTGTAAAATGATGTCAGCGTTTGTGAGACTGAGACGCCTGAGACTGAGGATGAGTCCCAAATGACACCCTATATAGTCTCTGGTCAAAAATAGTGCATTGTATAGGTGATAAAAAGTAGTGCCCTATATAAGGGATAAAAAGTAGGGCGTTATATAGGGAATAGGGTGCCATTTGAGATGCGGACACTGAGACAACACTACACAAGGATGAGAATGATAAACAACACTGATCATTTGGTTCACAGTAGTTTACAGACAGATCAGGATTGCCCTGTTTGAGAGAATTTCTAGAATGGTGTATGTACTCTGAAATAAAGTATTTTTTTTATACAACTGCATATGAATGATTGTAGACGTAGGCCTACATCAAATATTAGTCTATGTAGCCTATTTGTTTACCACTGTCAAGAATGGGAAGCAATTTTCGTTTTAATATATTGACTTAGTTTTCATCCTGTATTTGAATATATACGTGGTTTGTTCCCAACATCCATGTGCTCTTTAAGATGTAGGCTAGGTCTCCACACTCTCCTTGGTCAACAGGGCTTGGTTGTTTGCCCAACAGTCCTGTTTCAAGTTCCCTGAACTAAATCCATGAAGACACATTCAGCCAGGCAGTTGCATAGAAACACAACCTGGTCTCATAGACTAGACGTAACATAGTACATGTAAAAACGTCACGTTCAAATTAGTACGTTATGTTGTGTTTGGTGTGGTATGGTTACATAGGACAGAAGGTTATGCAAGTCAAAAAACGAAAGGAGGGTGGTTGGTCGGGGTGGATAGGTGTGCGTATAACGTGAACGTCTAGCAACCCAAAGATGATTGGAATTTCATCATGGATTAGCAAGTTTTCAACTGTTTACTACTTTTTAGCTACTTTGCAAATATTTAGCATGTTAGCGTACCCTTCCGCTAACCCTAACCTTAACCTTTTAGCTAACCCTTCCCCTAACCATAACCTTAACCCTTTAACCTAACATCTAACCTTAACCCTAACCTTGACCCTAACCCCTAACCCTAACCCCTAACCTAGCTAACATTAGCCAGCTAGCTAACATTAGCGTTAGCCACCTAGCCACCTAGCTAACGTTAGCCACAACAAATTGGAATTCGGAACATTTCATAGGTTTTGCAATTTCCAACATATTGTACGTTTTGCAAATTCGTGACATATTGTACTTTTTGAAAAATTCGTAGCATATTACATAAATTGTAACTCGTAACATACGAAATGGATATTACATTTTACATTTCAGTCATTTAGCAGACGCTCTTATCCAGAGCAATTTACAGTTAGTGAGTGCATACATTGTTTTTTTGTGGGGGGGTTTTCCATACTGGCCCCCCCGTGGGAATTGAACCCACAACCCTGGCGTTGCAAACGCCATGCTCTACCAACTGAGCTACAACTGAGCTACATCCACAAATGAATACATCCCATAAATACATACCATACGAAACGCAACATATCATACTAAATGGAGTGACTCGGATTTATTTACAGAATAATACGAAACGCTTTGATACCAGGGTGAGAAACAAGGTAATGAAGAGAGTCCCAAATAGTCCTTAAACAGTCTGGTCACATGGGGCCTCATTTTAAAACGTAGCATACACATAACATATGACCCAACTGCACCAGTTTTCACGCAAAAGTTGGCATTTATAAAAACTAAAATTGACGTGAGCATGTGCTTATCCTCCTGCCACCTTTAGACCATGCATAGGCATAGTTAATTTACTATTAGTTAGAAGAGCAAAAACTATATATTTATATTTGTTGCAGAATAAACACCTCGCCTTTTCTGACTGTGATGGTTTTATTCTCTATTTCAGTATTTTGCTCAATGCGATCGGATCCGAAGCGGAGTTTAACAGCGGAACAGACGGTTCACGTTTTCCATTGAGGTCTAGGCTACGTCTGAATACTGTAATTTCACATTTCTCGAGTAGACAATATTTCATTTATAAACACAATACATAATACATATATCATAACCATTGCAGAATAAATTCCTCACCTTTTCTGGCCATGAGTTCATATTCCCGAAGTAGCCATGATCATCTCTCATTTCATTTGGCCTATTAGATGGGTTGCTAATATGACTGGGATATTGCCTTTGGCTGCTAGACAATGAAAGTGCTAGACAATGGAGAATGAATATGAGGAAGTCTTTATAAAAAAAGAATTGCATCCAGGTTTCTATGGTGGGATTTTGGCTATAGGCTACATTGAAGCAAGATAAGACATGCCTCATGATATAAACTAAAACGTCAAGGTTACAAACAATTAAGGAACAGGAAAAATATAGCGATGTTAATGCTAGGCCTAACCGTCTTCTGGTAGATGGAAAGGCTTTCCCAAAAACCTTCTCTATTAAATGTTAACTAGCTACAAAGTAGCCTACCTGGCAGAATGATATGTCAGGATTATTTGCATCAATCCAGTGGCCATTTATTTAGCAAACTCCATCTCATGTACAACAGAAACACTGCTAACCAAACAACAGTGCTAGGTGCCTTCACACTTGAATTAAAAAGGGCAGCTACACTCAAAAATCTAAATTTCTTTTAAAAATTTCACAGACCTCAAAAGTGGTCTCCTGATGTGGTTAAAGAATTGTTATGGACTTAGAACACACAATGTTGTTGTATTTCTGTAAAAACAAATAGTCACTTTGAGAGCGAAAACTGAAAAGAATTTGGGAAAATTTTGAAAACTTGGAATTTCTGATTCAGTTGACTGCCTAATTTATCTGTGTCAATAGTAGGGCTACTGTTAGTCTACTTGCACTGTACATTGTTTCTCATAGAATTGTTCACACAGGGTGCCTTTCCTTCGCTGGGCAGGCCGTTTGGAAATGTTCTGGCAAAATGTTAGTATACCCACTCCTCCAGGCATGACTACACCTCTGCTGCCAACACCTCCAAATAGGCCTACATTTGATCAAGTTCGCCATTGCTATATCCTTTCGATTCTTGGCCTAATTCCAATACTTCCAAAGTATACAGCTGTTTTATTGTCACCATAAAACAGGGGTTGGCAACAAAAACCGTTCAGCGAGGGATTTTCTTTGGCCGCCTGATTTTTTTTATTTTTTATTTTTATATATATATATATATAATTTCTTTGTTGTTGAAGAAAATAAAAAAGACTCAAAAATCACCAGGAATTCAGCAAAACATTAGTTGAACTTAGGAAATCTGTTCCCAAGTTTTCCCATGAATAAAAAATAGACAGTACAACAGAAACACTGCTAACCAAACAACAGTGCTAGGTGCCTTCACACTTGAATTAAAAAGGGCAGCTACACTCAAAAATCTAAATTTCTTTAAAAAATTTCACAGACCTCAAAAGTGGTCTCCTGATGTGGTTAAAGAATTGTTATGGACTTAGAACACACAATGTTGTTGTATTTCTGTAAAAACAAATAGTCACTTTGAGAGCGAAAACTGAAAAAAAAATTGGGAAAATTTTGAAAACTTGGAATTTCTGACTCAGTTGACTGCCTAATTTATCTGTGTCAATAGTAGGGCTACTGTTAGCCTACTTGCACTGTACATTGTTTCTCATAGAATTGTTCACACAGGGTGCCTTTCCTTCGCTGGGCAGGCCGTTTGGAAATGTTCTGGCAAAATTTTAGTATACCCACTCCTCCAGGCATGACTACACCTCTGCTGCCAACACCTCCAAATAGGCCTACATTTGATCAAGTTCGCCATTGCTATATCCTTTCGATTCTTGGCCTAATTCCAATACTTCCAAAGTATACAGCTGTTTTATTGTCACCATAAAACAGGGGTTGGCAACAAAAACCGGTCAGCGAGGGATTTTCTTTGGCCGCCTGATTTTTTATTTTTTTATTTTTTATATATATATATATAATTTCTTTGTTGTTGAAGAAAATAAAAAAGACTCAAAAATCACCAGGAATTCAGCAAAACATTAGTTGAACTTAGGAAATCTGTTCCCAAGTTTTCCCATGAATAAAAAATAGACATATATGACCTTGTATGTAATCAAGGTATGAAATTATTGCTATTTTTAAATATAATTTTTTGTGGGGCTTTTTTGTGGTCAATTTGCAGTGTACAAATTATTATAATTATGTTCCTTAACCCCGACCATCCGCTCGGACAAAAATCGGGCCCATGGTCCCCTATTGAACCCTGAATAGTCTCATCATCATGTTCCTTAGTTTATATCCCCTCCAGAGGAGTCCTGTTGGACTGACACATGATATGTGTGAAACAAGAATGCTTTGCCTGAAGCAAAACTGGATCATACATTCACTGACTTACCTGTAAAGTGACACCATTATTTGTTGTGTGTGTGTCTGTGTGTGTGTGTGTGTGTGTGTGTGTGTGTGTGTGTGTGTGTGTGTGTGTGTGTGTGTGTGTGTGTGTGTGTGTGTGTGTGTGTGTGTGTGTGTGTGTGTGAAAGAGCGAGATTGAGACATACAGGAAGAGGTTGGCATTCTATCCCGTACACACATCCAAATAATAAAACACTACATTCTCTGCCTCTGCCAGACTGTGGCCTGTGCTGTGGGATGACGGAGAGTTCCATGAGCCTTTATCACCCAGCTGAGCCAACCTGATGATATCCTGAAAGGTGGAAGTATAGCTCAATCATTAACTAGACAGGACAGGTGTAATGTAGACAGATGATTCGTTTTCACTTCTGGTTTACACACAGACGGTATAGACTGGACAGTCAGGAAGAAAGAAAGAAAGAAAACCACAAACACAGGTACGTAATGATATGTAAAACAGACTTGTCTGGGGAGTAAAGGGGAGGGTAGAGGTGAGAGTTTGAATCTCTCTCCACTAACAAGAGGGGCGTGACCAGTACGGGGTCACATGGGTCACTTGGTGAGGGTTTTGTTACTACGCTGATAAATGACAATATCTATCCTGACCTTTGACACCAAGGACATGTGTGTGTGTGACCGGCTCTTCTGAAATAGTAGTGGAGCTACATAATGTGGTAAACTATTGTAGACACTCGGGGAGGGTACCGGGTTTAGAGATCAAATCTACCGTTACTGGAAAAATACAGGGGCCATTCACTGGAACTGTCAAACAACATTATGCCTTAGGCAAAAGAGCAATGTTTTTTTTTCTCACGTTTATGGCAACTGCTCTTCAGTGAAGAACATCTAAAGCCTAAACCCAAATGGTATTCGTGTCTACTCTACTAAATGCCAGGATGTTTAGACGTGGACTTTCAAGCATTTTAGTACCCAATTAGGAAATGAGAAAGTACCATAGAACATAAAGTATAGATAATACATAGAAATAGAGTGTATAGATTACGTAAAAAGATACTGTCTTATACTGCTGTACATGGGGGTTGATAGGTGTCTGTAGGTTAATTATTGTCTGCTTTAGAATCAAGATAAAGGTTCCTTGTTTTACCCAGTATAAGTTACTATCCAGAATTTTTCAGGCGCAATCTTTTCCGTTATATAGTTATGGCTTAACCACTCCTCTTTAAACTCTTACACAATGGGAGCTCCGTCTCCGTAGGACATAGTAGCGGCGAGCAGTAAGGGAAATGATCAAAGCGTACACACCTTCCCTGGATTGTTTGTCAAGGACTAACATGTCTTCTCTCAACAAAAAAAACAAAAAACACCTTTAGGGAAGCGTTCTGTCTCAATTATCGTTTTGGGAAACTAACTGGTGCGTAAAAAGCCTGTGTTTTTTGACGACGTTAACCGTAGGCACACATTCCTTCTCACGCAGTCACCTTCCTCAACCAACTCCCACGTCACATGGGAGCTTGTCAGCCAGTGGTAATGTTATGTCCCTTAGAAGGAAAAGCCTGTGTGGACACTCGACACCTGCAGACTGACATTTCATTTCAGAATTGGTTCAAATGAGGTTAAAGGTAAGGTTCAGTTTTATATTGTGGTTAGTCGTTTTGCATGTCAGGAGTGTTCCCCATTGCCTCTCCCACCTCTGAAGCCTGAAGCAGGTGAACAGGTGACATAGTTTTTGGCTCTAAGAACGTGACCTTGTGGCTATGCCAAAGCAGGTCTCTGACCTTGAGGAACATACATTTGAGCAGCATATGGAACAAACAAACTGGTTCTTCAATGTTGGTTTAGTGGCAAAGTATTTAAAAAAAGTACTACAGCCAATGTGTTGGACGACTTCTAACAGATTTTGTACTTACAATAACAAAAAAAAAGTATGATTGCTAATATTTCTGAAATCATAATGTAAACATCTTCATGACAGAAGTTAAAATATACTATATCCCAGCACCTGCTTGATCTCTTTCTTTCTCTCTCTCTCTCAGACACACACGGGTGATAGGTGGTTTGTAAATGTTGAAATTGACAGTGATATTTCGTTGCCGGTCTTAAAAAGTCATTTTTCTTTCTGTTCATGACACGTGATTGACAGATGGAAGTCCATGAGACCATGAGAGAGAGAGATGATGATGATGAGAGAGAGAGATGTCAACCACACAATAAACGACAGAGAGAGCAGCTGTGCCCCAGACATGCTGTGACTCATAAAGCAGACAGCATCCCTCTCACCTACAGCCAAGCACCTACAACCAGAGACGTAAGAGGAAGCGATACGACTCACTGGCTCTTTTTCTTCTTCTCTTTCAGACATTTATCCACCATCTTTGCTACAATCTTACCCACAGGCCTGATGGGGGTCTGCCACAACTCCTGTACCCACAACTCCTGTACCCAGCACCCCACACCTGACAACCCTGAAGCTCAGCCCCTCATCGCTGAACTATGGTGAGCCACGGTGGCGTGGGGGGGGGGGGGGGGGACTTCTCTTCTAAACATCGAACATTCAAATAAAATCTAGTGCATTATGTTGATTGGTTGTATACAGTATGATGAAATGAACATAGCAAATATGTGAAATAAAAACATCTTATATCATACTAGCCATAAAATATATTCACTTCCATTGTGAATTTAAACCAATGTAAAGGAGTGGCGAATCAATCAGAGAAACAGTGGCCAGATACTGACAGTAAGCTGTGTTTTTCTCAACCTTGTGTTTCAGCGGTACTGATGATAGCCAGCCGGGGGCGGAGAGAACGCGGCCCAAAAAGAGACGCTGGTGTCGCCCCAGCTGCCTTGGCCTGTTTCTGTTCCTGGTCGTGATGATGATGATTGTGGTCTCCCTGGAAATCGACCTCAAAGAACTGTCATCTTTCTGGAGCTACACCTGGTGGAGGGAAAACCGGACCTCACCTTCAACAACCAATCTAGCAGCAAACATGTCAGTTGCGATTCAGGAGAAATACCATGTAGAATACCCACATGAGTACTCCTTCATCATGGATGAGCAGGTGAAATGCCGGGAGCAGAATCCCTTCCTGGTTCTGATGGTGCCAGTGGCGCCCTATAACAGGGAGGCTCGTGACGCCATCCGCAGTACTTGGGGCAGTGAGAGGCAGGTACTGGGCAAAGAGGTGCGTCTGTTCTTCCTGCTGGGACTTCCCAGTGGAGAGGGGACAGAGCAGCTCCAGGAGAAGGTGCTGCAGGAGAGCAAAGAGCACCAGGATCTGCTGCAGAGCGACTTCATAGACAGCTACAAAAACCTGACCATCAAGACCATGATGATGATGGAGTGGCTGAGCTCTCGCTGCCCCAACGCCTCCTACGCCATGAAGATCGACTCAGACATGTTCCTCAACGTGAACACCTTGGTCAACATGCTGCTTCACGCTCCAAAGCAGAACTACATGACTGGAATGGTGGCAAGTGGCGCTGCAGTTCTTCGGGACCCGAGCTCCAAATGGTACCTTCCTCATGAGGCTTTTCCTGAACCAGTATACCCACCTTATGCTCTGGGCCTGGGCTATGTCTTCACCTTAGACCTCCCCAGGAAGCTGGTGGAGGCGTCCAGGCATGTTAAAGCCATCTACATAGAGGATGTGTATCTGGGACTGTGTATGAGACACCTGGGCATCAGGCCTACTAACCCCCCCAGTTGGAGACTTTTTCTGGGGTACACAGGTGCCCAGAATCGCTGTTACTACAGCTCTGTCATCACGGCCATCCTCTCGACTCCTCAACAGCTACTGGACATATGGAAAGACTTGAAGAAACTTGGGCATGCCTGTTGAAACATCACAGGCTGGTTTCCCGGACCCAGATTAAGACTATTCCCAGAATAAACAAGCACTTTCAATGGAGATTCTGTGTCTCGGAAATCTCTTTTCCAAACATTCTCACAGAAATAAACAGATAGCACTGCACCTTATCCATACATGTATAGAGACAGTGGGTATCATGTGTATTCACCCCCCTTTGGATTTCTTCACATTGTGTCGTGTTACAAAGTAAAAAATGGTCCTTTATTGACAACGATCTACACAAAATACCCTGTAATGTTCAAATCTCAAAAATATTTGAAAATTTCTTAAATATTAATGAAAATTTAAACACCAACATACCTTGATTAGATAAGTCTTCACCTGCCAGATTCAATACATGTTAGAATCACCTTTGGCAGTGATTACAGCTGTGAGGCTTCTTGGGTAAATCTCCAAGAGCTTTGCACACCTGGATTGTGCCCATTATTATTTTCATAATTCTTCAAGCTCTGTCAAGGGGTTGGGGGTCATGGCTAGACAGCAATTTTCTAAAGAAAAACGTATCTGTGTAAATCGAGACCAGCATAAAACAGAGATAAAGACAAAGATAACTTAGACCAGGATAACTTAGGGCACCTAGCGAGAATAGGCAATATGGAAGACAAAATGACCGGCGCAAACCCAAACCCATCCACTAAATTCGACGCCTGAGGTGTCCATCATTATAGCAGGCCCTACCGTTAAAAACAGGGAGAGGATGCGATGGAGAGAGCGACGGTACTTCTGACGGAGGGGATCCAGTGTGACCCGATGCCTTTGGTAGTAGCTGTGGAGTGGATGCGGGGGCCAGGGGCCAGGGGGGTCCCTCGCTATGATCAAGCTGGAACTGCGCTCTGTCCAGGAGAAAGTGGAAGTCCTTCGGCAGAAACAACAAAAAGTGACTTCACAGATCTGAACTTCAGAACTCTGGGAAATCCCGACCCGGGTAGAACTTCTACGTCACTGGGAATGGGAGAGTGATGGATGCAACAGCCTTCACCTGGTCCTGATGCTGGTAGCAGGGGGCCGGGAGTCACGGAGGATGGATAGCGCAGAAGACTGAGACTCACCTGCCCAGCCATTAAGTGCTGACCAGTTTACCGTTAATGGTTGGACTGCTTTGAACTGTGAGCTAAGACAATTTGATTGTTACTTTCACTGAATCCTGACATTGTATCCCTGAATGACACATCTAACAGTTCCGCATTCAATTGAAATGGACGGGTACACTTGGTTTGGACACAAGAGGAAAACGCATGTAAGAGCGCCTAAAGGATCTGGTGGAGTTAGACTTTTGGTTAGAAACAAGATACTTGAGTCCTATAAAGTAATTGTGACAGACAAATCAGTGGATGGCATAACGGGACTGAGATTTCAGCATCGCGTATTGGAATATCGGGATTTTAAGACCCCTTGAAGTGAATATATTAAAAACTTCTTTGATGAAAATGTTTTTTCTGGCATTGCTGCTATTAGCCCATACAAAAGCATTGAATAACAGATTCACCACATGGAACAAGAGATAGTCCCTGATAGATTAATTATTAATGACTAATTATTACACCCTGAAACTGTGTATAATGTGTTAGAAATGTGTGAGTGTAGGACCAGTAAAGGCTATGGCATTGAGCCACTACACTATTTAGCAATGTGAGTAAGAGTTAGGCCAGACAACAAAGACACCTGAGAAACTAAGATAAAGAGGCCTCCCAATTTAGGGAGGGGAGAAACTGTTATGAAAACATGGTGCAGAATATTGTGAGAACGGTGACAACAAAGGCAACTGAGAAACTAAGATAAAGAGGCTTCCCAATTTAGGGAGGGGAGAATAGGGGCTTTAACTGTAACAATGGAGGGCACTTCGCCAAAGAATGTGAGGCCCTGTGTCACGCCCTGGCTCGGGGGACACTGTTATGTTGAGCCAGGGTGTGTAGATCTATGTATTATATTTCTGTGTTGGCCAGAGTGGTTCCCAATCAGAGGCAACGAGTGTCAGCTGTGGCTTGTTGTCTCTGATTGGGAGCCATACTTATAGAGGCTGTTTTCCCACATTAGTTGTGGGATCTTGTTTCTAGTTGGTTTGTGTTAGACCGTGAACTGTCACGTTATCGTTTGTTTATTTTGTCGTATAATCGCTAAATAAAGAGTATGTTTGCCTGCAACGCTGCGCCTTGGTCCTCATCTGTTCCCGACGAGCGTGACACCCTGTGTAAATACTGTGACAAGATAGGCCATAACTTTTCCCGCTGCAAACATAAAGGAGAGGGCAAGAAGGGAAACCGGGGAGAGAAAAGAGAGAAAAGAGAGAGAGAGAGAAGTCCATCCCCCAGCTTTGAGCGTGAGGAAGAGGAAGATAAGGCGTGACTAGTCCTTGAGGGAGAAATAGTAGACTCTAGTGGGGGGAAGACTAAGGAACCCTTTGATCCAAATTGTGAGGTGTTTGAATTGGCTACTATTGACTTAGCACTTCAACAGGAACAGAACAGAAACCTTATTTGACATTGACAGTAATGGGTATGAAAATTAAATTCCTTTGTGATACGGGAGCCTGCAGGACAGCAATCTGTGCAACAGACAAGCCAGATGGAGTCAGGATTGATGGGGAGAAAATCATAGTGCGATCTGCCTCTGGTCATCAATTTATTGAAAGGTTATCAGCCCCAATAACCCTAAAACATGACCAATCAGGATGAGAGGCAACCATACCCATCCTGATATCTAAGCTGTGCCGGGTAAATTTACTAGGACGTGATGTAATGACTAAATTGAATGTGGCTGTCATTTCCGCTGAGAGGGGAATGAAAGTACACATAGTCAGAGACAATATGGTGGTCTGTGGGGAAGAGGAGCCATGTTATTGGTGTAAGCAAGATTTGTTAAGGGGGGGAATAATTGATATTCCCCGAACCTTGATGGAACTTGCTGATGATGTAGTACCAGGCCCCACTAAAATGTCCCCCGATGACCTACACTGTACTCTCTGGTATGACAAACACCCAGGTCCAGATGCAATATATGAGGAAGCATTATTTAAAACCACAGAAAGGACTATAGCCTTGAAATGGTTTCACTATGACAACACCCACGCAGTAGTGGAGGTGGAACTAGGGCCCCAAAGTCAGAGACTGTTCAGGGAAATATGGAGCCCACATGTGTCCCTAGCAAAGGAGCCAGCAGAGGACTGGAAAGACATGGGCCAGTGGGTATCCAAGGGTAAGAGGATCACTGATTGGGTCAATATTGTGAGTGGTGATCAACACAGCCCATCCACAGATAGTACATTTAGATGAGAATAGCAGATGCTGAGGAGAGGAATACCTGTTGACAGAACAACAGGAGTCAGACTTAAAAGAAGTTCCAGAGCATTTGTGGTCCCGGGGTCCAGCATACGTAGGATTAATAAAAGGGGTAATTCCAGTACAGGTGATACCCAAATCTAATCATAGGCCGTGTCAGAAGCAATACCCTATGAAACCAGAAGCAATAAAAGGTTTGCAGTTTACCAAGAGCAGATTGTGAGGGACCTTGAGGGAGGGCCAATTCTCGGGGAGATAGTGAGGCCAGAAACAAAGGTGCAGTGTCCTGGAAATCAGAGTCTGTTTTTTTTTGTTTTTTTCAGTTCTGCTGGGAGTACATTGGATGATGGGGTTTTGTGTTGAATTAGAGACAGTGAGACTATTAGTCAATACCTAGGAGAGAAGAGAGGTTACAGTAGCAAAGACAGACAAGAAGGAAATGGTAATAGTGGAGACAGGAGTGAGTGGAAGTGTTACAATTGTGACAAAACGGGACATTTTGCTAGAGAATGTGAGGAACCGTGTAGTTACTGTGCAAGGAAAGGGCACCAGTGTCACGCCCTGGCTCTGGGGACACTGTTATGTTGAGCCAGGGTGTGTAATTCTATGTTTGTATTTCTATGTTGGCCTGAGTGACTCCCAATCAGAGGCAACGAGTGTCAGCTGGTTGTCTCTGATTGGGAGCCATATTTAACTGTCTGTCTTTCACTTTGTGTTTGTGGTTTCTTGTTCCGTGTTGGTTGGTGTATGTAACCAGGGACGTCACGGTTTCATTTTGTTGTTTTGATCGTGTGATCATTGAGCAAATAAAGAAGATGTTTGCCTTCAACGCTGCGCCTTGGTCCTCCTCCTTAGACGAGCGTGACAGAAGAAACCACCATCCTTTTTCTTCACAAAAAAGAAACTCGAGGACGCAGGGGAAGTGGAAGGCCGTATGTATCCTTGTCTCAGAGTTTCGTCTATGTAAGTCTCCATAGCTTTCTTCTCCTCCTGAGACAGAGGATACACATGGCTCCGTGGGAGCGCAGCTCCTGCCTGGAGGTCTATCGCACAATCTCCCTGCCTATGGGGCGGCAACTGCGTCGCCCTCGACTTACTAAACGCAATAGCCAAATCCCCATACTCAGGGGGAACGTGCAATGCGGGCACCTGGTTTGGACTCTCCACCGAGGTAGCCCCTACGGAAACGCCCAAACATCGACCCACACACTGGGCAGACCACTCCATCAGAGCCCTCTCCTGCCACGAAATAGATGGGTTATGGGTACTCAACCAGGGCATGCCCAGCACCACCGGATACGCAGGCGAGTCGATCAGAAATAGCTGAATCATCTCCTGATGACCCCCCTGCGCACACATCCTAAGTGGCGCAGTGACCTCCCTGATCAAGCCCGCACCCAACGGACGGCTATCTAGGGCATGAACGGGGAAAGGGACATCAACAGGGAGAAGGGGAATCCCTAAGGCTAAACAAAACTTCTTATCAACAAAACAAAATTCCCAGCCGCGCCTGAATCTACCAGCGCCTTATGCTGGGAATGAGGTGCTACCTGTGGAAAACGCACAGGTATACAGAAATGTGCAACAGAGAGCTCTGGGTGAGTGGGGCGCCTACTCACCTGGAAGGACTCCCCAGTGCGGGACCTGTCGTCCTCTCCCCCAGGAGGCCATCCCCAGCACCTAGCCGCGGTGTGTCCTCCCCGACCACAGTTGGTGCAGGAGATGGACCCCCTCGTAAGCCGACCCCTCCTCTCTCTAGCGCCAGCGCCCCCGAGCTCCATGGGGCACGGCTCGGAGGCGCTGGAGGGTGAAATGGACACTGGTGGAGCGGATTGCTCTAGCTCCGGCGTGACGCAGCACCTGACCGGTGCCGGACCCGCCACCGGTGGAACAGGCACGGGCCGTGCCGGACTGACGACGCACACCACTGGCTTGGTGTGGGGAGCAGGAGCGGGCCGAGCCGGGCTGACGAAACGCACCACTGACTTGGTGCGGGGAGCAGGAGCGGGCCGGACCGGGCTGACGAAGCTCACCACTGACTTGGTGCGGGGAGCAGGAACGGGCCATGCCGGGCTGACGACGCGCACCACTGACTTGGTGCGGGGAGCAGGAACGGGCCGGACAGGGCTGGCGACGCGCACCACAGACTTGGTGCGGAGAGCAGGAACGGGCCGGACAGGGCTAACGCCGTGGACGACGGGCCAGCAGGAGACCGCGGCAGAGCGGCCCAGCGGATTGGCAGAGGAGGCCGCCATGTTACGGGGGCCACTGGTCGAAGAGGGGGTGGAAGATGTAGAGGCACGGCGAGAGGTACTGGCGTGTGTTGCCAGTCCGGTCCGGCCTGTTCCTGATCCCCACGTAGGGCCAGTGGTGTGTGTTCCCAGTACGGTCCGGCCTGTTCCTGCCACTCGCACCAAGTCTACGGTGCGCATCGCCAGCTCGGCCCGGCCCATTCCTGCTCCCCGCACCAAGTCAGTGGTGAGCTTCGTCAGCCCGGTCCGGCCCGCTCCTGCTGCCCGCACCAAGTCAGTGGTGCGTTTCGTCAGCCCTGTCCGGCCCGTTCCTGCTCTCCGCACCAAGTCTGTGGTGCGCGTCGCCAGCCCTGTCCGGCCCGTTCCTGCTCCCCGCACCAAGTCAGTGGTGCGCGTCGTCAGCCCGGCACGGCCCGTTCCTGCTCCCCGCACCAAGTCAGTGGTGAGCTTCGTCAGCCCGGTCCGGCCCGCTCCTGCTCCCCGCACCAAGTCAGTGGTGCGTTTCGTCAGCCCGGCTCGGCCCGCTCCTGCTCCCCACACCAAGCCAGTGGTGTGCGTCGTCAGTCCGGCACGGCCCGTGCCTGTTCCACCGGTGGCGGGTCCGGCACCGGTCAGGTGCTGCGTCACGCCGGAGCTAGAGCAATCCGCTCCACCAGTGTTCAGTTCAGCTCTGGTCAGCAGGGCCAGACCGGACCAGGGGTACTTTGGGGGGTTAGAGAAGGAGTGGGGATCATGCCCGGAGCCGGATCCGCCGCCTAGGCAGAGTGCCCACCCGGTCCCTCCCCTGTGGTACTTAGTTGGCGCGGTCGGAGTCCGCGCCTTTAGGGGGGGGTACTGTCACGCCCTGGCTCTGGGGACACTGTTATGTTGTGCCAGGGTTTGTTTGTGGTTTCTTGTTCCGTGTTGGTTGGTGTATGTAACCAGGGACGTCACGGTTTCGTTTTGTTGTTTTGATCGTGTGATCATTTATCAAATAAAGAAGATGTTTGCCTTCAACGCTGCGCCTTGGTCCTCCTCCTTAGACGAGCGTGACAACCAGTTAAGAAACTGTAGGCAGAAGGGGAAGAGAGAAATCAGGAGTCCTCATGACCTGGCTGTTTGGTTGTTGTTTTTTAATTGGGGTTTTCAAATAAAAAACAACACACCTAGTATGATGTTTATAAAGCCTTGTTGTTTCAATTTTGGGGGGTTTTCAGCAGGTCAAGTGTGATAGGTCTTAGAGGAGCACACAGTGAATTTTATGGAGTTTTTTAGGTTTTGGCTGAGTTTGGGGTATATATGATTTCTTATGAGAATGAATGTCATGAGGATTAATGAACACTTGGGATAAGTAACATTTATTAAATATTTAGAATAATGGTAATGTTTGGTATACTATGGGATGGAATTTCAATTGCCTCTGAACTCTGTTTTAACTTTCTGGTGTTAATTAATCATCCACACTGGTAAATTCTAAAGGCATGAGAGGAGGACTTTAAGATAGTTTATTTTACCAATAAATAAAAATAAGGGATGGCAATTGGATGATAAATTACCAATATTACCTAAGTGATTGTTAGGTTGGTGATAATATTGACACATGGGCAGTGACATGTGTCAAAAGGAGGGATGGATGGTAGAACAGATTAGACAACACTTTGTTGCACATGGGATTACTGATTATAAAAAGAAAAAATAATAACAAAAAAAACTTTAGTTCAAGATGTGTTATCTGTGCTCAAAATAATCACCAGGGCAGACAAAGGGCACATCAGGGTGAGTATCCTCCGGCTAAGTACCCTTTCCAGCAATTGGAAATGGATTTTATAGAGTTATCACGGAGTGAAGGGAAGAAATTTAGAGTAACCCCAGATAAAGATGGGTTATCCCCCTTTGAGAAAGTGTTTGGAAGACCTTACAGAATGCCACAGTTGGCAGGACCAGACAGGCAGACATAGAACTAGAGAGCACCCTAGCAGAACACGTGAGAAGGTAGTTTAGTTTATTAACCACACCTGTATGTCAGAGGTTTTGTGCCCCACAGGTGAACTAAAGGAGAAGGTGACCCACTCTATCTAACCAGGAGACTGGGTGTGGATCCAGTCCCTAAAGAAGAAAAACTGGAAGCAGCCCCGTTGGGAAGGTCTATATCAGGTCCTGTTGGTGACGGCCTTCGCTGTAAGAATCGCCGAAAGATCCACCTTGGTGCATGTCACTCACTGCAAAAAGGTAAACCCAGTTACACCTGATGAACAAACACAGAGTTAGGAGAAAGAACCGATCACCACTAGGGCTCGGGGGTTGGCTCCTTAACGAAGATTCCCTTACCCTGTCTGATCATCCCTGTGTGAGTTCGATAGAAGGTAAAGCAATGGGTTGGCCTCTTGCGTCTGACATGTTCTCAGGGCGAGGGTGGGGATTCACAGGTCTCCTGACGGTAGGTAGCTGTCTGATTGTGGGGGCCATATTCCTAACACACTCAAACCCTCCTGATCCGCCAGAAGTAGTAGTTAACCTAACAACAAGTTGATAAAATAATACCTTAACACAGTCTATGAAGGCATAGGAGACAACTAGACGTAGGGAAAGGGGAAGTACTAGGGAATGTAGGGAAGGACATCACCATATGTATGTCACCATGTATATCCTGGGACTATGTAGTTGCTCATACCAAGCGGGGGGGATATGTCAATCTCCATACACAGTTTAAGGACAGGTGTAGTATTGTGAAAGTAGGGAATTACCAGAAATGGCAGTGCGACCCATATAAGGGTAGGTACTGTCTGAAAGTCTGAATTACGCTAAAACAGGTTACAGACCTGAACAAGTGAGATATCCTCTTCAACTGGGGCACCCTATATTGTAAACCTCTCTGAGGGAGGTAGTCAGACCGGGGCTGTGGTGACGGAGTCTTGTAGTAACTTGCACTATCTGTATCCCCCGATAACAAAGTCACCCCGACCTAGGTTGCCTCCGTTTGAAGTCTCAGGGGATTCTTATTGTTTTTCTAGGACTAGTAAGATAGGATACAGGGTTGGGCATCTTAGCTCCTGCTCCCACACAGAGAATGTCACAACTAAAGAGACCATGACTAATCTCTCCTATTTGTTGCAGCCAGAGGATTTTAGGAACCAAAACCAGGCCCGTGCTGACATCTGATGGTTGTGTGGTGGTAACAGATTGTGAACTCACCTACATACGCAAACAATCAAACATGTCAGAGATTGGTGAGTTGTCACGTAGAAAGTGGGACCTCCTCCCGGGATCCTTTGATGAAAGGATATATATTGATGGGATAGGAGTACCTCGAGGGGTTCCAGAAGAATTCAAAGTTAGGAATCAAATCGCAGCTGGGTTTGAATCAAGTATTTTCTGGTAGTCAACAATTAATAAAAGCGTAGGTTGGATAAATTATATGTACTATAACCAGTAAAGATTTATAAACCACACTCGTGATGCAATAAAGGTATTAGCTGAGCAGACAGCGGCAACTAGCTTAATGACATGGCAGAATAGAATAGCTTTAGATATGCTTTTGGCTGAGCGGGATGGAGTTTGTGTTCTGTTTGGATCTATGTGCTGTACTTTCATCCCCAACAATACAGCACCGGACGGGTCCGTGACCAAAGCGCTTCAGGGACTCACCACGCTGGCAAACGAACTGGCTGAGAACTCTGGTATTGATAGCTCCATAAACGGTTGGTTTGATAACATATTTGGTAAATGGAAAACTATTGTTGTAACTATTCTGGGTGAAGTTATAGCTTCTATGGGTATACTTGTTCTTTGTGGATGTTGTCTTATTTCCTGTGTCTGAGGGTTGGTGAGAAAAGGAGATGGAGAAGGTGGTTTCCCAACAGATGGTGAGATACGGCCCAATCCCGGACTCCGACCTAAGGAATTAAGGATATGACCTACCAGGCTTGGTGGAGGACGGGACGACGACGATCCAGATAGTTTGAGACTGGATGTTTTCCTAGAACTATAAATCTCTAGTTTAAAAGTTATTGTAATGATCTTTTGTGTATTAAAGTCTCGTTTTAAGTATGATGTACTAGTTACCATTGCTAAAAAGTAACGTTACGCTTTTAATCATGGGGTAACACTGATGAACCTGTAATGTTTTTATATGCAAACCAACTTATATACTTCAATGAGTGTGATTCAATTCTATAACAACATATATTTTGTATGTGTGTAATATTTAGTCAAAGGGTGGAATTGATAGATTAATTATTAATGACTAATTATTACACCCTGAAACTGTGTATAATGTGTTAGAAATGTGTGAGTGTAGGACCAGTAAAGGCTATGGCATTGAGCCACTATTTAGCAATGTGAGTAAGAGTTAGGCCAGACAACAAAGACAACTGAGAAACTAAGATAAAGAGGCCTCCCAATTTAGGGAGGGGAGAAACTGTTATGAAAACATGGTGCAGAATATTGTGAGAACGGCAATAACTGAGTAAAGCAGGGAGTAGGATATGTGTGTGTGTGTGTGTGTGTGTGTATGTACAGTGGGGGAAAAAAGTATTTAGTCAGCCACCAATTGTGCAAGTTCTCCCACTTAAAAAGATGAGAGAGGCCTGTAATTTTCATCATAGGTACACGTCAACTATGACAGACAAATTGAGGAAAAAAAATCCAGAAAATCCCATTGTAGGATTTTTAATGAATTTATTTGCAAATTATGGTGGAAATAAGTATTTGGTCACCTACAAACAAACAAGATTTCTGGCTCTCACAGACCTGTAACTTCTTCTTTAAGAGGCTCCTCTGTCCTCCACTCGTTACCTGTATTAATGGCACCTGTTTGAACTTGTTATCAGTATAAAAGACACCTGTCCACAACCTCAAACAGTCACACTCCAAACTTCACAATGGCCAAGACCAAAGAGCTGTCAAAGGACACCAAAAACAAAATTGTAGACCTGCACCAGGCTGGGAAGACTGAATCTGCAATAGGTAAGCAGCTTGGTTTGAAGAAATCAACTGTGGGAGCAATTATTAGGAAATGGAAGACATACAAGACCACTGATAATCTCCCTCGATCTGGGGCTCCACGCAAGATCTCACCCCGTGGGGTCAAAATGATCACAAGAACGGTGAGCAAAAATCCCAGAACCACACGGGGGGACCTAGTGAATGACCTGCAGAGAGCTGGGACCAAAGTAACAAAGCCAACCATCAGTAACACACTACGCCGCCAGGGACTCAAATAAATCCTGCAGTGCGAGACGTGTCCCCCTGCTTAAGCCAGTACATGTCCAGGCCCGTCTGAAGTGCATTTGGATGATCCAGAAGAGGATTGGGAGAATGTCATATGGTCAGATGAAACCAAAATATAACTTTTTGGTAAAAACTCAACTCGTCATGTTTGGAGGACAAAGAATGCTGAGTTGCATCCAAAGAACACCATACCTACTGTGAAGCATGGTGTTGGAAACATCATGCTTTGGGGCTGTTTTTCTGCAAAGGGACCAGGACGACTGATCCGTGTAAAGGAAAGAATGAATGGGGCCATGTATCGTGAGATTTTGAGTGAAACCCTCCTTCCATCAGCAAGGGCATTGAAGATTAAACGTGGCTGGGTCTTTCAGCATGACAATGATCCCAAACACACCGCCCGGGCAACGAAGGAGTGGCTTCGTAAGAAGCATTTCAAGGTCCTGGAGTGGCCTAGCCAGTCTCCAGATCAGATCTCAACCCCATAGAAAATCTTTGGAGGGAGTTGAAAGTCTGTGTTGCCCAGCGACAGCCCCAAAACATCACTGCTCTAGAGGAGATCTGCATGGAGGAATGGGCCAAAATACCAGCAACAGTGTGTGAAAACCTTGTGAAGACTTACAGAAAACGTTTGACCTGTGTCATTGCCAACAAAGGGTATATAACAAAGTATTGAGAAACTTTTGTTATTGACCAAATACTTATTTTCCACCATCATATGCCAATAAATTCATTAAAAATAATACAATGTGATTTTCTGGATTTTTTTTTCTCATTTTGTCTGTCATAGTTGACGTGTACCTATGATGAAAATTACAGGCCTCTCTCATCTTTTTAAGTGGGAGAACTTGCACAATTGGTGGCTGACTAAATACTTTTTTTCCCCAATGTATGTGTGTATGCATGTGTGTATATGTGTGTGTGTGTGTGAACTGAAGGTCAGTAGAGCAGTTTTAGAGTGGAAAACTACAGCCCGCCTACAGAGGGAAGGGATTTCTTTTTGTATGACGTATGAGTATAAAAGATGGACTCTGAAATTGTGATGGCAGAATTCTCAATGAATAAATATCTCTGACTATGCAGACCGGGACTCTGGCCGTTACTTAAATCCCAAAAGAAATACAACCTTTTGGGAGACGCACAGAGACACTAAAATAGTTTGTTAAATAATTCACATAACAGAGTCATACTCCCCTAACCAGTATCTAAAGGCAGATGGAGTCATACTCCCCTAACCAGTATCTGAAGGCAGAGGGAGTCATACTCCCCTAACCAGTATCTGAAGGCAGAAGGAGTAATACTCCCCTAACCAGTATCTGAATGCAGAAGGAGTCATACTCCCTTAACCAGTATCTGAAGGCAGAGGGAGTCATACTCCTCTAACCAGTATCTGAATGCAGAAGGAGTCATACTCCCCTAACCAGTATCTGAATGCAGAAGGAGTCTGAAGGCAGAAGGAGTCATACTCCCCTAACCAGTATCTGAAGGCAGATGGAGTCATACTCCCCTAACCAGTATCTAATGGCAGATCGAGTCATACTCCCCTAACCAGTATCTGAAGGCAGAGGGAGTCATACTCCCCTAACCAGTATCTGAAGGCAGAGGGAGTCATACTCCCCTAACCAGTATCTGAATGCAGATGGAGTCATACTCCCCTAACCAGTATCTGAAGGCAGAGGGAGTCATACTCCCCTAACCAGTATCTGAAGGCAGATGGAGTCATACTCCCCTAACCAGTATCTGAAGGCAGATGGAGTCATACTCCCCTAACCAGTATCTGAAGGCAGAGGGAGTCATACTCCCCTAACCAGTATCTGAAGGCAGAGGGAGTCATACTCCCCTAACCAGTATCTGAAGGCAGAGGGAGTCATACTCCCCTAACCAGTATCTAGCAGAGGGTCAGTAGGTGAGCAGGTCATACCATACTCCCCTAACCAGTATCTGAAGGCAGTGGAGTCATACTCCCCTAACCAGTATCTGAAGGCAGAAGGAGTCATACTCCCCTAACCAGTATCTGAAGGCAGAAGGAGTCATACTCCCCTAACCAGTATCTGAAGGCAGAAGGAGTCATACTCCCCTAACCAGTATCTGAAGGCAGAAGGAGTCATACTCCCCTAACCAGTATCTGAAGGCAGATGGAGTCATACTCCCCTAACCAGTATCTGAAGGCAGAGGGAGTCATACTCCCCTAACCAGTATCTGAAGGCAGAGGGAGTCATACTCCCCTAACCAGTATCTGAAGGCAGAAGGAGTCATACTCCCCTAACCAGTATCTGAAGGCAGATGGAGTCATACTCCCCTAACCAGTATCTGAAGGCAGAGGGAGTCATACTCCCCTAACCAGTATCTGAAGGCAGATGGAGTCATACTCCCCTAACCAGTATCTGAATGCAGAGGGAGTCAGGGAGTCAAGTCATACTCCCCTAACCAGTATCTGAAGGCAGAGGGAGTCATACTCCCCTAACCAGTATCTGAAGGCAGAGGGAGTCATACTCCCCTAACCAGTATCTGAAGGCAGATGGAGTCATACTCCCCTAACCAGTATCTGAAGGCAGAGGGAGTCATACTCCCCTAACCAGTATCTGAAGGCAGAGGGAGTCATACTCCCCTAACCAGTATCTGAAGGCAGAGGGAGTCATACTCCCCTAACCAGTATCTAAAGGCAGATGGAGTCATACTCCCCTAACCAGTATCTGAAGGCAGTGGAGTCATACTCCCCTAACCAGTATCTGAAGGCAGTGGAGTCATACTCCCCTAACCAGTATCTGAAGGCAGAGGGAGTCATACTCCCCTAACCAGTATCTGAAGGCAGAGGGAGTCATACTCCCCTAACCAGTATCTGAAGGCAGAGGGAGTCATACTCCCCTAACCAGTATCTGAAGGCAGAGGGAGTCATATCATACTCCCCTAACCAGTATCTGAAGGCAGATGGAGTCATACTCCCCTAACCAGTATCTGAAGGCAGAAGGAGTCATACTCCCCTAACCAGTATCTGAAGGCAGATGGAGTCATACTCCCCTAACCAGTATCTGAAGGCAGAGGGAGTCATACTCCCCTAACCAGTATCTGAAGGCAGAGGGAGTCATACTCCCCTAACCAGTATCTGAAGGCAGATGGAGTCATACTCCCCTAACCAGTATCTGAAGGCAGTGGAGTCATACTCCCCTAACCAGTATCTGAAGGCAGAAGGAGTCATACTCCCCTAACCAGTATCTGAAGGCAGAAGGAGTCATACTCCCCTAACCAGTATCTGAAGGCAGAAGGAGTCATACTCCCCTAACCAGTATCTGAAGGCAGAAGGAGTCATACTCCCCTAACCAGTATCTGAAGGCAGATCAGAGGGAGTCATACTCCCCTAACCAGTATCTGAAGGCAGATGGAGTCATACTCCCCTAACCAGTATCTGAAGGCAGATGGAGTCATACTCCCCTAACCAGTATCTGAAGGCAGAGGGAGTCATACTCCCCTAACCAGTATCTGAAGGCAGAGGGAGTCATACTCCCCTAACCAGTATCTGAAGGCAGAGGGAGTCATACTCCCCTAACCAGTATCTAAAGGCAGATGGAGTCATACTCCCCTAACCAGTATCTGAAGGCAGAGGGAGTCATACTCCCCTAACCAGTATCTGAAGGCAGAGGGAGTCATACTCCCCTAACCAGTATCTGAAGGCAGAGGGAGTCATACTCCCCTAACCAGTATCTGAAGGCAGAGGGAGTCATACTCCCCTAACCAGTATCTGAAGGCAGAAGGAGTCATACTCCCCTAACCAGTATCTGAAGGCAGAGGGAGTCATACTCCCCTAACCAGTATCTGAAGGCAGAAGGAGTCAGTCATACTCCCCTAACCAGTATCTAAAGGCAGATGGAGTCATACTCCCCTAACCAGTATCTGAAGGCAGAGGGAGTCATACTCCCCTAACCAGTATCTGAAGGCAGATGGAGTCATACTCCCCTAACCAGTATCTGAAGGCAGATGGAGTCATACTCCCCTAACCAGTATCTGAAGGCAGAGGGAGTCATACTCCCCTAACCAGTATCTGAAGGCAGAGGGAGTCATACTCCCCTAACCAGTATCTGAAGGCAGAGGGAGTCATACTCCCCTAACCAGTATCTGAAGGCAGAAGGAGTCATACTCCCCTAACCAGTATCTGAAGGCAGAGGGAGTCATACTCCCCTAACCAGTATCTGAAGGCAGAAGGAGTCATACTCCCCTAACCAGTATCTGAAGGCAGAAGGAGTCATACTCCCCTAACCAGTATCTGAAGGCAGAGGAGTCATACTCCCCTAACCAGTATCTGAAGGCAGAAGGAGTCATACTCCCCTCCCCTAACCAGTATCTGAAGGCAGTGGAGTCATACTCCCCTAACCAGTATCTGAAGGCAGAGGGAGTCATACTCCCCTAACCAGTATCTGAAGGCAGAGGGAGTCATACTCCCCTAACCAGTATCTGAAGGCAGAAGGAGTCATACTCCCCTAACCAGTATCTGAAGGCAGAAGGAGTCATACTCCCCTAACCAGTATCTGAAGGCAGAAGGAGTCATACTCCCCTAACCAGTATCTGAATGCAGAGGGAGTCATACTCCCCTAACCAGTATCTGAAGGCAGATGGAGTCATACTCCCCTAACCAGTATCTGAATGCAGAAGGAGTCATACTCCCCTAACCAGTATCTGAAGGCAGAAGGAGTCATACTCCCCTAACCAGTATCTGAAGGCAGAGGAGTCATACTCCCCTAACCAGTATCTGAAGGCAGAAGGAGTCATACTCCCCTAACCAGTATCTGAAGGCAGAGGAGTCATACTCCCCTAACCAGTATCTGAAGGCATACTCCCCTAACCAGTATCTGAAGGCAGAGGGAGTCATACTCCCCTAACCAGTATCTGAAGGCAGAGGGAGTCATACTCCCCTAACCAGTATCTGAAGGCAGAGGGAGTCATACTCCCCTAACCAGTATCTGAAGGCAGAAGGGAGTCATACTCCCCTAACCAGTATCTGAAGGCAGAGGGAGTCATACTCCCCTAACCAGTATCTGAAGGCAGAGGAGTCATACTCCCCTAACCAGTATCTGAAGGCAGAAGGAGTCATACTCCCCTAACCAGTATCTGAAGGCAGAAGGAGTCATACTCCCCTAACCAGTATCTGAAGGCAGAGGGAGTCATACTCCCCTAACCAGTATCTGAAGGCAGATGGAGTCATACTCCCCTAACCAGTATCTGAAGGCAGAGGGAGTCATACTCCCCTAACCAGTATCTGAATGCAGAAGGAGTCATACTCCCCTAACCAGTATCTGAAGGCAGAGGGAGTCATACTCCCCTAAGTCATACCCTAACCAGTATCTGAAGGCAGAGGGAGTCATACTCCCCTAACCAGTATCTGAAGGCAGTGGAGTCATACTCCCCTAACCAGTATCTGAAGGCAGAAGGAGTCATACTCCCCTAACCAGTATCTGAAGGCAGAGGGAGTCATACTCCCCTAACCAGTATCTGAAGGCAGAAGGAGTCATACTCCCCTAACCAGTATCTGAAGGCAGAGGAGTCATACTCCCCTAACCAGTATCTGAAGGCAGAGGGAGTCATACTCCCCTAACCAGTATCTGAAGGCAGATGGAGTCATACTCCCCTAACCAGTATCTGAAGGCAGAGGAGTCATACTCCCCTAACCAGTATCTGAAGGCAGAGGGAGTCATACTCCCCTAACCAGTATCTGAAGGCAGAGGGAGTCATACTCCCCTAACCAGTATCTAAAGGCAGATGGAGTCATACTCCCCTAACCAGTATCTGAAGGCAGAGGGAGTCATACTCCCCTACCCCTAACCAGTATCTGAAGGCAGATGGAGTCATACTCCCCTAACCAGTATCTGAAGGCAGAGGAGTCATACTCCCCTAACCAGTATCTGAAGGCAGAGGGAGTCATACTCCCCTAACCAGTATCTGAAGGCAGTGGAGTCATACTCCCCTAACCAGTATCTGAAGGCAGAAGGAGTCATACTCCCCTAACCAGTATCTGAAGGCAGAAGGAGTCATACTCCCCTAACCAGTATCTGAAGGCAGCGGAGTCATACTCCCCTAACCAGTATCTGAAGGCAGAGGGAGTCATACTCCCCTAACCAGTATCTGAAGGCAGAGGGAGTCATACTCCCCTAACCAGTATCTGAAGGCAGTGGAGTCATACTCCCCTAACCAGTATCTGAAGGCAGAGGGAGTCATACTCCCCTAACCAGTATCTGAAGGCAGAGGGAGTCATACTCCCCTAACCAGTATCTGAAGGCAGAGGAGTCATACTCCCCTAACCAGTATCTGACTGAAGGCAGAGGAGTCATACTCCCCTAACCAGTATCTGAAGGCAGAAGGAGTCATACTCCCCTAACCAGTATCTGAAGGCAGAAGGAGTCATACTCCCCTAACCAGTATCTGAAGGCAGAGGGAGTCATACTCCCCTAACCAGTATCTGAAGGCAGAGGAGTCATACTCCCCTAACCAGTATCTGAAGGCAGAAGGAGTCATACTCCCCTAACCAGTATCTGAAGGCAGAGGGAGTCATACTCCCCTAACCAGTATCTGAATGCAGAAGGAGTCATACTCCCCTAACCAGTATCTGAATGCAGAAGGAGTCATACTCCCCTAACCAGTATCTGAAGGCAGAAGGAGTCATACTCCCCTAACCAGTATCTGAAGGCAGATGGAGTCATACTCCCCTAACCAGTATCTGAAGGCAGAGGGAGTCATACTCCCCTAACCAGTATCTGAAGGCAGAGGGAGTCATACTCCCCTAACCAGTATCTGAAGGCAGAAGAGTCATACTCCCCTAACCAGTATCTGAAGGCAGAAGGAGTCATACTCCCCTAACCAGTATCTGAAGGCAGAAGGAGTCATACTCCCCTAACCAGTATCTGAATGCAGAAGGAGTCATACTCCCCTAACCAGTATCTGAAGGCAGAGGGAGTCATACTCCCCTAACCAGTATCTGAAGGCAGAGGGAGTCATACTCCCCTAACCAGTATCTGAAGGCAGAGGGAGTCATACTCCCCTAACCAGTATCTGAAGGCAGAGGGAGTCATACTCCCCTAACCAGTATCTGAAGGCAGAGGGAGTCATACTCCCCTAACCAGTATCTGAAGGCAGAAGGAGTCATACTCCCCTAACCAGTATCTGAAGGCAGAGGGAGTCATACTCCCCTAACCAGTATCTGAAGGCAGTGGAGTCATACTCCCCTAACCAGTATCTGAAGGCAGAGGGAGTCATACTCCCCTAACCAGTATCTGAAGGCAGAGGGAGTCATTCATACTCCCCTAACCAGTATCTGAAGGCAGAGGAGTCATACTCCCCTAACCAGTATCTGAAGGCAGAGGGAGTCATACTCCCCTAACCAGTATCTGAAGGCAGATGGAGTCATACTCCCCTAACCAGTATCTGAAGGCAGTGGAGTCATACTCCCCTAACCAGTATCTGAAGGCAGAGGGAGTCATACTCCCCTAACCAGTATCTGAAGGCAGAAGGAGTCATACTCCCCTAACCAGTATCTGAAGGCAGATGGAGTCATACTCCCCTAACCAGTATCTGAAGGCAGAGGGAGTCATACTCCCCTAACCAGTATCTGAAGGCAGAGGGAGTCATACTCCCCTAACCAGTATCTGAAGGCAGTGGAGTCATACTCCCCTAACCAGTAGCTGAAGGCAGAGGGAGTCATACTCCCCTAACCAGTATCTGAAGGCAGAGGGAGTCATACTCCCCTAACCAGTATCTGAAGGCAGAGGGAGTCATACTCCCCTAACCAGTATAGTATCTGAAGGCAGATGGAGTCATACTCCCCTAACCAGTATCTGAAGGCAGAGGAGTCATACTCCCTAACCAGTATCTGAAGGCAGAGGAGTCATACTCCCCTAACCAGTATCTGAAGGCAGTGGAGTCATACTCCCCTAACCAGTATCTGAAGGCAGAGGGAGTCATACTCCCCTAACCAGTATCTGAAGGCAGAGGGAGTCATACTCCCCTAACCAGTATCTGAAGGCAGAGGGAGTCATACTCCCCTAACCAGTATCTGAAGGCAGAGGGAGTCATACTCCCCTAACCAGTATCTGAAGGCAGAAGGAGTCATACTCCCCTAACCAGTATCTGAAGGCAGAGGGAGTCATACTCCCCTAACCAGTATCTGAAGGCAGTGGAGTCATACTCCCCTAACCAGTATCTGAATGCAGAAGGAGTCATACTCCCCTAACCAGTATCTGAAGGCAGAGGGAGTCATACTCCCCTAACCAGTATCTGAAGGCAGAAGGAGTCATCCCCTAACCAGTATCTGAAGGCAGAAGGAGTCATACTCCCCTAACCAGTATCTGAAGGCAGAGGGAGTCATACTCCCCTAACCAGTATCTGAAGGCAGAGGGAGTCATACTCCCCTAACCAGTATCTGAAGGCAGAAGGAGTCATACTCCCCTAACCAGTATCTGAAGGCAGAGGGAGTCATACTCCCCTAACCAGTATCTGAAGGCAGATGGAGTCATACTCCCCTAACCAGTATCTGAAGGCAGATGGAGTCATACTCCCCTAACCAGTATCTGAAGGCAGAGGGAGTCATACTCCCCTAACCAGTATCTGAAGGCAGAGGGAGTCATACTCCCCTAACCAGTATCTGAATGCAGAAGGAGTCATACTCCCCTAACCAGTATCTGAAGGCAGAAGGAGTCATACTCCCCTAACCAGTATCTGAAGGCAGAAGGAGTCATACTCCCCTAACCAGTATCTGAAGGCACAGAAGGAGTCATACTCCCCTAACCAGTATCTGAAGGCAGAAGGAGTCATACTCCCCTAACCAGTATCTGAAGGCAGAGGGAGTCATACTCCCCTAACCAGTATCTGAAGGCAGAGGGAGTCATACTCCCCTAACCAGTATCTGAAGGCAGAGGGAGTCATACTCCCCTAACCAGTATCTGAAGGCAGAGGGAGTCATACTCCCCTAACCAGTATCTGAAGGCAGAGGGAGTCATACTCCCCTAACCAGTATCTAAAGGCAGATGGAGTCATACTCCCCTAACCAGTATCTGAAGGCAGAGGGAGTCATACTCCCCTAACCAGTATCTGAAGGCAGAGGGAGTCATACTCCCCTAACCAGTATCTGAAGGCAGATGGAGTCATACTCCCCTAACCAGTATCTGAAGGCAGTGGAGTCATACTCCCCTAACCAGTATCTGAAGGCAGAGGGAGTCATACTCCCCTAACCAGTATCTGAAGGCAGAGGAGTCATACTCCCCTCCCCTAACCAGTATCTGAAGGCAGAGGGAGTCATACTCCCCTAACCAGTATCTGAAGGCAGATGGAGTCATACTCCCCTAACCAGTATCTGAAGGCAGAGGGAGTCATACTCCCCTAACCAGTATCTGAAGGCAGAGGGAGTCATACTCCCCTAACCAGTATCTGAAGGCAGAAGGAGTCATACTCCCCTAACCAGTATCTGAAGGCAGAGGAGTCATACTCCCCTAACCAGTATCTGAAGGCAGAGGGAGTCATACTCCCCTAACCAGTATCTGAAGGCAGATGGAGTCATACTCCCCTAACCAGTATCTGAAGGCAGTGGAGTCATACTCCCCTAACCAGTATCTGAAGGCAGAGGGAGTCATACTCCCCTAACCAGTATCTGAAGGCAGAGGAGTCATACTCCCCTAACCAGTATCTGAAGGCAGATGGAGTCATACTCCCCTAACCAGTATCTGAAGGCAGAGGGAGTCATACTCCCCTACTAACCAGTATCTGAAGGCAGAGGAGTCATACTCCCCTAACCAGTATCTGAAGGCAGAAGGAGTCATACTCCCCTAACCAGTATCTGAAGGCAGAAGGAGTCATACTCCCCTAACCAGTATCTGAAGGCAGTGGAGTCATACTCCCCTAACCAGTATCTGAAGGCAGTGGAGTCATACTCCCCTAACCAGTATCTGAAGGCAGAAGGAGTCATACTCCCCTAACCAGTATCTGAAGGCAGAAGGAGTCATACTCCCCTAACCAGTATCTGAAGGCAGAGGGAGTCATACTCCCCTAACCAGTATCTGAAGGCAGATGGAGTCATACTCCCCTAACCAGTATCTGAAGGCAGTGGAGTCATACTCCCCTAACCAGTATCTGAAGGCAGAGGGAGTCATACTCCCCTAACCAGTATCTGAAGGCAGAGGGAGTCATACTCCCCTAACCAGTATCTGAAGGCAGAGGAGTCATACCATACTCCCCTAACCAGTATCTGAAGGCAGAGGGAGTCATACTCCCCTAACCAGTATCTAAAGGCAGATGGAGTCATACTCCCCTAACCAGTATCTGAAGGCAGAGGGAGTCATACTCCCCTAACCAGTATCTGAAGGCAGAGGGAGTCATACTCCCCTAACCAGTATCTGAAGGCAGAAGGAGTCATACTCCCCTAACCAGTATCTGAAGGCAGAAGGAGTCATACTCCCCTAACCAGTATCTGAAGGCAGAAGGAGTCATACTCCCCTAACCAGTATCTGAAGGCAGAGGAGTCATACTCCCCTAACCAGTATCTGAAGGCAGAGGGAGTCATACTCCCCTAACCAGTATCTGAATGCAGAAGGAGTCATACTCCCCTAACCAGTATCTGAAGGCAGAGGGAGTCATACTCCCCTAACCAGTATCTGAAGGCAGAAGGAGTCATACTCCCCTAACCAGTATCTGAAGGCAGAAGGAGTCATACTCCCCTAACCAGTATAAGGCAGAGGGAGTCATACTCCCCTAACCAGTATCTGAAGGCAGAGGAGTCATACTCCCCTAACCAGTATCTGAATGCAGAGGGAGTCATACTCCCCTAACCAGTATCTGAAGGCAGAAGGAGTCATACTCCCCTAACCAGTATCTGAAGGCAGAAGGAGTCATACTCCCCTAACCAGTATCTGAAGGCAGAGGGAGTCATACTCCCCTAACCAGTATCTGAAGGCAGAAGGAGTCATACTCCCCTAACCAGTATCTGAAGGCAGAAGGAGTCATACTCCCCTAACCAGTATCTGAAGGCAGAGGGAGTCATACTCCCCTAACCAGTATCTGAAGGCAGAGGGAGTCATACTCCCCTAACCAGTATCTGAAGGCAGATGGAGTCATACTCCCCTAACCAGTATCTGAAGGCAGAGGGAGTCATACTCCCCTAACCAGTATCTAAAGGCAGATGGAGTCAAGTCATACTCCCCTAACCAGTATCTGAAGGCAGAGGGAGTCATACTCCCCTAACCAGTATCTGAAGGCAGAGGGAGTCATACTCCCCTAACCAGTATCTGAAGGCAGAGGGAGTCATACTCCCCTAACCAGTATCTGAAGGCAGTGGAGTCATACTCCCCTAACCAGTATCTGAAGGCAGAGGGAGTCATACTCCCCTAACCAGTATCTGAAGGCAGAAGGAGTCATACTCCCCTAACCAGTATCTGAAGGCAGAAGGAGTCATACTCCCCTAACCAGTATCTGAAGGCAGAAGGAGTCATACTCCCCTAACCAGTATCTGAAGGCAGAAGGAGTCATACTCCCCTAACCAGTATCTGAAGGCAGAGGGAGTCATACTCCCCTAACCAGTATCTGAAGGCAGAGGGAGTCATACTCCCCTAACCAGTATCTGAAGGCAGAAGGAGTCATACTCCCCTAACCAGTATCTGAAGGCAGAAGGAGTCATACTCCCCTAACCAAAGTATCTGAAGGCAGAGGGAGTCATACTCCCCTAACCAGTATCTGAAGGCAGAAGGAGTCATACTCCCCTAACCAGTATCTGAATGCAGAAGGAGTCATACTCCCCTAACCAGTATCTGAAGGCAGAAGGAGTCATACTCCCCTAACCAGTATCTGAAGGCAGAAGGAGTCATACTCCCCTAACCAGTATCTGAATGCAGAGGGAGTCATACTCCCCTAACCAGTATCTGAAGGCAGAAGGAGTCATACTCCCCTAACCAGTATCTGAAGGCAGAAGGAGTCATACTCCCCTAACCAGTATCTGAAGGCAGTGGAGTCATACTCCCCTAACCAGTATCTGAAGGCAGAGGGAGTCATACTCCCCTAACCAGTATCTGAAGGCAGAGGGAGTCATACTCCCCTAACCAGTATCTGAAGGCAGAGGGAGTCATACTCCCCTAACCAGTATCTGAAGGCAGAGGGAGTCATACTCCCCTAACCAGTATCTAAAGGCAGATGGAGTCATACTCCCCTAACCAGTATCTGAAGGCAGAGGGAGTCATACTCCCCTAACCAGTATCTAAAGGCAGATGGAGTCATACTCCCCTAACCAGTATCTGAAGGCAGTGGAGTCATACTCCCCTAACCAGTATCTGAAGGCAGAGGGAGTCATACTCCCCTAACCAGTATCTGAAGGCAGAAGGAGTCATACTCCCCTAACCAGTATCTGAAGGCAGAAGGAGTCATACTCCCCTAACCAGTATCTGAATGCAGAAGGAGTCATACTCCCCTAACCAGTATCTGAAGGCAGATGGAGTCATACTCCCCTAACCAGTATCTGAAGGCAGTGGAGTCATACTCCCCTAACCAGTAGCTGAAGGCAGAGGGAGTCATACTCCTCTAACCAGTATCTGAAGGCAGAGGGAGTCATACTCCCCTAACCAGTATCTGAAGGCAGTGGAGTCATACTCCCCTAACCAGTATCTGAAGGCAGAGGGAGTCATACTCCCCTAACAAGTATCTAAAGGCAGATGGAGTCATACTCCCCTAACCAGTATCTGAAGTCAGAGGGAGTCATACTCCCCTAACCAGTATCTGAAGGCAGAAGGAGTCATACTCCCCTTACCAGTATCTGAAGGCAGAAGGAGTCATACTCCCCTAACCAGTATCTGAAGGCAGAAGGAGTCATACTCCCCTAACCAGTATCTGAAGGCAGTGGAGTCATACTCCCCTAACCAGTAGCAGAAGGCAGAGGGAGTTATACTCCCCTAACCAGTATCTAAAGGCAGATGGAGTCATACTCCCCAAACCAGTATCTGAAGGCAGTGGAGTCATATTCCCCTAAACAGTATCTGAAGGCAGAGGGAGTCATACCCCTCTAACCAGTATCTGAAGGCAGAGGGAGTCATACTCCCCTAACCAGTATCTGAATGCAGAGGGAGTCATACTCCCCTAACCAGTATCTGAATGCAGAGGGAGTCATACTCACCTAACCAGTATCTGAAGGCAGAAGGAGTCATACTCCCCTAACCAGTATCTGAAGGCAGAAGGAGTCATACTCCCCTAACCAGTATCTGAAGGCAGTGGAGTCATACTCCCCTAACCAGTAGCAGAAGGCAGAGGGAGTTATACTCTCCTAACCAGTATCTGAAGGCAGAGGGAGTCATACTCCCCTAACCAGTATCTATAGGCAGATGGAGTCATACTCCCCTAACCAGTATCTGAAGGCAGAGGGAGTCATACTCCCCTAACCAGTATCTAAAGGCAGATGGAGTCATACTCTCCTAACCAGTATCTGAAGGCATTGGAGTCATACTCCCCTAACCAGTAGCTGACGGCAGAGGGAGTCATACTCCTCTAACCAGTATCTGAATGCAGAAGGAGTCATACTCCCCTAACCAGTATCTGAATGCAGAAGGAGTCATACTCCCCTAACCAGTATCTGAAGGCAGAAGGAGTCATACTCCCCTAACCAGTATCTGAATGCAGAAGGAGTCATACTCCCCTAACCAGTATTTGAATGCAGAGGGAGTCATACTCCCCTAACCAGTATCTGAATGCAGAAGGAGTCATACTCCCCTAACCAGTATCTGAATGCAGAAGGAGTCATACTCCCCTAACCAGTAGCTGAAGGCAGAGGGAGTCATACTCCTCTAACCAGTATCTGAATGCAGAAGGAGTCATACTCCCCTAACCAGTATCTGAATGCAGAAGGAGTCATACTCCCCTAACCAGTATCTGAAGGCAGAAGGAGTCATACTCCCCTAACCAGTATCTGAATGCAGAAGGAGTCATACTCCCCTAACCAGTATTTGAATGCAGAGGGAGTCATACTCCCCTAACCAGTATCTGAAGGCAGAAGGAGTCATACTCCCCTAACCAGTATCTGAATGCAGAAGGAGTCATACTCCCCTAACCAGTAGCAGAAGGCAGAGGGAGTTATACTCTCCTAACCAGTGTCTGAAGGCAGAGGGAGTCATACTCCCCTAACCAGTATCTATAGGCAGATGGAGTCATACTCTCCTAACCAGTATCTGAAGGCAGTGGAGTCATACTCCCCTAACCAGTAGCTGACGGCAGAGGGAGTCATACTCCTCTAACCAGTATCTGAATGCAGAAGGAGTCATACTCCCCTAACCAGTATCTGAATGCAGAAGGAGTCATACTCCCCTAACCAGTATCTGAAGGAAGAAGGAGTCATACTCCCCTAACCAGTATCTGAATGCAGAAGGAGTCATACTCCCCTAACCAGTATTTGAATGCAGAGGGAGTCATACTCCCCTAACCAGTATCTGAATGCAGAAGGAGTCATACTCCCCTAACCAGTATCTGAATGCAGAAGGAGTCATACTCCCCTAACCAGTAGCTGAAGGCAGAGGGAGTCATACTCCTCTAACCAGTATCTGAATGCAGAAGGAGTCATACTCCCCTAACCAGTATCTGAATGCAGAAGGAGTCATACTCCCCTAACCAGTATCTGAAGGCAGAAGGAGTCATACTCCCCTAACCAGTATCTGAATGCAAAAGGAGTCATACTCCCCTAACCAGTATTTGAATGCAGAGGGAGTCATACTCCCCTAACCAGTATCTGAAGGCAGAAGGAGTCATACTCCCCTAACCAGTATCTGAATGCAGAAGGAGTCATACTCCCCTAACCAGTAGCAGAAGGCAGAGGGAGTTATACTCTCCTAACCAGTGTCTGAAGGCAGAGGGAGTCATACTCCCCTAACCAGTATCTATAGGCAGATGGAGTCATACTCCCCTAACCAGTATCTGAAGGCAGAGGGAGTCATACTCCCCTAACCAGTATCTAAAGGCAGATGGAGTCATACTCTCCTAACCAGTATCTGAAGGCATTGGAGTCATACTCCCCTAACCAGTAGCTGACGGCAGAGGGAGTCATACTCCTCTAACCAGTATCTGAATGCAGAAGGAGTCATACTCCCCTAACCAGTATCTGAATGCAGAAGGAGTCATACTCCCCTAACCAGTATCTGAAGGCAGAAGGAGTCATACTCCCCTAACCAGTATCTGAATGCAGAAGGAGTCATACTCCCCTAACCAGTATCTGAATGCAGAAGGAGTCATACTCCCCTAACCAGTATCTGAATGCAGAAAGAGTCATGCTCCCCTAACCAGTAGCTGAAGGCAGAGGGAGTCATACTCCCCTAACCAGTATCTAAAGGCAGATGGAGTCATACTCTCCTAACCAGTATCTGAAGGCAGTGGAGTCATACTCCCCTAACCAGTAGCTGAAGGCAGAGGGAGTCATACTCCTCTAACCAGTATCTGAATGCAGAAGGAGTCATACTCCCCTAACCAGTATCTGAATGCAGAAGGAGTCATACTCCCCTAACCAGTATCTGAAGGCAGAAGGAGTCATACTCCCCTAACCAGTATCTGAATGCAGAAGGAGTCATACTCCCCTAACCAGTATTTGAATGCAGAGGGAGTCATACTCCCCTAACCAGTATCTGAAGGCAGAAGGAGTCATACTCCCCTAACCAGTATCTGAATGCAGAAGGAGTCATACTCCCCTAACCAGTAGCAGAAGGCAGAGGGAGTTATACTCTCCTAACCAGTGTCTGAAGGCAGAGGGAGTCATACTCCCCTAACCAGTATCTATAGGCAGATGGAGTCATACTCCCCTAACCAGTATCTGAAGGCAGAGGGAGTCATACTCCCCTAACCAGTATCTAAAGGCAGATGGAGTCATACTCTCCTAACCAGTATCTGAAGGCATTGGAGTCATACTCCCCTAACCAGTAGCTGACGGCAGAGGGAGTCATACTCCTCTAACCAGTATCTGAATGCAGAAGGAGTCATACTCCCCTAACCAGTATCTGAATGCAGAAGGAGTCATACTCCCCTAACCAGTATCTGAAGGCAGAAGGAGTCATACTCCCCTAACCAGTATCTGAATGCAGAAGGAGTCATACTCCCCTAACCAGTATCTGAATGCAGAAGGAGTCATACTCCCCTAACCAGTATCTGAATGCAGAAGGAGTCATACTCCCCTAACCAGTAGCTGAAGGCAGAGGGAGTCATACTCCCCTAACCAGTATCTAAAGGCAGATGGAGTCATACTCTCCTAACCAGTATCTGAAGGCAGTGGAGTCATACTCCCCTAACCAGTAGCTGAAGGCAGAGGGAGTCATACTCCTCTAACCAGTATCTGAATGCAGAAGGAGTCATACTCCCCTAACCAGTATCTGAATGCAGAAGGAGTCATACTCCCCTAACCAGTATCTGAAGGCAGAAGGAGTCATACTCCCCTAACCAGTATCTGAATGCAGAAGGAGTCATACTCCCCTAACCAGTATCTGAATGCAGAGGGAGTCATACTCCCCTAACCAGTATCTGAAGGCAGAAGGAGTCATACTCCCCTAACCAGTATCTGAAGGCAGAAGGAGTCATACTCCCCTAACCAGTATCTGAAGGCAGAGGGAGTCATACTCCCCTAACCAGTATCTAAAGGCAGATGGAGTCATACTCCCCTAACCAGTATCTGAAGGCAGTGGAGTCATACTCCCCTAACCAGTAGCTGAAGGCAGAGGGAGTCATACTCCTCTAACCAGTATCTGAATGCAGAAGGAGTCATACTCCCCTAACCAGTATCTGAATGCAGAAGGAGTCATACTCCCCTAACCAGTATCTGAAGGCAGAAGGAGTCATACTCCCCTAACCAGTATCTGAATGCAGAAGGAGTCATACTCCCCTAACCAGTATCTGAATGCAGAGGGAGTCATACTCCCCTAACCAGTATCTGAAGGCAGAAGGAGTCATACTCCCCTAACCAGTATCTGAATGCAGAAGGAGTCATACTCCCCTAACCAGTAGCAGAAGGCAGAGGGAGTTATACTCTCCTAACCAGTGTCTGAAGGCAGAGGGAGTCATACTCCCCTAACCAGTATCTATAGGCAGATGGAGTCATACTCCCCTAACCAGTATCTGAAGGCAGAGGGAGTCATACTCCCCTAACCAGTATCTAAAGGCAGATGGAGTCATACTCTCCTAACCAGTATCTGAAGGCATTGGAGTCATACTCCCCTAACCAGTAGCTGACGGCAGAGGGAGTCATACTCCTCTAACCAGTATCTGAATGCAGAAGGAGTCATACTCCCCTAACCAGTATCTGAATGCAGAAGGAGTCATACTCCCCTAACCAGTATCTGAAGGCAGAAGGAGTCATACTCCCCTAACCAGTATCTGAATGCAGAAGGAGTCATACTCCCCTAACCAGTATCTGAATGCAGAAGGAGTCATACTCCCCTAACCAGTATCTGAATGCAGAAGGAGTCATACTCCCCTAACCAGTAGCTGAAGGCAGAGGGAGTCATACTCCCCTAACCAGTATCTAAAGGCAGATGGAGTCATACTCTCCTAACCAGTATCTGAAGGCAGTGGAGTCATACTCCCCTAACCAGTAGCTGAAGGCAGAGGGAGTCATACTCCTCTAACCAGTATCTGAATGCAGAAGGAGTCATACTCCCCTAACCAGTATCTGAATGCAGAAGGAGTCATACTCCCCTAACCAGTATCTGAAGGCAGAAGGAGTCATACTCCCCTAACCAGTATCTGAATGCAGAAGGAGTCATACTCCCCTAACCAGTATTTGAATGCAGAGGGAGTCATACTCCCCTAACCAGTATCTGAAGGCAGAAGGAGTCATACTCCCCTAACCAGTATCTGAATGCAGAAGGAGTCATACTCCCCTAACCAGTATCTGAAGGCAGAGGGAGTCATACTCCCCTAACCAGTATCTGAAGGCAGAGGGAGTCATACTCCCCTAACCAGTATCTAAAGGCAGATGGAGTCATACTCCCCTAACCAGTATCTGAAGGCAGAGGGAGTCATACTCCCCTAACCAGTATCTAAAGGCAGATGGAGTCATACTCCCCTAACCAGTATCTGAAGGCAGTGGAGTCATACTCCCCTAACCAGTATCTGAAGGCAGAGGGAGTCATACTCCCCTAACCAGTATCTGAAGGCAGAAGGAGTCATACTCCCCTAACCAGTATCTGAAGGCAGAGGGAGTCATACTCCCCTAACCAGTATCTAAAGGCAGATGGAGTCATACTCCCCTAACCAGTATCTGAAGGCAGTGGAGTCATACTCCCCTAACCAGTAGCTGAAGGCAGAGGGAGTCATACTCCTCTAACCAGTATCTGAATGCAGAAGGAGTCATACTCCCCTAACCAGTATCTGAATGCAGAAGGAGTCATACTCCCCTAACCAGTATCTGAAGGCAGAAGGAGTCATACTCCCCTAACCAGTATCTGAATGCAGAAGGAGTCATACTCCCCTAACCAGTATCTGAATGCAGAAGGAGTCATACTCCCCTAACCAGTATCTGAATGCAGAAGGAGTCATGCTCCCCTAACCAGTAGCTGAAGGCAGAGGGAGTCATACTCCCCTAACCAGTATCTAAAGGAAGATGGAGTCATACTCTCCTAACCAGTATCTGAAGGCAGTGGAGTCATACTCCCCTAACCAGTAGCTGAAGGCAGAGGGAGTCATACTCCTCTAACCAGTATCTGAATGCAGAAGGAGTCATACTCCCCTAACCAGTATCTGAATGCAGAAGGAGTCATACTCCCCTAACCAGTATCTGAAGGCAGAAGGAGTCATACTCCCCTAACCAGTATCTGAATGCAGAAGGAGTCATACTCCCCTAACCAGTATTTGAATGCAGAGGGAGTCATACTCCCCTAACCAGTATCTGAAGGCAGAAGGAGTCATACTCCCCTAACCAGTATCTGAATGCAGAAGGAGTCATACTCCCCTAACCAGTAGCTGAAGGCAGAGGGAGTCATACTCCCCTAACCAGTATCTGAAGGCAGAGGGAGTCATACTCCCCTAACCAGTATCTAAAGGCAGATGGAGTCATACTCCCCTAACCAGTATCTGAAGGCAGAGGGAGTCATACTCCCCTAACCAGTATCTAAAGGCAGATGGAGTCATACTCCCCAAACCAGTATCTGAAGGCAGTGGAGTCATATTCCCCTAACCAGTATCTGAAGTCAGAGGGAGTCATACTCCCCTAACCAGTATCTGAAGGCAGAAGGAGTCATACTCCCCTAACCAGTATCTGAAGGCAGAGGGAGTCATACTCCCCTAACCAGTATCTAAAGGCAGATGGAGTCATACTCCCCTAACCAGTATCTGAAGGCAGAGGGAGTCATACTCCCCTAACCAGTATCTAAAGGCAGATGGAGTCATACTCCCCAAACCAGTATCTGAAGGCAGTGGAGTCATATTCCCCTAACCAGTATCTGAAGTCAGAGGGAGTCATACTCCCCTAACCAGTATCTGAAGGCAGAAGGAGTCATACTCCCCTAACCAGTATCTGAAGGCAGAAGGAGTCATACTCCCCTAACCAGTATCTGAATGCAGAAGGAGTCATACTCCCCTAACCAGTATCTGAAGGGAGATGGAGTCATACTCCCCTAACCAGTATCTGAAGGCAGTGGAGTCATACTCCCCTAACCAGTAGCTGAAGGCAGAGGGAGTCATACTCCTCTAACCAGTATCTGAAGGCAGAGGGAGTCATACTCTCCTATCCAGTATCTGAAGGCAGTGGAGTCATACTCCCCTAACCAGTAGCTGAAGGCAGAGGGAGTCATACTCCTCTAACCAGTATCTGAATGCAGAAGGAGTCATACTCCCCTAACCAGTATCTGAATGCAGAAGGAGTCATACTCCATTAACCAGTATCTGAAGGCAGAAGGAGTCATACTCCCCTAACCAGTATCTGAATGCAGAGGGAGTCAAACTCCCCTAACCAGTATCTGAAGGTAGAAGGAGTCATACTCCCCTAACCAGTATCTAAATTCAGATGGAGTCATACTCCCCTAACCAGTAGCAGAAGCAGAGGGAGTTATACTCTCCTAACCAGTATCTGAAGGCAGAGGGAGTCATACTCCCCTAACCAGTATCTATAGGCAGATGGAGTCATACTCCCCTAACCAGTATCTGAAGGCAGAGGGAGTCATACTCCCCTAACCAGTATCTAAAGGCAGATGGAGTCATACTCTCCTAACCAGTATCTGAAGGCATTGGAGTCATACTCCCCTAACCAGTAGCTGAAGGAAGAGGGAGTCATACTCCTCTAACCAGTATCTGAATGCAGAAGGAGTCATACTCCCCTAACCAGTATCTGAATGCAGAAGGAGTCATACTCCCCTAACCAGTATATGAATGCAGAAGGAGTCATACTCCCCTAACCAGTATCTGAATGCAGAAGGAGTCATACTCCCCTAACCAGTAGTGAAGGCAGAGGGAGTCATACTCCCCTAACCAGTATCTAAAGGCAGATGGAGTCATACTCTCCTAACCAGTATCTGAAGGCAGTGGAGTCATACTCCCCTAACCAGTAGCTGAAGGCAGAGGGAGTCATACTCCTCTAACCAGTATCTGAATGCAGAAGGAGTCATACTCCCCTAACCAGTATCTGAATGCAGAAGGAGTCATACTCCCCTAACCAGTATCTGAAGGCAGAAGGAGTCATACTCCCCTAACCAGTATCTGAATGCAGAAGGAGTCATACTCCCCTAACCAGTATTTGAATGCAGAGGGAGTCATACTCCCCTAACCAGTATCTGAAGGCAGAAGGAGTCATACTCCCCTAACCAGTATCTGAATGCAGAAGGAGTCATACTCCCCTAACCAGTAGCTGAAGGCAGAGGGAGTCATACTCCCCTAACCAGTATCTGAAGGCAGATGGAGTCATACTCCCCTAACCAGTATCTGAAGTCAGTGGAGTCATACTCCCCTAACCAGTAGCTGAAGGCAGAGGGAGTCATACTCCCCTAACCAGTATCTGAAGGCAGAGGGAGTCATACTCCCCTAACCAGTATCTAAAGGCAGATGGAGTCATACTCCCCTAACCAGTATCTGAAGGCAGAGGGAGTCATACTCCTCTAACCAGTATCTAAATGCAGATGGAGTCATACTCCCCAAACCAGTATCTGAAGGCAGTGGAGTCATATTCCCCTAACCAGTATCTGAAGTCAGAGGGAGTCATACTCCCCTAACCAGTATCTGAAGGCAGAGGGAGTCATACTCCCCTAACCAGTATCTGAAGGCAGAAGGAGTCATACTCCCCTAACCAGTATCTGAATGCAGAAGGAGTCATACTCCCCTAACCAGTATCTGAAGGGAGATGGAGTCATACTCCCCTAACCAGTATCTGAAGGCAGAGGGAGTCATACTCCCCTAACCAGTGTCTAAATTCAGATGGAGTCATACTCCCCTAACCAGTAGCAGAAGGCAGAGGGAGTTATACTCTCCTAACCAGTATCTGAAGGCAGAGGGAGTCATACTCCCCTAACCAGTATCTATAGGCAGATGGAGTCATACTCCCCTAACCAGTATCTGAAGGCAGAGGGAGTCATACTCCCCTAACCAGTATCTAAAGGCAGATGGAGTCATACTCTCCTAACCAGTATCTGAAGGCATTGGAGTCATACTCCCCTAACCAGTAGCTGAAGGCAGAGGGAGTCATACTCCTCTAACCAGTATCTGAATGCAGAAGGAGTCATACTCCCCTAACCAGTATCTGAATGCAGAAGGAGTCATACTCCCCTAACCAGTATATGAATGCAGAAGGAGTCATACTCCCCTAACCAGTATCTGAATGCAGAAGGAGTCATACTCCCCTAACCAGTAGTGAAGGCAGAGGGAGTCATACTCCCCTAACCAGTATCTAAAGGCAGATGGAGTCATACTCTCCTAACCAGTATCTGAAGGCAGTGGAGTCATACTCCCCTAACCAGTAGCTGAAGGCAGAGGGAGTCATACTCCTCTAACCAGTATCTGAATGCAGAAGGAGTCATACTCCCCTAACCAGTATCTGAATGCAGAAGGAGTCATACTCCCCTAACCAGTATCTGAAGGCAGAAGGAGTCATACTCCCCTAACCAGTATCTGAATGCAGAAGGAGTCATACTCCCCTAACCAGTATTTGAATGCAGAGGGAGTCATACTCCCCTAACCAGTATCTGAAGGCAGAAGGAGTCATACTCCCCTAACCAGTAGCTGAAGGCAGAGGGAGTCATACTCCCCTAACCAGTATCTGAAGGCAGATGGAGTCATACTCCCCTAACCAGTATCTGAAGTCAGTGGAGTCATACTCCCCTAACCAGTAGCTGAAGGCAGAGGTAGTCATACTCCCCTAACCAGTATCTGAAGGCAGAGGGAGTCATACTCCCCTAACCAGTATCTAAAGGCAGATGGAGTCATACTCCCCTAACCAGTATCTGAAGGCAGAGGGAGTCATACTCCTCTAACCAGTATCTAAATGCAGATGGAGTCATACTCCCCAAACCAGTATCTGAAGACAGTGGAGTCATATTCCCCTAACCAGTATCTGAAGTCAGAGGGAGTCATACTCCCCTAACCAGTATCTGAAGGCAGAGGGAGTCATACTCCCCTAACCAGTATCTGAAGGCAGAAGGAGTCATACTCCCCTAACCAGTATCTGAATGCAGAAGGAGTCATACTCCCCTAACCAGTATCTGAAGGGAGATGGAGTCATACTCCCCTAACCAGTATCTGAAGGCAGAGGGAGTCATACTCCCCTAACCAGTGTCTGAAGGCAGAGGGAGTCATACTCCCCTAACCAGTATCTAAAGGCAGATGGAGTCATACTCCCCTAACCAGTATCTGAAGGCAGAGGGAGTCATACTCCCCTAACCAGTATCTAAAGGCAGATGGAGTCATACTCCCCTAACCAGTATCTGAAGGCAGAGGGAGTCATACTCTCCTAACCAGTATCTGAAGGTAGAAGGAGTCATACTCCCCTAACCAGTATCTGAATGCAGATGGAGTCATACTCTCCTAACCAATATCTGAAGGCAGTGGAGTCATACTCCCCTAACCAGTAGCTGAAGGCAGAGGGAGTCATACTCCTCTAACCAGTATCTGAATGCAGAAGGAGTCATACTCCCCTAACCAGTATCTGAATGCAGAAGGAGTCATACTCCCCTAACCAGTATCTGAAGGCAGAAGGAGTCATACTCCCCTAACCAGTATCTGAATGCAGAAGGAGTCATACTCCCCTAACCAGTATTTGAATGCAGAGGGAGTCATACTCCCCTAACCAGTATCTGAAGGCAGAAGGAGTCATACTCCCCTAACCAGTATCTGAATGCAGAAGGAGTCATACTCCCCTAACCAGTAGCTGAAGGCAGAGGGAGTCATACTCCCCTAACCAGTATCTGAAGGCAGATGGAGTCATACTCCCCTAACCAGTATCTGAAGTCAGTGGAGTCATACTCCCCTAACCAGTAGCTGAAGGCAGAGGGAGTCATACTCCCCTAACCAGTATCTGAAGGCAGAGGGAGTCATACTCCCCTAACCAGTATCTAAAGGCAGATGGAGTCATACTCCCCTAACCAGTATCTGAAGGCAGAGGGAGTCATACTCCTCTAACCAGTATCTAAATGCAGATGGAGTCATACTCCCCAAACCAGTATCTGAAGGCAGTGGAGTCATATTCCCCTAACCAGTATCTGAAGTCAGAGGGAGTCATACTCCCCTAACCAGTATCTGAAGGCAGAGGGAGTCATACTCCCCTAACCAGTATCTATAGGCAGATGGAGTCATACTCCCCTAACCAGTATCTGAATGCAGAAGGAGTCATTCTCCCCTAACCAGTATCTGAAGGGAGATGGAGTCATACTCCCCTAACCAGTATCTGAAGGCAGAGGGAGTCATACTCCCCTAACCAGTGTCTAAATTCAGATGGAGTCATACTCCCCTAACCAGTAGCAGAAGGCAGAGGGAGTTATACTCTCCTAACCAGTATCTGAAGGCAGAGGGAGTCATACTCCCCTTACCAGTATCTATAGGCAGATGGAGTCATACTCCCCTAACCAGTATCTGAAGGCAGAGGGAGTCATACTCCCCTAACCAGTATCTAAAGGCAGATGGAGTCATACTCTCCTAACCAGTATCTGAAGGCATTGGAGTCATACTCCCCTAACCAGTAGCTGAAGGCAGAGGGAGTCATACTCCTCTAACCAGTATCTGAATGCAGAAGGAGTCATACTCCCCTAACCAGTATCTGAATGCAGAAGGAGTCATACTCCCCTAACCAGTATATGAATGCAGAAGGAGTCATACTCCCCTAACCAGTATCTGAATGCAGAAGGAGTCATACTCCCCTAACCAGTAGTGAAGGCAGAGGGAGTCATACTCCCCTAACCAGTATCTAAAGGCAGATGGAGTCATACTCTCCTAACCAGTATCTGAAGGCAGTGGAGTCATACTCCCCTAACCAGTAGCTGAAGGCAGAGGGAGTCATACTCCTCTAACCAGTATCTGAATGCAGAAGGAGTCATACTCCCCTAACCAGTATCTGAATGCAGAAGGAGTCATACTCCCCTAACCAGTATCTGAAGGCAGAAGGAGTCATACTCCCCTAACCAGTATCTGAATGCAGAAGGAGTCATACTCCCCTAACCAGTATTTGAATGCAGAGGGAGTCATACTCCCCTAACCAGTATCTGAAGGCAGAAGGAGTCATACTCCCCTAACCAGTAGCTGAAGGCAGAGGGAGTCATACTCCCCTAACCAGTATCTGAAGGCAGATGGAGTCATACTCCCCTAACCAGTATCTGAAGTCAGTGGAGTCATACTCCCCTAACCAGTAGCTGAAGGCAGAGGGAGTCATACTCCCCTAACCAGTATCTGAAGGCAGAGGGAGTCATACTCCCCTAACCAGTATCTAAAGGCAGATGGAGTCATACTCCCCTAACCAGTATCTGAAGGCAGAGGGAGTCATACTCCTCTAACCAGTATCTAAATGCAGATGGAGTCATACTCCCCAAACCAGTATCTGAAGGCAGTGGAGTCATATTCCCCTAACCAGTATCTGAAGTCAGAGGGAGTCATACTCCCCTAACCAGTATCTGAAGGCAGAGGGAGTCATACTCCCCTAACCAGTATCTGAAGGCAGAAGGAGTCATACTCCCCTAACCAGTATCTGAATGCAGAAGGAGTCATACTCCCCTAACCAGTATCTGAAGGGAGATGGAGTCATACTCCCCTAACCAGTATCTGAAGGCAGAGGGAGTCATACTCCCCTAACCAGTGTCTGAAGGCAGAGGGAGTCATACTCCCCTAACCAGTATCTAAAGGCAGATGGAGTCATACTCCCCTAACCAGTATCTGAAGGCAGAGGGAGTCATACTCCCCTAACCAGTATCTAAAGGCAGATGGAGTCATACTCCCCAAACCAGTATCTGAAGGCAGTGGAGTCATATTCCCCTAACCAGTATCTGAAGGCAGTGGGAGTCATACTCCCCTAACCAGTATCTAAAGGCAGATGGAGTCATACTCCCCTAACCAGTATCTGAAGGCAGAGGGAGTCATACTCCTCTAACCAGTATCTAAATGCAGATGGAGTCATACTCCCCAAACCAGTATCTGAAGACAGTGGAGTCATATTCCCCTAACCAGTATCTGAAGTCAGAGGGAGTCATACTCCCCTAACCAGTATCTGAAGGCAGAGGGAGTCATACTCCCCTAACCAGTATCTGAAGGCAGAAGGAGTCATACTCCCCTAACCAGTATCTGAATGCAGAAGGAGTCATACTCCCCTAACCAGTATCTGAAGGGAGATGGAGTCATACTCCCCTAACCAGTATCTGAAGGCAGAGGGAGTCATACTCCCCTAACCAGTGTCTGAAGGCAGAGGGAGTCATACTCCCCTAACCAGTATCTAAAGGCAGATGGAGTCATACTCCCCTAACCAGTATCTGAAGGCAGAGGGAGTCATACTCCCCTAACCAGTATCTAAAGGCAGATGGAGTCATACTCCCCTAACCAGTATCTGAAGGCAGAGGGAGTCATACTCTCCTAACCAGTATCTGAAGGTAGAAGGAGTCATACTCCCCTAACCAGTATCTGAATGCAGATGGAGTCATACTCTCCTAACCAGTATCTGAAGGCAGTGGAGTCATACTCCCCTAACCAGTAGCTGAAGGCAGAGGGAGTCATACTCCTCTAACCAGTATCTGAATGCAGAAGGAGTCATACTCCCCTAACCAGTATCTGAATGCAGAAGGAGTCATACTCCCCTAACCAGTATCTGAAGGCAGAAGGAGTCATACTCCCCTAACCAGTATCTGAATGCAGAAGGAGTCATACTCCCCTAACCAGTATTTGAATGCAGAGGGAGTCATACTCCCCTAACCAGTATCTGAAGGCAGAAGGAGTCATACTCCCCTAACCAGTATCTGAATGCAGAAGGAGTCATACTCCCCTAACCAGTAGCTGAAGGCAGAGGGAGTCATACTCCCCTAACCAGTATCTGAAGGCAGATGGAGTCATACTCCCCTAACCAGTATCTGAAGTCAGTGGAGTCATACTCCCCTAACCAGTAGCTGAAGGCAGAGGGAGTCATACTCCCCTAACCAGTATCTGAAGGCAGAGGGAGTCATACTCCCCTAACCAGTATCTAAAGGCAGATGGAGTCATACTCCCCTAACCAGTATCTGAAGGCAGAGGGAGTCATACTCCTCTAACCAGTATCTAAATGCAGATGGAGTCATACTCCCCAAACCAGTATCTGAAGGCAGTGGAGTCATATTCCCCTAACCAGTATCTGAAGTCAGAGGGAGTCATACTCCCCTAACCAGTATCTGAAGGCAGAGGGAGTCATACTCCCCTAACCAGTATCTATAGGCAGATGGAGTCATACTCCCCTAACCAGTATCTGAATGCAGAAGGAGTCATTCTCCCCTAACCAGTATCTGAAGGGAGATGGAGTCATACTCCCCTAACCAGTATCTGAAGGCAGAGGGAGTCATACTCCCCTAACCAGTGTCTAAATTCAGATGGAGTCATACTCCCCTAACCAGTAGCAGAAGGCAGAGGGAGTTATACTCTCCTAACCAGTATCTGAAGGCAGAGGGAGTCATACTCCCCTAACCAGTATCTATAGGCAGATGGAGTCATACTCCCCTAACCAGTATCTGAAGGCAGAGGGAGTCATACTCCCCTAACCAGTATCTAAAGGCAGATGGAGTCATACTCTCCTAACCAGTATCTGAAGGCATTGGAGTCATACTCCCCTAACCAGTAGCTGAAGGCAGAGGGAGTCATACTCCTCTAACCAGTATCTGAATGCAGAAGGAGTCATACTCCCCTAACCAGTATCTGAATGCAGAAGGAGTCATACTCCCCTAACCAGTATATGAATGCAGAAGGAGTCATACTCCCCTAACCAGTATCTGAATGCAGAAGGAGTCATACTCCCCTAACCAGTAGTGAAGGCAGAGGGAGTCATACTCCCCTAACCAGTATCTAAAGGCAGATGGAGTCATACTCTCCTAACCAGTATCTGAAGGCAGTGGAGTCATACTCCCCTAACCAGTAGCTGAAGGCAGAGGGAGTCATACTCCTCTAACCAGTATCTGAATGCAGAAGGAGTCATACTCCCCTAACCAGTATCTGAATGCAGAAGGAGTCATACTCCCCTAACCAGTATCTGAAGGCAGAAGGAGTCATACTCCCCTAACCAGTATCTGAATGCAGAAGGAGTCATACTCCCCTAACCAGTATTTGAATGCAGAGGGAGTCATACTCCCCTAACCAGTATCTGAAGGCAGAAGGAGTCATACTCCCCTAACCAGTAGCTGAAGGCAGAGGGAGTCATACTCCCCTAACCAGTATCTGAAGGCAGATGGAGTCATACTCCCCTAACCAGTATCTGAAGTCAGTGGAGTCATACTCCCCTAACCAGTAGCTGAAGGCAGAGGGAGTCATACTCCCCTAACCAGTATCTGAAGGCAGAGGGAGTCATACTCCCCTAACCAGTATCTAAAGGCAGATGGAGTCATACTCCCCTAACCAGTATCTGAAGGCAGAGGGAGTCATACTCCTCTAACCAGTATCTAAATGCAGATGGAGTCATACTCCCCAAACCAGTATCTGAAGGCAGTGGAGTCATATTCCCCTAACCAGTATCTGAAGTCAGAGGGAGTCATACTCCCCTAACCAGTATCTGAAGGCAGAGGGAGTCATACTCCCCTAACCAGTATCTGAAGGCAGAAGGAGTCATACTCCCCTAACCAGTATCTGAATGCAGAAGGAGTCATACTCCCCTAACCAGTATCTGAAGGGAGATGGAGTCATACTCCCCTAACCAGTATCTGAAGGCAGAGGGAGTCATACTCCCCTAACCAGTGTCTGAAGGCAGAGGGAGTCATACTCCCCTAACCAGTATCTAAAGGCAGATGGAGTCATACTCCCCTAACCAGTATCTGAAGGCAGAGGGAGTCATACTCCCCTAACCAGTATCTAAAGGCAGATGGAGTCATACTCCCCAAACCAGTATCTGAAGGCAGTGGAGTCATATTCCCCTAACCAGTATCTGAAGGCAGAGGGAGTCATACCCCTCTAACCAGTATCTGAAGGCAGAGGGAGTCATACTCCCCTAACCAGTATCTGAATGCAGAGGGAGTCATACTCCCCTAACCAGTATCTGAAGGCAGAAGGAGTCATACTCCCCTAACCAGTATCTGAAGGCAGAAGGAGTCATACTCCCCTAACCAGTATCTGAAGGCAGTGGAGTCATACTCCCCTAACCAGTAGCTGAAGGCAGAGGGAGTCATACTCCTCTAACCAGTATCTGAATGCAGAAGGAGTCATACTCCCCTAACCAGTATCTGAATGCAGAAGGAGTCATCCTCCCCTAACCAGTATCTGAAGGCAGAAGGAGTCATACTCCCCTAACCAGTATCTGAAGGCAGAAGGAGTCATACTCCCCTAACCAGTCTCTAAATGCAGATGGAGTCATACTCCCCTAACCAGTATCTGAGGTCAGTGGAGTCATACTCCCCTAACCAGTAGCTGAAGGCAGAGGGAGTCATACTCCCCTAACCAGTATCTGAAGGCAGAGGGAGTCATACTCACCTAACCAGTATCTGATGGCAGAGGGAGTCATACTCCCCTAACCAGTATCTAAAGGCAGATGGAGTCATACTCCCCTAACCAGTATCTGAAGGCAGAGGGAGTCCTACTCCCCTAACCAGTATCTAAAGGCAGAGGGAGTCCTACTCCCCTAACCAGTATCTAAAGGCAGATGGAGTCATACTCCCCAAACCAGTATCTGAAGGCAGTGGAGTCATACTCCCCTAACCAGTAGCTGAAGGCAGAGGGAGTCATACTCCCCTAACCAGTATCTGAAGGCAGAGGGAGTCATACTCCCCTAACCAGTAGCTGAAGGCAGAGGGAGTCTTACTCCCCTAACCAGTATCTGAATGCAGAAGGAGTCATACTTCCCTAACCTGTATCTGAAGGCAGAAGGAGTCGTACTCCCCTAACCAGTATCTGAATGCAGAAGGAGTCATACTCCCCTAGCCAGTATCTGAATGCAGAAGGAGTCATACTCCCCTAACCAGTATCTGAATGCAGAGAGAGCCATACTCCCCTAACCAGTATCTGAATCCAGAGAGAGTCATACTCCCCTAACCAGTATCTGAATCCAGAGAGAGTCATACTCCCCTAACCAGTAGCTGAATGCAGAAGGAGTCTTACTCCCCTAACCAGTATCTGAATGCAGAGAGAGTCATACTCTCCTAACCAGTATCTGAAGGTAGAAGGAGTCATACTCCCCTAACCAGTATCTGAATGCAGAAGGAGTCATACTCCACTAACCAGTATCTAAAGGCAGAAGGAGTCATACTCCCCTAACCAGTAGCTGAATGCAGAGGGAGTCATACTCCCCTAACCAGTATCTGAATGCAGAAGGAGTCATACTCCCCTAACCAGTATCTGAAGGTAGAAGGAGTCATACTCCCCTAACCAGTATCTGAATGCCAGTCTTACCCTAGAAGAGGTCAGAAAGGTAGTTGAGCATGCTAAACCAAAGAAAGCTACAGGAATTTATGATTTGTGTAATAAAGTTTTGAAATCACTTACATTTTTCATAAATACTATTTCAACTCTTCTATGCTTGTTTTGAGAATGGCATTATTCCATCTGTAATGTACAGATCCATAATCAAGCCTATCCAAAAATGACCCAAAAATCCCACTGAACTATAGAGGGAGAAGTCTTGTCAGCACAGTGTGTAAATTGTATTTTTGCATTCTAAATAATTGTCTCTCCCACTATCTAGAACCGTCTGTTAAGCTTGCTGATTAACAGAATGGCTTTAGGATAGCCAGAGTGTGTATAGACTGTATCTATACTGTCTCCACAGTGGTCCCGCTAGAATTCAAGAAGGAGAACCAACTTTTGCCTGTTTTATTGATTTTCAGAAGGCTTTCGGTTGAGTGAATAGAGACCTCCTTTCTTTTAGGCTAATTAAAAATGGGAAAATGATGGAAGATTCTTTGATGACATCAAAGCTCTTTATCGGGTTCCAGTTGCCTGTGTTCAGGTCAATGAGCTCAGAACTGGCTGGTTTCCAACCTCTTAGGGCGTAAAGAAGGGAGACCTACTCTCGCCTACTTTATTTGCAATATACGTTAATTATTTAGCCCTACAAATCAAACATGCTAAACTTGGTGTTGAAGTTGCGAATATATTCCTTGGCATCTTGTTGTATGCTGAAAAACATTGTTTTCCTTGCCGAGACCGAAAATGACCTCCAGAATATGGTTGAATATTGTTAATTTACGGTGTACCCAAATGGAGACTAGTGATAAATCAAGAGAAGACACAGATTGTTCATTTCAGAAAGAAGGGGCGTGCAGTGAAATGAACACAACTTTTTGTTTTGGTCCAACCCCATTGTTCTACACTGGGCTCTAGAAATACCTTGGTTTAACTCTGGATAAAAACGTTTCCTTTTAGATCCCCTGCAGATAGAGCCTTGGTGCCAGTGTTAAACAAAATGACAGTATGTAAGGATCTTGGTTACTGTGCTTCTTCTCAGCTGTATAAATGGCAATGGAGACAGGTAGATTTAATAGAGTGCCTGAAGAGGAGACCATGTGGTCTACTGTGTGATCTTGGGAAAACTGAAAACTAAATCCATTTGGGTTTTTATTGCCCTCTGTTTTACGATCTGAGACATGTTGGCGATAACCCTGAAGAATTCTGCATGCAGAGGCTTGAATTCTGTTTCAGACAGGGCGTGTTTGAGATTGCTCAGTTTGTTCCCAATACCTGGAGGAGAAGGGGAAATGTATTGGTTGGTGTAGTTGGGCTAGATGGTAGCTGGTTGTGTCGTGGGGCTAGATGGTAGCTGGTTGTGTCGTGGGGCTAGATGGTAGCTGGTTGTGTAGTGGGGCTAGATGGTAGCTGGTTGTTTAGTGGGGCTAGATGGCAGCTGGTTGTGTAGTGGGGCTAGATGGTAGCTGGTTGTGTAGTGGGGCTAGATGGTAGCTGGTTGTGTAGTGGGGCTAGATGGTAGCTGGTTGTGTAGTGGGGCTAGATGGTAGCTGGTTGTGTAGTGGGGCTAGATGGTAGCTGGCTGTGTAGTGGGGCTAGATGGTAGCTGGTTGTGTAGTGGGGCTAGATGGTAGCTGGTTGTGTAGTGGGGCTAGATGGTAGCTGGTTGTGTAGTGGGGCTAGATGGTAGCTGGTTGTGTAGTGGGGCTAGATGGTAGCTGGCTGTGTAGTGGGGCTAGGTGGTAGCTGGTTGTGTAGTGGGGCTAGATGGTAGCTGGTTGTGTAGTGGGGCTAGATGATAGCTGGTTGTTTAGTGGGGCTAGATGGTAGCTGGTTGTGTAGTAGGGCTAGATGGTAGCTGGTTGTTTAGTGGGGCTAGATGGCAGCTGGTTGTTTAGTAGGGCTAGATGGTTGTGTAGTGGGGCTAGATGGTAGCTGGTTGTTTAGTGGGGCTAGATGGTTGTTTAGTGGGGCTAGATGGCAGCTGGTTGTGTAGTGGGGCTAGATGGTTGTTTAGTGGGGCTAGATGGCAGCTGGTTGTGTAGTGGGGCTAGATGGTAGCTGGTTGTTTAGTGGGGCTAGATGGTTGTTTAGTGGGGCTAGATGGTTGTGTAGTGGGGCTAGATGGTAGCTGGTTGTGTAGTGGGGCTAGATGGTTGTGTAGTGGGGCTAGATGGTTGTATAGTGGGGCTAGATGGTAGCTGGTTGTTTAGTGGGGCTAGATGGTAGCTGGCTGTGTAGTGGGGCTAGATGGTACCTGGTTGTATAGTGGGGCTAGATGGTTGTGTAGTGGGGCTAGATGGTTGTGTAGTGGGGCTAGATGGTAGCTGGTTGTATAGTGGGGCTAGATGGTTGCGTAGTGGGGCTAGATGGTTGTGTCGTGGGGCTAGATGGTAGCTGGTTGTATAGTGGGGCTAGATGGTTGTTTAGTGGGGCTAGATGGTTGTTTGGTGGGGCTAGATGGTTGTGTGGTGGGGCTAGATGGTTGTGTAGTGACCCAGATGCAGACACAGGAGGCGGATGGTTCGGTTCTCAGAATATTTATTATAACACAGGGGCAGGCAAAGGGCAGGTCGAGGGCAGGTAGAGGTTCGTAATCCAAGGCAGAGTCAATCAGGGACAGATTGACAGGCAGGCTCAGGGTCAGGACAGGTAGAAAGGTCAGAACCTAGAAAACAAGAACTTGAGAACAGGCTAAACAGCAAACACGCTGGTAAGACCTGACAAACCAAGACGAATTGGCAACAGACAAACAGAAAAGGCAGGTAGAAATACACTGGGGATAATGGGGGGAAATGGGAGACACCTGGTGGGGGGTGGAGACAAGCACAAGACAGGTGAAACAGATCAGGGTGTGACAGTCTTAAGTACAAGGAAAATGGTACTGTGTTTAGTAGTATTTTGTAATCCCATGTGGACTGGGCACTGGTTGGTGTATGAAACTTAAATAAATCATATCAATCATATACAGTAGAACTACATCCAAGGGGGTGAATACTAATGATACCCACACTATATACAGGAGATGGATATTGCCTTCGGAAAGTATTCAGACCCCTTGACTTTTTCCACATTTTGTTATGTTGCAGCCTTATTTTAAAATAGTTTTTTTATTTTTATAATCTCAGCAATCTACACACGCTACCCCATAATGACAAAGCGAAAACAGGTTTTTAGAAATTCTTGCAAATGTATTACAAATTTTAAAAAACAGAAATACCTTATTTACATACACTACCAGTCAAAAGTTTTAGAACACCTACTCATTCAAGGTTCAAGTACAAGTACTCAAGGATATTCAGAAACTTGTCCCGATCACCTTCTTTGTTTTGTTGACATTGAGTGAGAGGTGGCATGTTTCTCAAACCTCAAATGTAGCACAGGTCACATTAGAATTAACTCAAGTAAATGCACCAGAAAAAAATATGTGTTAAGAAAGAAAGAAAGAAAGAAAGAAAGAAAGAAAGAAAGAAAGAAAGAAAGAAAGAAAGAAAGTTCAATAACACAACCATGGTCCTTTCAATAGAACATCTAATTTAGATCTAGCGTACAATAGAACATCTAATTTAGATCTAGCGTACAATAGAACATCTAATTTAGATCTAGCGTACAATAGAACATCTAATTTAGTTCTAGCGTACTGAGTTTTGGTAATGAATAACCTAGAATCAAGCTCGCATTCCTTTACCGCTTTGAATGATGCCACTGCATATCCCTACATTCTGCCTGTCAGTGATTAGGTCGCGGTCAGTAGCTGACTGCCCTTGTGGACAGCTTGATCGCTGCAGCCTACGTGAAGAAGAAAACAACTGTGGAGGAGGAGTAGCATGGGATTTTACTAGAAGGTTTTTCGTGAGAAAAAGACACTGTGGAGGAGGAGTAGCATGGGATTTTACTAGAAGGTTTTTCGTGAGAAAAAGACACTGTGGAGGAGGAGTAGCATGGGATTTTACTAGAAGGTTTTTCGTGAGAAAAAGACACTGTGGAGGAGGAGTAGCATGGGATTTTACTAGAAGGTTTTTCGTGAGAAAAAGACACTGTGGAGGAGGAGTAGCATGGGATTTTACAATAAGGTGTTTGTTCTGCCAGCATGAAGCGGTTGAGGAAAAGGAAATCAGTGTGATAAACTGCAGCAGCCTATAATTTCATCGTTTCACCTCCGTCTCGGGTTTCGCCAGGAGAAAGAAGCCTACAACTGTCACTATATGAAGAGTAACAGAGGAAGACCGACCATGGCACGTTGGGGACATAGACTCTTGCAGCAACCTGACTTTTCGTTTATTTAGAAATATATAATTTAATTTTAAATTATATGTAATTGAATGGGAGATGAATTGGATATGTTTAGGCCAGGTTATTATAGGCTAATGGTTTGGATGTAAAATGATCAATTCATTTTTATTTTATAATTGATCATCTGAGTTTTAGACTTCTGCTATGCACATTGATTATTATTATTTACAATCTGCTTTATTATTTTCTGCCGTTATCCCATTAAAAACTTTTGCTTTCTTCTCCGTTTTCCAGATCCTTTTAATCCTTTGCATCTTGCGGTGCCTGTGTTTTGCATGGCCGTCGTCAGCGAAGAGATGTTTCAGTCAGAGGGGGGTGGATAGGCGGGCCGCAAGGTTCATGATGAGCGCCCACTGCTTTAGGACGGCTGTGTCTGACAGCATCCACCTGCAACAGCACTGGGACAGACAGAGCTGCGCCAGCTTCAAACTCCACACTGCGTCTCTGTCATCAGCGCAATACAAAAACCGCTCTCTCTCTCCCCCTGGCGGTACAGGTGAGGTATCGCCCTTCAGCGTCTGTAGAAAAGCACAATATGTAATAGCCTTAATTTCAACAGCCTGGTTCTGCCACTTTGTTTGGTAACCTGAAGGATGGGACTAGGGAAATGGAACTCTCAAATCAATAGTCAGCTCTGGACGGAAGGACTGACGGCCCATGATTGACATGATGTTTCAAACATTTTGAAGAGTTAATAGTTTGTTAAGAAAGACAAACACAAAGAATGGAGTAAGCCTAAGAAAAGGTCAAATAGTTACTAATCATTTAATTATGGTATTTATGTCATGTAATTTCATTTTTTCCCCCCCTAATAATATTAGGCTATACTGTGTCATCACGTCGGGCTTGATATAATTTCACTACATCGCTCTCTTGCAGAATTGACGAGAGAGAGAGAGGAGAGGAGAGGATTCCCCGCTAAAATCATGGTGGCTGAGTGTCTGTGTGACGGCTGCATCATCAACAAGCACGAGGACATGAAACGTAACTCTGTCGCTGTGTCGGCCACTTTCAAGGTGCTCCAGAAGACCAGCGTTCCCTGGCAACCCTCGACACTACCTGATGACGGTAGACCTCTGTTACCATCCCTGTGGCATGCACCTGTGTCGTACCCAGACAGATTATTTCATCTCTTGGAGTAGGTTAGTGTTTACGTCCGAAATGGCACCCTATTCCCTATGTAGTGCACTAGGTTTGACCAGAACCCTATGGGCCCAGGTAGTGGTGCACTACGTTTGGGTGTAGTTTTTACATGATAAGTTAAGACAGTCAGCCTATAACGAAGAGTAAAAACTGTGCTTATACACAGGGACACAACCTTGATTTAGGTTCCTTCTATAGCGATGACGTAGAAGAAATAGTAGTGAGATTTCTCACAAAAAAAAGTTGTGTTTGTTTTAAAACTCACGTAAGGCCTTCCTATTAAGACAAGAACTATAGGCCTATAGCATCTTCTAAGACGTCTGTACATGGATGTTGACATGGAGCCACATTGGTCGTAGTTTTCCTCTACATTTGACTTGACTTCTATGAAACATTGAATATGAATGTGAATTGGACGGATCATTCAAGCACTTGGAGCTGCCATATTTATTTCTTGGTCTGATTATGGCTGTAAGATGTCTTATGCCCGGGGTTTTCTGGAACCTGGGTCCTAGATTTTGTAATAACTAAGAGTTTTGGTAAGTTGATAAGGTAGAAATGTTAGTCTCTATACCTGCTCTATGACTCCATATTGTATAACTGGTGGGTATCCCACTGGTGTGTATATATATAAGTTCACTTGATGTATTAGTCAATTACCTATTTATCATTATAAATATAGACTATTATCAACTATTTGCATGATTAGTACTCCAGAGTGGCGCAGTGGTCTAAGGCACTGCATCGCAGTGCTAACTGTGCCACTAGAGATCCTGGTTCGAATCCAGGCTCTGTCGCCGCCGGCCGCGACTGGGCGGCGCACAATTGGCCCAGCGTCGTCCAGGGTAGGGGAGGGAATGGCCGGCAGGGATATAGCTCAGTTGATAGAGCATGGCAATTGCAACGCCAGGGTTGTGGGTTCGATTCCCACGGGGGGCCAGTATAAAAAAAATATGTATTCACTAACTGTAAGTCGCTCTGGATAAGAGCATCTGCTAAATGACTAAAATGTAAAATGTAAATGTATTAGTCAATGACCTATTTATCAATTGTCTTAGGGACTTAGGGATTCAACCCCTTGGTCATGCTGTTGTGTCCACTAGGTGTCTCAGTAAGACTATATCACCACGATGTTCGCTTTCACTGGTTAATATAATCTACTTCTGTGAACGTCAGTGGTTCAATCTGCAGTCCTGTTGTAACTTGCTCTCCCAGTGTTGTCCATCTTATAAAATCCTATCAAGGTAAACAGTATACTGTGAGTCCTCCAATGATTCTGTTAACCATTGCTTGTACTCATGTTCATATAAAACAAATAATAATTCTATACACACCTTATAATCTCTGAACCCAGAGCCAAACCAGTGCTGGTCCCGGCTAGCATCTCCAGAGACTAGTCTATACACCTTATAAATATTTATTTATTTATTTTTATTTAACCTTTATTTAACCAGGTAAGCCAGTTGAGAACAAGTTCTCATTTACAACTGCGACCTGGCCAAGATAAAGCAAAGCAGTGCGATAAAAACAACAACACAGAGTTACATATGGGGTAAAACAAAACAAAGTCAAAAATACAACAGAAATAAATATATATACAGTGTGTGCAAATGTAGCAAGTTATGGAGGTAAGGCAATAAATAGGCTATAGTGCAAAATAATTACAATTAGTATTAACACTGGAATGATAGATGTGCAAGAGATGATGTGCAAATAGAGATACTGGGGTACAAATGAGCAAAATAAATAACAATATAGGGATGAGGTAGTTGGGCGGGCTAATTTCAGATGGGCTGTGTACAGGTGCAGTGATCGGTAAGGTGCTCTGACAACTGATGCTTAAAGTTAGTGAGGGAGATAAGTGTCTCCAGCTTCAGAGATTTTTGCAATTTGTTCCAGTCATTGGCAGCAGAGAACTGGAAGGAATGGCGGCCAAAGGAGGTGTTGGCTTTGGGGATGACCAGTGAGATAATAATAATAATAATAATAATAAGCCATTTATCCAAAGCGACTTACAGTCATGCGTGCATACATTTTTGTGTATGGGTGGTCCCGGGGATCGAACCCACTACCTTGGCGTTACAAGCGCCGTGCTCTACCAGCTGAGCTACAGAGGACCAGAGGAGATATACCTGCTGGAGCGCATACTACGGGTGGGTGTTGCTATGGTGACCAATGAGCTAAGATAAGGCGGGGATTTGCCTAGCAGTGATTTATAGATGGCCTGGAGCCAGTGGGTTTGGCGACGAATATGTAGTGAGGACCAGCCAACAAGAGCGTACAGGTCACAGTGGTGGGTAGTATATGGGGCTTTGGAGACAAAACGGATGGCACTGTGATAGACTACATCCAATTTGCTGAGTAGAGTGTTGGAGGCTATTTTGTAAATGACATCGCCGAAGTCAAGGATCGGTAGGATAGTCAGTTTTACGAGGGCATGTTTGGCAGCATGAGTGAAGGAGGCTTTGTTGCGAAATAGGAAACCGATTCTAGATTTAACTTTGGATTGGAGATTCTTAATGTGAGTCTGGAAGGAGAGTTTACAGTCTAACCAGACACCTAGATATTTGTAATTGTCCACATACTCTAGGTCAGACCCGTCGAGGGTAGTGATTCTAGTCGGGCGGGCGGGTGCAAGCAGCGTTCGATTGAAGAGCATGCATTTAGTTTTACTAGTGTTTAAGAGCAGTTGGAGGCTACTGAAGGAGTGTTGTATGGAATTGAAGCTCGTTTGGAGGTTTGTTAACACAGTGTCCAATGAAGGGCCAGATGTATACAAAATGGTGTCGTCTGCGTAGAGGTGGATCTGAGAGTCACCAGCAGCAAGAGCGACATCATTGATATACACAGAGAAAAGAGTCGGCCCACGAATTGAACCCTGTGGCACCCCCATAGAGACTGCCATAGGTCTAGACAACAGGCCCTCCGATTTGACACATTGAACTCTATCAGAGAAGTAGTTGGTGAACCAGGCGAGGCAGTCATTTGAGAAACCAAGTCTATTTAGTCTGCCAATAAGAATGCGGTGGTTGACAGAGTCGAAAGCCTTGGCCAGGTCAATGAAAACGGCTGCACAGTACTGTCTATTATCGATCGCGGTTATAAGACTAAACCATATCATCTTATAAACCTTCTCCTGACCATATATAACTATGAGCATGGATAGATAGTTGTAACAATAATGATGAGAGAACTATTCAAGTTGTAAAATTACTACTCACATACAGTATGGCCATAAAATAAAATAAAAACAGTAGAAAAATATAAATAACTCCTGCACACAAGATTGTACCTCCACACATTTGTTGTGGTGGACGTTTCAGTACAATACCTTTTTCTCCAACGTATATTTTTTTGGGCCAGTAACTCCCAGCACCACAAAGGAGATAAGATTGGAAGTGTGCGTGTAAACTCTCTTCTGATCCAAATTCAGTAACATCATCATCATTAAACGTTTTAATCAAAATGGAAATGCATTACAAATTCACCAGATTACATCTTTGGCAAGAACAAACAACGAGGAACTGATTGGTACATCAGTCAGTTTGTTAGTGTACGTGATCAGCACGGAGGACCAGGTTTGTGTAAGTCTTTCCATGCTTTGACCTGGTGAGTGATACTGTGTGTGGTGGTGGCTATCAGCCGTGAATAGGTGCAGCGGTCATAAGCCACAGGGAAAACCTGGAAGAGGTTTCCATTGGGGGGGTTAGTAGGACGGATGCCCAGGTGTCTCATACACAGTCCCAGATACACATCCTCTATGTAGATGGCTTTAACATGCCTGGACGCCTCCACCAGCTTCCTGGGGAGGTCTAAGGTGAAGACATAGCCCAGGCCCAGAGCATAAGGTGGGTATATGGTCTCAGGAAACACCTCCTTTGGAAGGTACCATTTGGAGTTACGGTTTCTTAGAACAGCTCCCCGTCGGGCCACTAGTCCAGTCATGTAGTTCTGCTTTGGAGCGTGAAGCAGCATGTTGACCAAGGTGTTCACGTTGAGGAACATGTCTGAGTCGATCTTCATGGCGTAGGAGGCGTTGGGGCAGCGAGAGCTCAGCCACTCCATCATCATCATGGTCTTGATGGTCAGGTTTTTGTAGCTGTCTATGAAGTCGCTCTGCAGCAGATCCTGGTGCTCTTTGCTCTCCTGCAGCACCTTCTCCTGGAGCTGCTCTGTCCTCTCTCCACTGGGAAGTCCCAGCAGGAAGAACAGACGCACCTCTTTTCCCAGTACCTGCCTCTCACTGCCCCAAGTACTGCGGACAGCGTCACGAGCCTCCCTGTTATAGGGCGCCACTGGCACCATCAGAACCAGGAAGGGGTTCTGCTCCCGGCATTTCTCCGGCTCATCCAGGATGAAGTGGTACTCTGATGGGTATTCTACATGGTACGGTCCTGGGGACACATATGGAACAGGAGTGGCCAGTCCAGTGGCCAGAACTGCCTTGACCTCTGTAATCAGATTAGTGGTGATGGTCAGTGCAGTCGTGATGGCACCAGTTTCATTATGTGTTGGGTTGAGTTTGATGGCCTGTTGAGTAGAGTTGGTAAGTGAAGTCTGATGATCTGTTGAATTGGCAGATCCAGTTTCATGAGCGTCTATGGAAAAGTCAGTGGAGTTTGGAGAAACTACTGCACTAGTGGTGTTGGTAGAACCAGATCTGTTGGCTGAACCACCATGGTATTCTGTCCACCATCTTGGGGCACACTCTGCTGACCGGTCGTTGGTGAAGAAGAAGATGGCCATCATTGTGAGGAGAAGGATGAGGAAACAGCTGCGAAAACCGGACCACCAGCAGTATCTCTCGCCTTCCGCCATCTCCTGACTGGGAGGAGAGAGAGAGAGAGAGAAATTGTTAAGTCGTCCTTGTGCGTCCTTGAGTTGTATGAAAAATCGGAGTCTCAGCATCATTCTGTTACTGTGGAATTGCAGTCTTCAAAAATGATAAAGTGCATTCGGAAAGTATTCAGACCCCTTGACTTGTTCCACATTTTGTTACGTTACAGCCTTATTCTAAAATGGCTTAAATAAAAAAAATCCTCATAAATCTACACACAATACCCCATAATGACAAAGCAAAAACAGGTAGACATTTTTGCAAATGTATTAAAAATAAAAAAACATAAATACATTAGCTCAATTTCGAGTCTCATAGCAAAGGGTCTGTACCACCTCAGACACTGAACAGCAGCCGGCGCACCACCTCAGACACTGAACAGCAGCCGGTGCACCACCTCAGACACTGAACAGCAGCCGGTGCACCACCTCAGACACTGAACAGCAGCCGGTGCACCACCTCAGACAAGCTTTTGTTCTGCCAGAGGTTCCTCTTTACCGGGCTAGTTATCACATAGACACAAGCTTTAGTTCTGCCAGAGGTTCCTGTTTACAAGGCTAGTTATCACATAGATTGAGCACATCACTCAGAACTCCATGCTTCATTGTCTGTACCTGAGCTGAGCACAAAACAACCTCCTACATGTCAACTTAAGTGACTGTGAAAACACCTGCATTCCGTGCACAGAGGAACAATGCCATCTATACAATTCCTTCAGCATAACTGTTTTATTACTTTGAATTTGAATACATCAAACTATAGTAAAAACAGATGGGATGAAACATGAAAATACACCTACCTTCCTCCTTTCTTGGTGCTATCTTTCATTTTGGAGCTTTATCAAGCTGGGGATGGCTGGCAGGTTAAGGTAGTCCCACCTCCGTCAACTCTTGTTGTGTCATACAGTAACTACATGTGGCAAAGGGGAGTTATTGGGATTTGTATACGACGTGTCAATCTCATGCTGTTAACCCGCCCCTTTATGTGTGTGTGAGCCATAGAGATAGATAGAGGTCTCTAGTGCCCAAAAGCCAGTTTTAGCATGGGCAGCGCCATTGGGGACTTTCACCATTTTGAAGTTGTCAACTAGGTGGGACTTCCTATGGGTTAAGAAATAATCACATAATTTCATCCAGGTCATTAGGAGCGATAAGCAAAACGTTCCATAAGTGCAGCTGGCAGTAAATCGCCAACCTTGGCTTTATACCTGTTCCAACAACACCCTCCAGGTGGCAGTATTCACCCTTTCAGTTTGTTAACCAACTCATAGAAGTAGTAGAAGGAGATAATAATTGACTACTTCAGAATGGAGATGGCTTCAATGTCCCTGCCCGTCACGCTCTCACAGACGTCGTCATGGGACAGATACAATGTTGCCTCCTCTCACTATCTCTATGGTGTGAGCCCAACTCACGTTCAGTTGCTTCGGACCAGAATGGACACACCTGTGTTGGTCCCCTTATGATGATGGATGTATGTGTCACAGGTGGGACCAATTTGCATGTTTAACAAATCAAGCCTTTCCGTTGGATAATTGACGGATCGTTGCGATTAAAACGTTGTGTATTTAACCCCCCCCCTGTTTTTGTGTCCCAGGTGGCTGCCCACTGGAAGGCATGCAGTCCAGAGGCATGCTGGAACCTTCGGTTGATAGCTTGGTTTGGCGAGCGCATGGCTAATGGCGCTGTTTGAGCTGAACGATTGGATAAATGAGAGGCATTAGTATGAACGCCAATATCCAGCAACTTGGCAAACAGCCATTGAAGAGGAGTGGGACTGCATTCCACAGGCCACATTCAACAGCCTGATCTCCATGCGAAGAAGATGTCGCGCTGCATGAGGCAAAGGGTGGTCACACCAGATACTGACTGGTTTTCTGTGACATGCCCTACCTTTCTTTTTAAAGGGATATGTGACCAACATATGCATACCTGTATTCCCAGTCATGTGAAGCCCATAGATTAGGGCCTAATGAATTTATTTCAATTGACTGATGTCCTTATATGAACTGTAACTCAGTAAAATCATTGAAGTAGTTGAATGTTGCGCTGTTTTTTGTTCAGTGTGTGTGTTTATATAAATCTGAATTGAACAGTGGGACTGATCCTAAAGCATTCTTAGAGTCAACGACCCTGAAGCAATGATTAGTAGACAAATTCACTGAAAACAGATCACCCAAAAATAAATATTAGACGCTTATCGTTCGCGTGGAGAAAAGCACCAGGAATGGACCTCTTTCGCATAGAATTCTATTTAACATTTTGGGACAAAGTAGTGGCCGTATTCAGTGCTTCCTAGTTCCATGTATCAAACAGTTATTTCAGTTATATTAAAACCAGGAAAATGTGGAGAGTCCCATGCGGATTACAGACCCATAAATGTAAAAAATTGGGCGGCAGGTAGCTTAGTGGGTAAGAGCGTTGTGCCAGTAACCGAAAGGTCGCTGGTTCTAATCCCCGAGCCGACTAGGTGAAAAATCTGTCGATGTGCCCTTAAGCAAGGCACTTAACCCTAATTGCTCCTGTAAGTCGCTCTCGTCTCCTGTTTGCGCTGGCAATTGAACCGCTGGCAGAACGAGTTAGACAGGACCCAAACGTAACGGGTATTGGTAAACATGAATACAAACAACATTTATTTGCGGATGATCTCCTGATACACCTGACCAATATTGAAAACCCAACACTCTAAAATCTCAGGACATAAAATGAATGTGGAAAAGAACAAAATAATGATAATGAGAAAAATAACTCCACAGCAAAAACCTTTAAGCACAAAACGTATGGGTGCTGAGGGTGCTGCAGCATCTCCTGAAAAAAACGGAATTAAAAAACAATATTAATAATTGAAAACAATATTTAAAAATCACAAAAGTAGTGCACTGGGCCTTTACTAGTTCTGTATTAGCGGACCGACACAGCCGATAGAGCTGTCTCTAGCGCTATATCGGTTGGCTGAGGGTGGTTTTAACCTTCCAGACGTAGAATTGTATCAACTCGCCACCCAGCGCTTTTACTTGTGACATATAGTTCAATGCACTAAAGAGGAACAATGGGTAACATATTGAAGAGGCGCATGCTCATCCCCAGAATATTGTCAATATTGTCTATTGTCAAAGGATAAAGCTAAGAACATTCATAACTTCATAGTTAAGAACATTATAACAATATGGAAGAAGATGAGACGTATTCTACAAGAACCAATATCACTCCCTAAAAACACACCCCTATGGAACCATCCTTGGATAGCTTTTCAGAATTCACCGATTTAAATTGGTCCACATGGAAAACTAAAGGCGTAGAAATCGTAAATGACTTGGTAATAGGAAATACATTTATTTCCATGACAGAATAAAAAAAAGCAATTTTGGACTGACCAATGTATATATTTTCAAATACGTGCAACTTAAAAGAGTTTCATATCAAGAAATTTCGATTTGAAATCTTTTGGACATCAGAGCAATCTTGAAGGAATCCTATTTGAGTAAGAAAATGAATATTCATATGATAAGTAAGCTGTACAAAACCTTGCAGAGAGACTATCCAACTGACAATCTCTTGGAAATAAATATAAACTATTGTAACCAAGACATATAAATAACTGATATTGGTACAAGATGAAGGGAATGTTGAAACATAACTAACATAATTGTAGTTAACGACAATTTATATTTAATCCAGCATAAACTAATGTATAGAATTTATTACACGAGACAAAATTCACAAATTCTACAGCACAACGGCAGAGTCATGTCTTAAGTGTAAAACTAACAAGGTCTCAATAATCCATGCCTTCTGGAAGCTGGCTGTCAGAAGTATTACAATGTAAATGTACTTTTAATCCGTCTGTTTGAATATTTCAAGACATGGCATATGAGGGTGCAGTGAGATACCTAATGACTTGTACGATACGTTTCTCGTCAATCATCTTGAAAAAACGCATACTTAACTGGAAATCAACCAATCACCCATCTTTAACACAATGGAAATGTCAAATACTTGATTATCTAAATGTTGAAAGTGTGTGGGCCACCTTGTAACAGACATACCTTTGTCTCTCTCCTCCCACACACTCTAACAACCCGGCTGCTTCCACCAGGCTATCGACTCACTACCAACCCGGCTGCTTCCACCAGGCTATCGACTCACTACCAACCCGGCTGCTTCCACCAGGCTATCGACTCACTACCAACCCGGCTGCTTCCACCAGGCTAAGGAAGAGTAGCATAGGACAACCACTATTTTAGAAGGTCCCGTCACATATTTCCTAGGTGGCAAAGGTCTGGAGGGATATTGCTGTTATTTATCAGTGTAGTAACAAACCCCCACATCGCAACCCATGTGACCCAAACAGTTAAAAATGCTACACCCATCTTGTTGGTGGAGAGAACATTTTACTGTTTTAAAGCTTATGCCCTGCAATTCTACACATTTTGCCATGTGGTGTAGAGACAATTCTGCAGTTTTAAAGCGAATTTCCATGCAATTTCACACATGTTACCATGTCTTATGTTTGTTCATGATACCTGAGTGACTCAACAAAATCAATGAGGGCCTCCTCGGGGTCGAGGCCGCTGGGCACGTAATCAGGCCATTATAACTACAATATGTCCAGTTGATCAACTAGTCCATGTTAACTAGGTAGGTTATTAAGTTAGGCCAGTTTACCAGATGTTTGGCATGACATCAATGACTGACAAGAAGTTGGCATGATAGTACAGTGTGTGTGTGTGTGTGTGTGTGTGTGTGTGTGTGTGTATTAGACTATATTCACCAAAATACACAAATGACATTATGCTATAGAGACCTGTGATTATTCACTGTTAAGGGTTCATACAGATTTTCCATGACTTTTAACCACATTTCATGACTATTATTTAGCCTACATTATTGACACTGGAAGGCTGCTGTGTCTGATCCCGTGTAGGCCTACCATCTCCTGCCGTTGTGCCCTTGATCAAGGCACTTAACCCTCCACAAAGTAGAACTACACTGTTGTCAACATGTGGTCAACCCTCCATCTGGAGAGCTGCTGGGTGTGCAGGCTTTAGATCCAGCCCTGAAACACCCAAGTCTGCTTTTCAAGGTCCTGTTGAACAGCTGATGTTTAGGCTACAATGTGGTTAGATCAGGGCTGATGTTTAGACTACAATGTGGTTAGATCAGGGCTGATGTTTAGACTACAATGGGGTTAGATCAGGGCTGATGTTTAGGCTACAATGTGGTTAGATCAGGGCTGATGTTTAGGCTACAATGTGGTTAGACCAGAGCTTGAACAAAAGTCTGCACACCCAGTAGTTATCCTGGAGGATGGTTGCCACCCTTGATATTAAATATTGCAACATTGTAACTAAATACTTTTGTCTTGATCAAATTACTCCCTCATTCAATGAATCAGGGATCAAATGGGACACCCGAGTGGCGCAGCGGTCTAAGGCACTGTATCTCAGTGCTTGAGGCATCACTACAGACCCCCTGGTTCGATTCCAGGCTGTATCACAACCGGCCGTGATTGGGAGTCCCATAGGGCGGCGCACAATTGGCCCAGCGTCGTCCAGGTTTGGCCGGTGTAGGCCGTCATTGTAAATAAGAATTTGTTCTTAACTGACTTGCCTGGTAAATTTTTTTTTTTTTTTAAATGGATATGGTAGGCAACTTGAAAGCTAGGTATCTAACTAGACATGTTTATATATAAGGCTCAAATTGCTATTCAATGCAGATCCCGCCTTCAGTCCTCTTTTATCAACTTTTTTTTTGCCTCTGTGTGTGAATCTCGGCCATCGATAAACTGTCACAGTTTCTAAACCCAGAGGCGCAACATCACAAGACTTCCGGGAACGCTTGCGAAACAGACAAGGCCGGGGTTTTCGGTATGAGAAGTCAATGAGAGAAGTGACAAATTATTCCTTGGTTGTTAATTTTTGTGAAATCTAAAAGCACAACCTGGATTGGAGCCAATGTCTTAAGTAGTTGAACATGTTATTACTCCAACCTCTTGAAAGTGACAAACTGACACGTTTTCGCTTTCGTCAAAAACAACTTTATATCGAAGGAATACCTTTGATTTAACGGCCTGCACATGCGCAGTTCGGCGCGAGACGACCATTCGACCCGAAGACGTGTTTCTATGCATGAGTTTAGCTAGCCAAAGTCGCCATGACAAGTGGGATTGAGGATTTCTATTGGAGAAGCAGTTTCTGCCTGTCTTCATATTGCGCTGTCTATGACTTTGTTTTATAGAGGAAGAGGAGCCGGTACACAATTCCCCCAAAATGTGCTGTTACAGCGCTCCAGACAGCTCTGGCCCAAGTCAAGCTGTGTGTGTGTGTGTGTGTGTGTGGGTATGTGTGTGTGTGTGTGTGTGTGTGTGTGTGTGTGTGTGTGTGTGTGTGTGTGTGTGTGTGAATTAACTCCTTGTTCATGCTGTTTTGTCTCCACTAGGTGTCTCAGTAAGTATAACATGACATGATGTTCACACTACGCTGTCATTGTAACGATGCATTTATTAAGATACATAAATGTGAGCTATTGCAAAGCATGTCATGATTACGCAATAGATATGGGAGGAATATATTTCATTAACCTGTAATAATGCGGTTGCGACCGGTTATAATACGTTCATGAAATGCTTATAGTGTGATGAATGCGTTATGGATAGTCATAGTGAATCGTTACCTAATCTACTTCTGTGAACGTCAGTGGTTCAATCTGCAGTCCTGTTGTAACTTGCTCTCCCAGTGTTGTCCATCTTATAAAATCCTATCAAGGTAAACAGTATACTGTGAGCCCTCCAATGATTCTGTTAACCATTGCTTGTACTCATGTTCATATAAAACAAATAATTATTCTATACACACCTTATAATCTCTGAACCCAGAGCCAAACCAGTGCTGGTCCCGGCTAGCATCTCCAGAGACTAGTCTATACACCTTATAAATATAAACCATATCATCTTATAAACCTTCTCCTGACCATATATAACTATGAGCATGGATAGATAGTTGTAACAATAATGATGAGAGAACTATTCAAGTTGTAAAATTACTCTTCATATACAGTATGGCAATAAAATTAAATACAGTATAAAATAACTTTTTTAAATAAATAAAAAACAGTAGAAAAATATAAATAACTCCTGCACACAAGATTGTACCTCCACACATTTGTTGTGGTGGACGTTTCGGTACCATACCTTTTTCTCCAACGTATATTGTTTTGGGCCAGTAACTCCCAGCACCACAAAGGAGATAAGATTGGAAGTGTGAGTGTAAACTCTCTTCTGATCCAAATTCAGTAACATCATCATCATTAAACGTTTGAGTTTTTCCCCCTTTCCCTGTCCCTTTCTCTACAATGTCAAGGGTGGCAACCTTCCTCCAGGATAGCTACTGGGTGTGCAGGCTTTTGTTCAAGCCCTGATCTAACCACATTGTAGCCTAAACATCAGCCCTGGTCTAACCCCATTGTAGTCTAAACATCAGCCCTGATCTAACCACATTGTAGCCTAAACATCAGCCCTGATCTAACCACATTGTAGCCTAAACATCAGCCCTGATCTAACCACATTGTAGCCTAAACATCAGCCCTGATCTAACCACATTGTAGCCTAAACATCAGCCCTGATCTAACCACATTGTAGCCTAAACATCAGCCCTGATCTAACCACATTGTAGCCTAAACATCAGCCCTGATCTAACCACATTGTAGCCTAAACATCAGCCCTGATCTAACCACATTGTAGCCTAAACATCAGCCCTGATCTAACCACATTGTAGCCTAAACATCAGCCCTGATCTAACCACATTGTAGTCTAAACATCAGCCCTGATCTAACCACATTGTAGCCTAAACATCAGCCCTGATCTAACCCCATTGTAGCCTAAACATCAGCCCTGATCTAACCACATTGTAGCCTAAACATCAGCCCTGATCTAACCACATTGTAGCCTAAACATCAGCCCTGATCTAACCACATTGTAGTCTAAACATCAGCCCTGATCTAACCACATTGTAGCCTAAACATCAGCCCTGATCTAACCACATTGTAGTCTAAACATCAGCCCTGATCTAACCACATTGTAGCCTAAACATCAGCCCTGATCTAACCACATTGTAGCCTAAACATCAGCCCTGATCTAACCACATTGTAGCCTAAACATCAGCCCTGATCTAACCACATTGTAGCCTAAACATCAGCCCTGATCTAACCACATTGTAGCCTAAACATCAGCCCTGATCTAACCTACATTGTAGCCTAAACATCAGCCCTGATCTAACCACATTGTAGCCTAAACATCAGCCCTGATCTAACCACATTGTAGCCTAAACATCAGCCCTGATCTAACCACATTGTAGCCTAAACATCAGCCCTGATCTAACCACATTGTAGCCTAAACATCAGCCCTGATCTAACCACATTGTAGCCTAAACATCAGCCCTGATCTAACCACATTGTAGCCTAAACATCAGCCCTGATCTAACCACATTGTAGCCTAAACATCAGCCCTGATCTAACCCCATTGTAGCCTAAACATCAGCCCTGATCTAACCACATTGTAGCCTAAACATCAGCCCTGATCTAACCACATTGTAGCCTAAACATCAGCCCTGATCTAACCACATTGTAGCCTAAACATCATCCCTGATCTAACCACATTGTAGTCTAAACATCAGCCCTGATCTAAACATCAGCCCTGATCTAACCACATTGTAGTCTAAACATCAGCCCTGATCTAACCACATTGTAGCCTAAACATCAGCCCTGATCTAACCACATTGTAGTCTAAACATCAGCCCTGATCTAACCACATTGTAGCCTAAACATCAGCCCTGATCTAACCCCATTGTAGCCTAAACATCAGCCCTGATCTAACCACATTGTAGCCTAAACATCAGCCCAGATCTAACCACACTGTAGCCTAAACATCAGCCCTGATCTAACTACATTGTAGTCTAAACATCAGCCCTGATCTAACCACATTGTAGCCTAAACATCAGCCCTGATCTAACTACATTGTAGTCTAAACATCAGCCCTGATCTAACCACATTGTAGCCTAAACATCAGCTGCGCAACAGGACCTTTGGGCAGATAAATATTGGAAGTGTGTGTGTAAACGGTCTTCTAATCCAAATTCAGTAACATCATCATCATCATCATTATTAAACAGTTTAATCAAAGTGGAAATGCATTACAAATTCATCAGATGACATCTATGGCAAGAACAAGTCCCGTGTAGCTCAGTTGGTAGAGCATGGCGCTTGCAACGCCAGGGTTGTGGGTTCGATTCCCACGGGGGGGCCAGTATGAAGAAAAAAAAATTGTATGCACTAACTGTAAGTCGCTCTGCATGAGAGCATCTGCTAAAAAAAAAAAAATGAACAAAGGAGGAAGTACTAGTTATACCTCAGTGTGCTGTCTTCAATGAAGGCAAACCAATTTCCCTGCAAAGTGCAAAATGAATGCGAGGTAGCATCATCTCTTCCTGATAGGTCGACTAAACCTTCCACCACATAATAAACAGAACAAGTCATACAAAGCTAATTGATTTTGTGACTTTGGGGACAGTGCCTGGTCCCAAATAACACCCTTCATCCTTCACAGTCCCCTGTTACTTATTTCCACCACTAACTGATGCAGATCTGCTATCTATTTGATCACTCTGTTGTCGCAGAGAATTTTTCCTGCAGGGGCAGGAAATGCCAGTTGTAGTGGTTTAAAAAGGCTTCTAACGTTTGTAATTACCCCTTTAACATTTCAAACTTGATTTGCCCTCAAGAAAAATGTATCAACCCCTACAAAAAATGTCATTAATTATAATCCACATAATAATTCACATGTCCTGTTGCTGCAGGATTACTATCCATTTCTTAGTCCTGTCCAGTCCGTCACCATGTCCATGTTAGACAGATAACTGCTGCTCTCAGTCTTTGTTAAGCAGCATGGTGTCTGCCTGGGTTCAGAGAAAAATAACGCGGAGAAACTGGCCATTCAGGTTGTCAATGTTCTTCACCAAGCTATATATCCTTTCCCCATCCCCTGGAGGCGCCACCTTCTTCGTTTTTTGTTTGTTAGTTAGTTAGTGTATGAACAAACAATGAGGAAGTGATTGGTACATCAGTCAGTTTGTTAGTGTACGTGATCAGCAGGGAGGACCAGGTTTGTGTAAGTCTTTCCATGCTTTGACCTGGTGAGTGATACTGTGTGTGGTGGTGGCTATCAGCCGTGAATAGGTGCAGCGGTCATAAGCCACAGGGAAAACCTGGAAGAGGTTTCCATTGGGGGGGTTAGTAGGACGAATGCCCAGGTGTCTCATACACAGTCCCAGATACACATCCTCTATGTAGATGGCTTTAACATGCCTGGACGCCTCCACTAGCTTCCTGGGGAGGTCTAAGGTGAAGACATAGCCCAGGCCCAGAGCATAAGGTGGGTATATGTTCTCAGGAAACACCTCCATTGGAAGGTACCATTTGGAGTTATGGTCTCTTAGAACTGCTCCCCATTGGGCCACTAGTCCAGTCTGGTAGTTCTGCTTTGGAGCGTGAAGCAGCATGTTGACCAAGGTGTTCACGTTGAGGAACATGTCTGAGTCGATCTTCATGGCGTAGGAGGCGTTGGGGCAGCGAGAGCTCAGCCACTCCATCATCATCATGGTCTTGATGGTCAGGTTTTTGTAGCTGTCTATGAAGTCGCTCTGCAGCAGATCCTGGTGCTCTTTGCTCTCCTGCAGCACCTTCTCCTGGAGCTGCTCTGTCCCCTCTCCACTGGGAAGTCCCAGCAGGAAGAACAGACGCACCTCTTTGCCCAGTACCTGCCTCTCACTGCCCCAAGTACTGCGGACGGCGTCACGAGCCTCCCTGTTATAGGGCGCCACTGGCACCACCAGAACCAGGAAGGGGTTCTGCTCCCGGCATTTCTCCGGCTCATCCAGGATGAAGTGGTACTCTGATGGGTATTCTACATGGTACGGTCCTGGGGACACATATGGAACAGGAGTGGCCAGTCCAGTGGCCAGAACTGCCTTGACCTCTGTAATCAGATTAGTGGTGATGGTCAGTGCAGTCGTGATGGCACCAGTTTCATTATGTGTTGGGTTGAGTTTGATGGCCTGTTGAGTAGAGTTGATAAGTGAAGTCTGATGATCTGTTGAATTGGCAGATCCAGTTTCATGAGCGTCTATGGAAAAGGCAGTGGAGTTTGGAGAAACTACTGCACTAGTGGTGTTGGTAGAACCAGATCTGTTGGCTGAACCACCACGGTATTCTGTCCACCATCTTGGGGCCCAGTCTAGTGAAGTGGCCCACTCTGTTGACCGGTCGCTGAAGAAGAAGAAGGCCATCGCTGTGAGGAGCAGGATGAGGAAACAGCAGCGAAAGCGTGACCAGCCGCAGTATCTCCTGCCTGCCGCCATCTCCTGACTGGGAGGAGAGAGAGAGTTTCCAAAAGGTATAAAAGGTGCAGTGAAATGTTTATGTGCCTCAACATAGCAGTTCGATAATCCATATCAATAATAATCAAGTCAAATCAAAAATAACAAGTCATTAGAAGGTACTATATATAGTACACAATATTATACAGAGTTTAGATTATGAATGTGCTCTGTCATGTGTGACTGTATTTACAATTATAAAGTGGATAGTGTCATGGTTACGCAGTTGAATAAATAGTATATAATAGAACTGTGTGTGTGTGTGTATTTGTGTGTGTGTGTGTGTGTGTGTGTGTGTGTGAATCAGAGAGACATACAGAGATGAAATGAAGAAGGATTATATTAGTGACATATCTACATATTCATACAGTATATACATTATATTAGTGACATATCTACATATTCATACAGTATATACATTATATTAGTGACATATCTACATATTCATACAGTATATACATTATATTAGTGACATATCTACACATTCATACATACTTTGATTATTGTGCTTGTCTATAGGTACACAGTCCTTTGACTTGACATTTCTTTGGAAGAGGAATGGAACATGAGACCTTCCCTTCCTCCCATAGGGCTCTGGTCAAAAGTAGTGCACTATATAGGGAATAGGGTGCCATTTGGGACCTAACCAAAGTAAAGTCGAGGCTGTTTTAAAAATGTTGGTATGAACATGTCCGTGTAGATATATAGTAGTTTGGCATTGTAACATTTATCTTGTATTTATTTCTAGAGCAGGGATGTATTGTAAATTGCAATCGTTTGCATGCGATGTTTGTTCGATCATAAATAATTATAATATTCACAATCCTAATTTTCTTCTTCAACTTTTTGATTCTGCTAAAATAATATGTGATTCACTGCTGTCTGGTAATTAGTGTTTCCTTGTAAAATAGATATTGGTCTCAGTGGGATTCAATTGTCAACAATGGTGCATTTTATTTCCTGGAATGATACTTAGTTTGATGTTAAAACGAACAGCAGAACAGCTTGCGTCCTTGTCTGTATCTGAGCTGAGCATTGAGCACTAAGCAACCTCCTCCTACAAACACCTGCATTCCACAGAGGAACAATACAATCTATAGAATTTCTTCAGTATGACTGTTTTCTTACTTTGAATTTGAATACATCAAACTATAGTAAAAACAGATGGGATGAAACATGAAAATACACCTACCTTCCTCCTTTCTTAGTGCCATCTTCCACCATGTTGGAGCTCTGTCTAGCTGGGGATGGCTGCCAGGCAGGTAGGCAGGTTTAGGTAGACCCACCTCAGTCACTTCCTGATGTATCATACAATAACTACATGTAATGGTCGAAGGCAGCCATGTCCGAAGGTTGCTTCTGCTCCACCAGTATTTCCGGTTTGTTCACTCTCCTGCGATTAATGATATGTGAAACCCCTCCCACCTGGGGTAAAGTCACTGTGTAACTAGTTAGGGTGTGTCTCAACTGGCTCCCTACTCCCTATATAGAGGACAAGGCACCCTTCTCCCTATATATAGGACAAGGCACCCTTCTCCATATATAGAGGACAAGGCACCCTTCTCCCTATATAGATGACAAGGCACCCTTCTCCCTATATAGAGGACAAGACACCCTACTCTACTCCCTATATAGAGGACAAGGTAACCTACTCTACTCCCTATATAGAGGACAAGGTACCCTACTCTACTCCCTATATAGAGGACAAGGCACCCTACTCTACTCCCTATATAGAGGAAAAGGCACCCTACTCTACTCCCTATACAGAGGACAAGGCACCCTACTCTACTCCCTATATAGAGGACAAGGCACCCTACTCTACTCCCTATATAGAGGACAAGGCACCCTTCTCCCTATACAGAGGACAAGGCACCCTACTCTACTCCCTATATAGAGGACAAGGCACCCTACTCTACTCCCTATATAGAGGACAAGGCACCCTACTCTACTCCCTATATAGAGGACAAGGTACCCTACTCTACTCCCTATATAGAGGACAAGGCACCCTACTCTACTCCCTATATAGAGAACAAGGCACCCTACTCTACTCCCTATATAGAGGACAAGGCACCCTACTCTACTCCCTATATAGAGGACAAGGAACCCTACTCTACTCCCTATATAGAGGACAAGGCACCCTACTCTACTCCCTATATAGAGGACAAGGCACCCTACTCTACTCCCTATATAGAGGACAAGGCACCCTACTCTACTCCCTATATAGAGGACAAGGCACCCTACTCTACTCCCTATATAGAGGACAAGGCACCCTACTCTACTCCCTATATAGAGGACAAGGCACCCTACTCTACTCCCTATTTAGAGGACAAGGCACCCTACTCTACTCCCTATATAGAGAACAAGGCACCCTACCCTACTCCCTATATAGAGGACAAGGCACCCTACTCTACTCCCTATATAGAGGACAAGGCACCCTACTCTACTCCCTATATAGAGGACAAGGCACCCTACTCTACTCCCTATATAGAGGACAAGGTACCCTACTCTACTCCCTATATAGAGGACAAGGTACCATACTCCCTATATAGAGGACAAGGCACCCTACTCTAATCCCTATATAGAGGACAAGGTACCCTACTCTACTCCCTATATAGAGGACAAGGCACCCTACTCTACTCCCTATATAGAGGACAAGGCACCCTACTCTACTCCCTATATAGAAGACAAGGCACTCTACTCCCTATATAGAGGACAAGGCACCCTACTCTACTCCCTATATAGAGGACAAGGTACCCTACTCTACTCCCTATATAGAGGACAAGGCACCCTACTCTACTCCCTATATAGAGGACAAGGCACCCTACTCTACTCCCTATATAGAGGACAAGGCACCCTACTCTACTCCCTATATAGAGGACAAGGCACCCTACTCTACTCCCTATATAGAGGACAAGGCAACCTACTCTACTCCCTATATAGAGGACAAGGTACCCTACTCTACTCCCTATATAGAGGACAAGGTACCCTACTCTACTCCCTATATAGAGGACAAGGCACCCTACTCTACTCCCTATATAGAGGACAAGGCACTCCTCTACTCTAAGGCTCCCTATATAGAGGACAAGGGCACCCTACTCTACTCCCTATATAGAGGACAAGGCACCCCTACTCTACTCCCTATATAGAGGAACAAGGCACCCTACTCCTACTCCCTATATAGAGGACAAGGCACCCTACTCTACTCCCTATATAGAGGACAAGGCACCCCTACTCTACTCCCTATATAGAGGACAAGGCACCCTACTCTACTCCCTATATAGAGGACAAGGTACCCTACTCTACTCCCTATATAGAGGACAAGGCACCCTACTCTACTCCCTATATAGAGGACAAGGCACCCTACTCTACTCCCTATATAGAGGACAAGGCACCCTACTCTACTCCCTATATAGAGGACAAGGCACCCTACTCTACTCCCTATATAGAGGACAAGGCACCCTACTCTACTCCCTATATAGAGGACAAGGCACCCTACTCTACTCCCTATATAGAGGACAAGGCACCCTACTCTACTCCCTATATAGAGGACAAGGCACCCTACTCTACTCCCTATATAGAGGACAAGGCACCCTACTCTACTCCCCTATATAGAGGACAAGGCACCCTACTCTACTCCCTATATAGAGGACAAGGCACCCTACTCTACTCCCTATATAGAGGACAAGGCACCCTACTCTACTCCCTATATAGAGGACAAGGCACCCTACTCTACTCCCTATATAGAGGACAAGGCACCCTACTCTACTCCCTATATAGAGGACAAGGCCACCTACTCTACTCCCTATATAGAGGACAAGGCACCCTACTCTACTCCCTATATAGAGGACAAGGCACCCTACTCTACTCCCTATATAGAGGACAAGGCACCCTACTCTACTCCCTATATAGAGGACAAGGCACCCTACTCTACTCCCTATATAGAGGACAAGGGCACCCTACTCTACTCCCTATATAGAGGACAAGGCACCCTACTCTACTCCCTATATAGAGGACAAGGCACCCTACTCTACTCCCTATATAGAGGACAAGGCACCCTACTCTACTCCCTATATAGAGGACAAGGCACCCGTACTCTACTCCCTATATAGAGGACAAGGCACCCTACTCTACTCGCCTATATAGAGGACAAGGCACCCTACTCTACTCCCTATATAGAGGACAAGGCACCCTACTCTACTCCCTATATAGAGGACAAGGCACCCTACTCTACTCCCTATATAGAGGACAAGGCACCCTACTCTACTCCCTATATAGAGGACAAGGCACCTCTACTCTACTCCCTATATAGAGGACAAGGCACCCACTCTACTCCTCCCTATATAGAGGACAAGGCACCCTCTACTCTAAAGGAAGGCCTCTCTCCCTATATAGAGGACAAGGCACCCTACCTACTCCCTATATAGAGGACAAGGCACCCTACTCTACTTCCCTATATAGAGGACAAGGTACCCTACTCTACTCCCTATATAGAGGACAAGGCACCCCTACTCTACTCCCTATATAGAGGACAAGGCACCCTACTCTACTCCCTATATAGAGGACAAGGCACCCTACTCTACTCCCTATATAGAGGACAAGGCAACTCTTAGGAAGGCCTCTACTCCCTATATAGAGGACAAGGCACCCTACTCTACTCCCTATATAGAGGACAAGGCACCTACTCTACTCCCTATATAGAGGACAAGGGCACCCTACTCTCCCTATATAGAGGACAAGGCAACCTACTCTACTCCCTATATAGAGGACAAGGCACCCTACTCTACTCCTATATAGAGGACAAGGCACCCTACTCTACTCCCTATATAGAGGACAAGGCACCCTACTCTACTCCCTATATAGAGGACAAGGCACCCTACTCTACTCCCTATATAGAGGACAAGGCACCCTACTCTACTCCCTATATAGAGGACAAGGCACCCTACTCTACTCCCTATATAGAGGACAAGGCACCCTACTCTACTCCCTATATAGAGGACAAGGCACCCTACTCTACTCCCTATATAGAGGACAAGGCACCCTACTCTACTCCCTATATAGAGGACAAGGCACCCTACTCTACTCCCTATATAGAGGACAAGGCACCCTACTCTACTCCCTATATAGAGGACAAGGCACCACTACTCTACTCCCTATATAGAGGACAAGGTACCTACTCTACTCCCTATATAGAGGACCAAGGCACCCTACTCTACTCCTATATAGAGGACAAGGCACCCTACTCTACCCCTAAGAAGGCCACCCTACTCTACTCCATATATAGAGGACAAGGTACACCTACTCTACCCCTATATAGAGGACAAGGGGTCACCCTACTCTACTCCCTATATAGAGCGACAGGCCCCTACCACTACTCCCTATATAGAGGACAATGCACCCTACTCTACTCCCTATATAGAGGACAGGCACCCTACTCTACTCCCCTAGTATAGATGGACACAGGCACCCAACTCTACACCCATATATAGAGGACAAGGGCACCCTACTCTACTCCCTATATAGAGACAAGGCACCCTACTCTACTCCCTATATATAGGACAAGGCACCCTACTCTACTCCCTATCTAGAGGACAAGGCACCCTACTCTTACTCCCTAAGTAGAGGACAAGGCTCCCACTCTACTCCCTATATAGAGGACAAGGCAACCCTACTCTACTCCCTATATAGAGGACAGGGCACCCTACTCTACTCCCTATATAGAGGACCAAGGCACCCTACTCTACTCCCTATATAGAGGACAAGGCACCCTACTCTACTCCCTATATAGAGGACAAGGCACCCTACTCTACTCCCTATATAGAGGACAAGGCACCCTACTCTACTCCCTATATAGAGGACAAGGCACCCTACTCTACTCCCTATATAGAGGACAAGGCACCCTACTCTACTCCCTATATAGAGGACAAGGCACCCTACTCTACTCCCTATATAGAGGACAAGGCACTCTACTCTACTCCCTATATAGAGGACAAGGCACCCCTACTCTACTCCCTATATAGAGGACAAGGGCACCTACTCTACTCCCTATATAGAGGACAAGGCACCCTACTCTACTCCCCTATATAGAGGACAAGGCAACCTACTCTACTCCCTATATAGAGGACAAGGCACCCTACCTACTCCCTATATAGAGGACAAGGCACCCATACTCTACTCCCTATATAGAGGACAAGGCACCCTACTCTACTCCCTATATAGAGGACAAGGCACCCTACTCTACTCCCTATATAGAGGACAAGGCACCCTACTCTACTCCCTATATAGAGGACAAGGCACCCTACTCTACTCCCTATATAGAGGACAAGGCACCCTACTCTACTCCCTATATAGAGGACAAGGCACCCTACTCTACTCCCTATATAGAGGACAAGGCACCCTACTCTACTCCCTATATAGAGGACAAGGCACCCTACTCTACTCCCTATATAGAGGACAAGGCACCCTACTCTACTCCCTATATAGAGGACAAGGCACCCTACTCTACTCCCTATATAGAGGACAAGGCACCCTACTCTACTCCCTATATAGAGGACAAGGCACCCTACTCTACTCCCTATATAGAGGACAAGGCACCCTACTCTACTCCCTATATAGAGGACAAGGCACCCTACTCTACTCCCTATATAGAGGACAAGGCACCCTACTCTACTCCCTATATAGAGGACAAGGCACCCTACTCTACTCCCTATATAGAGGACAAGGCACCCTACTCTACTCCCTATATAGAGGACAAGGCACCCTACTCTACTCCCTATATAGAGGACAAGGCACCCTACTCTACTCCCTATATAGAGGACAAGGCACCCTACTCTACTCCCTATATAGAGGACAAGGCACCCTACTCTACTCCCTATATAGAGGACAAGGCACCCTACTCTACTCCCTATATAGAGGACAAGGCACCCTACTCTACTCCCTATATAGAGGACAAGGCACCCTACTCTACTCCCTATATAGAGGACAAGGCACCCTACTCTACTCCCTATATAGAGGACAAGGCACCCTACTCTACTCCCTATATAGAGGACAAGGCACCCTACTCTACTCCCTATATAGAGGACAAGGCACCCTACTCTACTCCCTATATAGAGGACAAGGGCACCCTACTCTACTCCCTATATAGAGGACAAGGCACCCTACTCTACTCCCTATATAGAGGACAAGGCACCCTACTCTACTCCCTATATAGACAAGGGCACCCATACTCCCTATATAGAGGACAAGGCACCCTACTCTACTCCCTATATAGAGGACAAGGCACCCTACTCTACTCCCTATATAGAGGACAAGGCACCCTACTCTACTCCCTATATAGAGGACAAGGCACCCTACTCTACTCCCTATATAGAGGACAAGGCACCCCTACTCCCTATATAGAGGACAAGGCACCCTACTCTACTCCCTATATAGAGGACAAGGCACCCTACTCTACTCCCTATATAGAGGACAAGGCACCCTACTCTACTCCCTATATAGAGGACAAGGTCACCCTACTCTACTCCCTATATAGAGGACAAGGCACCCTACTCTACTCCCTATATAGAGGACAAGGCACCCTACTCTACTCCCTATATAGAGGACAAGGCACCCTACTCTACTCCCTATATAGAGGACAAGGCACCCTACTCTACTCCCTATATAGAGGACAAGGCACCCTACTCTACTCCCTATATAGAGGACAAGGCACCCTACTCTACTCCCTATATAGAGGACAAGGCACCCTACTCTACTCCCTATATAGAGGACAAGGCACCCTACTCTACTCCCTATATAGAGGACAAGGCACCCTACTCTACTCCCTATATAGAGGACAAGGCACCCTACTCTACTCCCTATATAGAGGACAAGGCACCCCTACTCTACTCCCTATATAGAGGACAAGGCACCCTACTCTACTCCCTATATAGAGGACAAGGCACCCTACTCTACTCCCTATATAGAGGACAAGGCACCCTACTCTACTCCCTATATAGAGGACAAGGCACCCTACTCTACTCCCTATATAGAGGACAAGGCACCCTACTCTACTCCCTATATAGAGGACAAGGCACCCTACTCCCTATATAGAGGACAAGGCACCCTACTCTACTCCCTATATAGAGGACAAGGCACCCTACTCTACTCCCTATATAGAGGACAAGGCACCCTACTCTACTCCCTATATAGAGGACAAGGCACCCTACTCTACTCCCTATATAGAGGACAAGGCACCCTACTCTACTCCCTATATAGAGGACAAGGCACCCTACTCTACTCCCTATATAGAGGACAAGGCACCCTACTCTACTCCCTATATAGAGGACAAGGCACCCTACTCTACTCCCTATATAGAGGACAAGGCACCCTACTCTACTCCCTATATAGAGGACAAGGCACCCTACTCTACTCCCTATATAGAGGACAAGGCACCCTACTCTCCTCCCTATATAGAGGACAAGGTACCCTACTCTACTCCCTATATAGAGGACAAGGCACCCTACTCCCTATATAGAGGACAAGGCACCCTACTCTACTCCCTATATAGAGGACAAGGTACCCTACTCTACCCCCTATATAGAGGACAAGGCACCCTACTCTACTCCCTATATAGAGGACAAGGTACCCTACTCCCTATATAGAGGACAAGGCACCCTACTCTACTCCCTATATAGAGGACAAGGCACCCTACTCTACTCCCTATATAGAGGACAAGGCACCCTACTCTACTCCCTATATAGAGGACAAGGCACCCTACTCTACTCCCTATATATAGGACAAGGCACCCTACTCTACTCCCTATATAGAGGACAAGGCACCCTACTCTACTCCCTATATAGAGGACAAGGCACCCTACTCTACTCCCTATATAGAGGACAAGGCACCCTACTCCCTATATAGAGGACAAGGCACCCTACTCTACTCCCTATATAGAGGACAAGGCACCCTACTCTACTCCCTATATAGAGGACAAGGCACCCTACTCTACTCCCTATATAGAGGACAAGGCACCCTACTCTACTCCCTATATATAGGACAAGGCACCCTACTCTACTCCCTATATAGAGGACAAGGCACCCTACTCTACTCCCTATGATAGAGGACAAGGCACCCTACTCTACTCCCTATATAGAGGACAAGGCACCCTACTCTACTCCCTATATAGAGGACAAGGCACCCTACTCTACTCCCTATATAGGGGACAGGGCATCCTACTCTACTCCCTATATAGAGGACAAGGCACCCTACTCTACTCCCTATTTAGAGGACAAGGCACCCTACTCTACCCCCTATATAGAGGACAAGGCACCCTACTCTACTCCCTATATAGAGGACAAGGCACCCTACTCTACTCCCTATATAGAGGACAAGGCACCCTACTCTACTCCCTATATAGAGGACAAGGCACCCCTACTCTACTCCCTATATAGAGGACAAGGCACCCTACTCTACTCCCTATATAGAGGACAAGGCACTCTACTCTACTCCCTATATAGAGGACAAGGCACCCCTACTCTACTCCCTATATAGAGGACAAGGCACCCTACTCCCTATATAGAGGACAAGGCACCCTACTCTACTCCCTATATAGAGGACCAAGGCACCTCTACTCTACTCCCTATATAGAGGACAAGGCACCCTACTCTACTCCCTATATAGAGGACAAGGCACCCTTCTCTACTCCCTATATAGAGGACAAGGCACCCTACTCTCCCCTATATAGAGGACAAGGCACCCTACTCTACTCCCTATATAGAGGACAAGGCACCCTACTCTACTCCCTATATAGAGGACAAGGCACCCTACTCTACTCCCTATATAGAGGACAAGGTACCCTACTCTACTCCCTATATAGAGGACAAGGCACCCTACTCTACTCCCTATATAGAGGACAAGGCACCCTACTCTACTCCCTATATAGAGGACAAGGCACCCTACTCTACTCCCTATATAGAGGACAAGGCACCCTACTCTACTCCCTATATAGAGGACAAGGCACCCTACTCTACTCCCTATATAGAGGACAAGGCACCCTACTCTACTCCCTATATAGAGGACAAGGCACCCCTACTCTACTCCCTATATAGAGGACAAGGCACCCTACTCTACTCCCTATATAGAGGACAAGGCACCCTACTCTACTCCCTATATAGAGGACAAGGCACCCTACTCTACCCCCTATATAGAGGACAAGGCACCCTACTCTACTCCCTATATAGAGGACAAGGCACCCTACTCTACTCCCTATATAGAGGACAAGGCACCCTACTCTACTCCCTATATAGAGGACAAGGCACCCTACTCTACTCCCCTATATAGAGGACAAGGCACCCTACTCTACTCCCTATATAGAGGACAAGGCACTCTACTCTACTCCCTATATAGAGGACAAGGCACCCCACTCTACTCCCTATATAGAGGACAAGGCACCCCTACTCCCTATATAGAGGACAAGGCACCCTACTCTACTCCCCTATATAGAGGACAAGGCACTCTACTCTACTCCCTATATAGAGGACAAGGCACCCTACTCTACTCCCTATTATGGAGACAAGGCACCCTACTCTACTCCCTATATAGAGGACAAGGCACCCTACTCCCTATATAGAGGACAAGGCAACCTACTCTACTCCCTTATATAGAGGACAAGGCACCCTACTCTACTCCCTATATAGAGGACAAGGCACCCTACTCTACTCCCTATATAGAGGACAAGGTACCCTACTCTACTCCCTATATAGAGGACAAGGCACCCTACTCTACTCCCTATATAGAGGACAAGGCACCCTACTCTACTCCCTATATAGAGGGACAAGGCACCCCTACTCTACTCCCTATATAGAGGACAAGGCACCCTACTCTACTCCCTATATAGAGGACAAGGCACCCTACTCTACTCCCTATATAGAGGACAAGGCACCCTACTCTACTCCCTATATAGAGACAAGGCACCCTACTCTACTCCCTATATAGAGGACAAGGCTACCCTACTCTACTCCCTATATAGAGGACAAGGCACCCTACTCTACTCCCTATTTAGAGGACAAGGCACCCTACTCTACTCCCTATATAGAGGACAAGGTCACCCTACTCTACACCCTATATAGAGGACAAGGCACCCTACTCTACTCCCTATATAGAGGGACAAGGCACCCTACTCTACTCCCTATATAGAGGACAAGGGCACCCTACTCTACTCCCTATATAGAGGACAAGGCACCCTACTCTACTCCCTATATAGAGGACAAGGCACCCTACTCTACTCCCTATATAGAGGACAAGGCACCCTACTCTACTCCCTATATAGAGGGACAAGGCACCCTACTCTACTCCCTATATAGAGGACAAGGCACTCCTACTCTACTCCCTGATATAGAGGACAAGGGCACCCTACTCTACTCCCTATATAGGAGGACAGAGGCACCCTACTCTACTCCCTATATAGAGGACAAGGCACCCCTACTCTACCTCCCTATATAGAGGACAAGGCACCCTACTCTAGCCTCCCTATATAGAGGACAAGGCACCCTACTCTACTCCCTATATAGAGGACAAGGCAACCCTACCTCTACTCCCTATATAGAGGACCAAGGTACCCTACTCTACTCCCCTATATAGAGGACAAGGCACCCTACTCCTACTCCCTATATAGAGGACAAGGCACCCTACTTCCCTATATAGAGGACAAGGCAACCTACTCTACTCCCTATATAGAGGACAAGGCACCCCTACTCATACTCCCTATATAGAGGACAAGGCACCCTACTCTACTCCCTATATAGAGGACAAGGTACCCTACTCTACTCCCTATATAGAGGACAATGCACCCTACCTACTCCCTATATAGAGGACAAGGCACCCTACTCTACTCCCTATATAGAGGACAAGGCACCCTACTCTACTCCCTATATAGAGGACAAGGCACCCTACCTACTCCTATATAGAGGACAAAGGCACCCTACTCTACTCCCTATATAGAGGACAAGGCACCCTACTCTACTCCCTATATAGAGGACAAGGCACCCTACTCTACCTCCCTATATAGAGGACAAGGCACCCTACTCTACTCCCTATATAGAGGACAAGGCAACCCTACTCTACTCCCTATATAGAGGACAAGGCACCCTACTCTACCCCTATATAGAGGACAAGGCACCCTACTCTACTCCCTATATAGAGGGACAAGGCACCCTACTCTACTCCCTATAAAGAGGACAATGGCACCCTACTCTACTCCCTATTATAGATGAGACAAAGGCTACCCTACTCTACCCTATTATAGAGGACAAGGGCACCCTACTCTACTCCCCTATATAGACAGGACGCAAGGCAACCCTACTTCCTACTCCCTATATAGAGGACCAAGCACCCTACTCTACTCCCAATATAGAGGACAAGCACCCTACACTACTCCTATAGTAGAGTTACAAGGCACCCTACTCTACTCCCTATAGTATAGGACATAGGCACCCTACTCTACTCCCTATATAGAGGACAAGGCACCCTACTCTACTCCCTATATAGAGGACAAGGCACCCTACTCTACTCCCTATATAGAGGACAAGGCACCCTACTCTACTCCCTATATAGAGGACAAGGCACCCTACTCTACTCCCTATATAGAGGACAAGGCACCCTACTCTACTCCCTATATAGAGGACAAGGCACCCTACTCTACTCCCTATATAGAGGACAAGGCACCCTACTCTACTCCCTATATAGAGGACAAGGCACCCTACTCTACTCCCTATATAGAGGACAAGGCACCCTACTCTACTCCCTATATAGAGGACAAGGCACCCTACTCTACTCCCTATATAGAGGACAAGGCACCCTACTCTACTCCCTATATAGAGGACAAGGCACCCTACTCTACTCCCTATATAGAGGACAAGGCACCCTACTCTACTCCCTATATAGAGGACAAGGCACCCTACTCTACTCCCTATATAGAGAACAAGGCACCCTACCCTACTCCCTATATAGAGGACAAGGCACCCTACTCTACTCCCTATATAGAGGACAAGGCACCCTACTCTACTCCCTATATAGAGGACAAGGCACCCTACTCTACTCCCTATATAGAGGACAAGGTACCCTACTCTACTCCCTATATAGAGGACAAGGTACCACTCTACTCCCTATATAGAGGACAAGGGCACCCTACTCTACTCCCTATATAGAGGACAAGGTACCCTACTCTACTCCCTATATAGAGGACAAGGCACCCTACTCTACTCCCTATATAGAGGACAAGGCACCCTACTCTACTCCCTATATAGAGGACAAGGCACCCTACTCTACTCCCTATATAGAGGACAAGGCACCCTACTCTACTCCCTATATAGAGGACAAGGCACCTACTCTACTCCCTATATAGAGGACAAGGCACCCTACTCTACTCCCTATATAGAGGACAAGGCACCCTACTCTACTCCCTATATAGAGGACAAGGCACCCTACTCTACTCCCTATATAGAGGACAAGGCACCCTACTCTACTCCCTATATAGAGGACAAGGCACCCTACTCTACTCCCTATATAGAGGACAAGGCACCCTACTCCCTATATAGAGGACAAGGCACCCTACTCTACTCCCTATATAGAGGACAAGGAACCCTACTCTACCCCTATATAGAGGACAAGGCACCCTACTCTACTCCCTATATAGAGGACAAGGTACCCTACCTACTCCCTATATAGAGGACAAGGCACCCTACTCTACTCCCTATATAGAGGACAAGGCACCCTACTCTACTCCCTATATAGAGGACAAGGCACCCTACTCTACTCCCTATATAGAGGACAAGGCACCCTACTCTACTCCCTATATAGAGGACAAGGCACCCTACTCTACTCCCTATATAGAGGACAAGGCACCCTACTCTACTCCCTATATAGAGGACAAGGCACCCTACTCTACTCCCTATATAGAGGACAAGGCACCCCTACTCTACTCCCTATATAGAGGACAAGGCACCCTACTCTACTCCCTATATAGAGGACAAGGCACCCTACTCTACTCCCTATATAGAGGACAAGGCACCCTACTCTACTCCCTATATAGAGGACAAGGCACCCTACTCTACTCCCTATATATAGAGGACAAGCACCCTACTCTACTCCCTATATAGAGGACAAGGCACCCTACTCTACTCCCTATATAGAGGACAAGGCACCCTACTCTACTCCCTATATAGAGGACAAGGCACCCTACTCTACTCCCTATATAGAGGACAAGGCACCCTACTCTACTCCCTATATAGAGGACAAGGCACCCTACTCTACTCCCTATATAGAGGACAAGGCACCCTACTCTACTCCCTATATAGAGGACACAGGCACCCTACTCTACTCCCTATATAGAGGACAAGGCACCCTACTCTACTCCCTATATAGAGGACAAGGCACCCTACTCTACTCCCCTATATAGAGGACAAGGCACCCTACTCTACTCCCTATATAGAGGACAAGGCACCCTACTCTACTCCCTATATAGAGGACAAGGCACCCTACTCTACTCCCTATATAGAGGACAAGGCACCCTACTCTACTCCCTATATAGAGGACAAGGCACCCTACTCTACTCCCTATATAGAGGACAAGGCACCCTACTCTACTCCCTATATAGAGGACAAGGCACCCCACTCTACTCCCTATATAGAGGACAAGGCACCCTACTCTACTCCCTATATAGAGGACAAGGCACCTACTCTACTCCCTATATAGAGGACAAGGCACCCTACTCTACTCCCTATATAGAGGACAAGGCACCCTACTCTACTCCCTATATAGAGGACAAGGCACCCTACTCTACTCCCTATATAGAGGACAAGGCACCCTACTACTCCCTATATAGAGGACAAGGCACCCTACTCTACTCCCTATATAGAGGACAAGGCACCCTACTCTACTCCCTATATAGAGACAAGGCACCCTACTCTACTCCCTCCCTATATAGAGGACAAGGCACCCTACTCTACTCCCTATATAGAGGACAAGGCACCCTACTCTACTCCCTATATAGAGGACAAGGCACCCTACTCTACTCCCTATATAGAGGACAAGGCACCCTACTCCCTATATAGAGGACAAGGCACCCTACTCTACTCCCTATATAGAGGACAAGGCACCTACTCTACTCCCTATATAGAGGACAAGGCACCCTACTCTACTCCCTATATAGAGAGGACAAAGGCACCCTACTCTACTTCTACTCCCTATATAGGAGGACAAGGGCACCCAATACTCTAATCCCATATATAAGGAGGACAAGGAGGCACCCACTCTCCTCACCTATATAGAGGGGACAACGGCATCCCTACCTCCTACCTCCCTATATAGAGGATCAAGGCTATCCTACTCTTTCGTCCCTATATGTAGATGACAAGGCACCCCTAACTCTACTCCCTATATTAGAGGACGATGGTACCCCCTACTCTTACTCCCCTATATAGAGGACAAGGCACCCAATCTACTCTACTCCCTATATATGAGGACAAATGGCACCCCTACTCTACTCCCTATATAGAGGACAAGGCACCCTACTCTACTCCCTATATAGAGGACAAGGCACCCTACTCTACTCCCTATATAGAGGACAAGGCACCCTACTCTACTCCCTATATAGAGGACAAGGCACCCTACTTACTACTCCCTATATAGAGGACAAGGCACCCTACTCTACTCCCTATATAGAGGACAAGGCACCCTACTCTACTCCCTATATAGAGGACAAGGCACCCTACTCTACTCCCTATATAGAGGACAAGGCACCCTACTCTACTCCCTATATAGAGGACAAGGGCACCCTACTCTACTCCCTATATAGAGGACAAGGCACCCTACTCTACTCCCTATATAGAGGACAAGGCACCCTACTCTACCCCCTATATAGAGGACAAGGCACCCTACTCTACTCCCTATATAGAGGACAAGGCACCCTACTCTACTCCCTATATAGAGGACAAGGCACCCTACTCTACTCCCTATATAGAGGACAAGGCACCCTACTCTACTCCCATATATAGAGACAACGGGCAACCTACTCTACTCCCATATATTAGGGACAGAGGACAAGGTACCCTACTCTACTCCCCATATAAGGGAACACAGGTACCATACTCTACTCCCTATATAGAGGACAAGGGCACCCTACTCTACTCCCCTATATAGAGGACAAGGCACCCTACTCTACTCCCTATATAGAGGACAAGGCACCCTACTCTACTCCCTATATAGAGGACAAGGCACCCTACTCTACTCCCTATATAGAGAACAAGGCACCCTACCTCTACTCCCTATATAGAGGACAAGGCACCCTACTCTACTCCCTATATAGAGGACAAGGCACCCCTACTCTACTCACCTATATAGAGGACAAGGCACCCTACTCTACTCCCTATATAGAGGACAAGGTACCCTACCTCTACTCCCTATATAGAGGACCAAGGTACCATACTCCCCCTATATAGAGGACAAGGCACCCTACTCTACTCCCCTTTACTAGAGGAACAAGGGACCCCTCACATCTACTCCCTATATAGAGGACAAGGCACCCTACTCTACTCCCCTATATAGAGGACCAAGGCACCCTACTCTACTCCCTATATAGAGGACAAGGCACCCTACTCTACTCCCTATATAGAGGACAAGGCACCCTACTCTACTCCTATATAGAGGACAAGGCACCCTACTCTACTCCCTATATAGAGGACAAGGCACCCTACTCTACTCCCTATATAGAGGACAAGGCACCTACTCTACTCCCTATATAGAGGACAAGGAACCCTACTCTACTCCCTATATAGAGGACAAGGCACCCTACTCTACTCCCTATATAGAGGACAAGGCACCCTACTCTACTCCCTATATAGAGGACAAGGCACCTACTCTACTCCCTATATAGAGGACAAGGCACCCTACTCTACTTCCCTATATAGAGGACAAGGCACCCTACTCTACTCCCTATATAGAGGACAAGGCACCCTACTCTACTCCCTATATAGAGGACAAGGCACCCTACTCTACTCCCTATACTAGAGGACAAGGCACCCTACTCTACTCCCTATATAGAGGACAAGGCACCTACTCTACTCCCTATATAGAGGACAAGGCACCCTACTCTACTCCCTATATAGAGGACAAGGCACCCTTACTCTACTCCCTATATAGAGGACAAGGCACCCTACTCTACTCCCTATATAGAGGACAAGGCACCCTACTCTACTCCCTATATAGAGGACAAGGCACCCTACTCTACTCCCTATATAGAGGACAAGGCACCCTACCCTACTCCCTATATAGAGGACAAGGCACCCTACTCTACTCCCTATATAGAGGACAAGGCACCCTACTCTACTCCCTATATAGAGGACAAGGCCACCCTACTCTACTCCCTATATAGAGGACAAGGCACCCTACTCTACTCCCTATATAGAGGACAAGGCACCCTACTCTACTCCCTATATAGAGGACAAAGGCACCCTACTCTACTCCCCTATATAGAGGACAAGGCACCCTACTCTACTCCCTATATAGAGGACAAGGCACCCTACTCTACTCCCTATATAGAGGACAAGGCACCCTACTCTACTCCCTATATAGAGGACAAGGCACCCTACTCTACTCCCTATATAGAGGACAAGGCACCCTACTCTACTCCCTATATAGAGGACAAGGCACCCTACTCTACTCCCTATATAGAGGACAAGGCACCCTACCCTACTCCCTATATAGAGGACAAGGCACCCTACTCTACTCCCTATATAGAGGACAAGGTACCCTACTCTACTCCCTATATAGAGGACAAGGCACCCTACTCTACTCCCTATATAGAGGACAAGGCACCCTACTCTACTCCCTATATAGAGGACAAGGCACCCTACTCTACTCCCTATATAGAGGACAAGGCACCCTACTCTACTCCCTATATAGAGGACAAGGCACCCTACTCTACTCCCTATATAGAGGACAAGGCACCCTACTCTACTCCCTATATAGAGGACAAGGCACCCTACTCTACTCCCTATATAGAGGACAAGGCACCCTACTCTACTCCCTATATAGAGGACAAGGCACCCTACTCTACTCCCTATATAGAGGACAAGGCACCCTACTCTACTCCCTATATAGAGGACAAGGTACCCTACTCTACTCCCTATATAGAGGACAAGGCACCCTACTCTACTCCCTATATAGAGGACAAGGCACCCTACTCTACTCCCTATATAGAGGACAAGGCACCCTACTCTACTCCCTATATAGAGGACAAGGCACCCTACTCTACTCCCTATATAGAGGACAAGGCACCCTACTCTACTCCCTATATAGAGGACAAGGCACCCTACTCTACTCCCTATATAGAGGACAAGGCACCCTACTCTACTCCCTATATAGAGGACAAGGCACCCTACTCTACTCCCTATATAGAGGACAAGGCACCCTACTCTACTCCCTATATAGAGGACAAGGCACCCTACTCTACTCCCTATATAGAGGACAAGGCACCCTACTCTACTCCCTATATAGAGGACAAGGCACCCTACTCTACTCCCTATATAGAGGACAAGGCACCCTACTCTACTCCCTATATAGAGGACAAGGCACCCTACTCTACTCCCTATATAGAGGACAAGGTACCCTACTCTACTCCCTATATAGAGGACAAGGCACCCTACTCTACTCCCTATATAGAGGACAAGGCACCCTACTCTACTCCCTATATAGAGGACAAGGCACCCTACTCTACTCCCTATATAGAGGACAAGGCACCCTACTCTACTCCCTATATAGAGGACAAGGCACCCTACTCTACTCCCTATATAGAGGACAAGGCACCCTACTCTACTCCCTATATAGAGGACAAGGCACCCTACTCTACTCCCTATATAGAGGACAAGGCACCCTACTCTACTCCCTATATAGAGGACAAGGCACCCTACTCTACTCCCTATATAGAGGACAAGGCACCCTACTCTACTCCCTATATAGAGGACAAGGCACCCTACTCTACTCCCTATATAGAGGACAAGGCACCCTACTCTACTCCCTATATAGAGGACAAGGTACCCTACTCTACTCCCTATATAGAGGACAAGGCACCCTACTCTACTCCCTATATAGAGGACAAGGCACCCTACTCTACTCCCTATATAGAGGACAAGGCACCCTACTCTACTCCCTATATAGAGGACAAGGCACCCTACTCTACTCCCTATATAGAGGACAAGGCACCCTACTCTACTCCCTATATAGAGGACAAGGCACCCTACTCTACTCCCTATATAGAGGACAAGGCACCCTACTCTACTCCCTATATAGAGGACAAGGCACCCTACTCTACTCCCTATATAGAGGACAAGGCACCCTACTCTACTCCCTATATAGAGGACAAGGCACCCTACTCTACTCCCTATATAGAGGACAAGGCACCCTACTCTACTCCCTATATAGAGGACAAGGCACCCTACTCTACTCCCTATATAGAGGACAAGGCACCCTACTCTACTCCCTATATAGAGGACAAGGCACCCTACTCTACTCCCTATATAGAGGACAAGGCACCCTACTCTACTCCCTATATAGAGGACAAGGCACCCTACTCTACTCCCTATATAGAGGACAAGGCACCCTACTCTACTCCCTATATAGAGGACAAGGCACCCTACTCTACTCCCTATATAGAGGACAAGGCACCCTACTCTACTCCCTATATAGAGGACAAGGCACCCTACTCTACTCCCTATATAGAGGACAAGGCACCCTACTCTACTCCCTATATAGAGGACAAGGCACCCTACTCTACTCCCTATATAGAGGACAAGGCACCCTACTCTACTCCCTATATAGAGGACAAGGCACCCTACTCTACTCCCTATATAGAGGACAAGGCACCCTACTCTACTCCCTATATAGAGGACAAGGCACCCTACTCTACTCCCTATATAGAGGACAAGGCACCCTACTCTACTCCCTATATAGAGGACAAGGCACCCTACTCTACTCCCTATATAGAGGACAAGGCACCCTACTCTACTCCCTATATAGAGGACAAGGCACCCTACTCTACTCCCTATATAGAGGACAAGGCACCCTACTCTACTCCCTATATAGAGGACAAGGCACCCTACTCTACTCCCTATATAGAGGACAAGGCACCCTACTCTCCTCCCTATATAGAGGACAAGGTACCCTACTCTACTCCCTATATAGAGGACAAGGCACCCTACTCCCTATATAGAGGACAAGGCACCCTACTCTACTCCCTATATAGAGGACAAGGTACCCTACTCTACCCCCTATATAGAGGACAAGGCACCCTACTCTACTCCCTATATAGAGGACAAGGCACCCTACTCTACTCCCTATATAGAGGACAAGGCACCCTACTCTACTCCCTATATAGAGGACAAGGCACCCTACTCTACTCCCTATATAGAGGACAAGGCACCCTACTCTACTCCCTATATAGAGGACAAGGCACCCTACTCTACTCCCTATATAGAGGACAAGGCACCCTACTCTACTCCCTATATAGAGGACAAGGCACCCTACTCTACTCCCTATATAGAGGACAAGGCACCCTACTCTACTCCCTATATAGAGGACAAGGCACCCTACTCTACTCCCTATATAGAGGACAAGGCACCCTACTCTACTCCCTATATAGAGGACAAGGCACCCTACTCTACTCCCTATATAGAGGACAAGGCACCCTACTCTACTCCCTATATAGAGGACAAGGCACCCTACTCTACTCCCTATATAGAGGACAAGGCACCCTACTCTACTCCCTATATAGAGGACAAGGCACCCTACTCTACTCCCTATATAGAGGACAAGGCACCCTACTCTACTCCCTATATAGAGGACAAGGCACCCTACTCTACTCCCTATATAGAGGACAAGGCACCCTACTCTACTCCCTATATAGAGGACAAGGGCACCCTACTCTACTCCCTATATAGAGGACAAGGCACCCTACTCTACTCCCTATATAGAGGACAAGGCACCCTACTCTACCCCCTATATAGAGGACAAGGCACCCTACTCTACTCCCTATATAGAGGACAAGGCACCCTACTCTACTCCCTATATAGAGGACAAGGCACCCTACTCTACTCCCTATATAGAGGACAAGGCACCCTACTCTACTCCCTATATAGAGGACAAGGCACCCTACTCTACTCCCTATATAGAGGACAAGGCACTCTACTCTACTCCCTATATAGAGGACAAGGCACCCCACTCTACTCCCTATATAGAGGACAAGGCACCCTACTCCCTATATAGAGGACAAGGCACCCTACTCTACTCCCTATATAGAGGACAAGGCACTCCTACTCTACTCCCTATATAGAGGACAAGGCACCCTACTCTACTCCCTATATAGAGGACAAGGCACCCTACTCTACTCCCTATATAGAGGACAAGGCACCCTACCTACTCCCTATATAGAGGACAAGGCAACCTACTCTACTCCCTATATAGAGGACAAGGCACCCTACTCTACTCCCTATATAGAGGACAAGGCACCCTACTCTACTCCCTATATAGAGGACAAGGCACCCTACTCTAACTCCCTATATAGAGGACAAGGCACCCTACTCTACTCCCTATATAGAGGACAAGGCACCCTACTCTACTCCCTATATAGAGGACAAGGCACCCTACTCTACTCCCTATATAGAGGACAAGGCACCCTACTCTACTCCCTATATAGAGGACAAGGCACCCTACTCTACTCCCTATATAGAGGACAAGGCACCCTACTCTACTCCCTATATAGAGGACAAGGCACCCTACTCTACTCCCTATATAGAGGACAAGGCACCCTACCTCCCCTATATAGAGGACAAGGCACCCTACTCTACTCCCTATATAGGAGGACAAGGCACCCTACTCTACTCCCTATATAGAGGACAAGGCACCCTACTCTACTCCCTATATAGAGGACAAGGCACCCTACTCTACCCCCTATATAGAGGACAAGGCACCCTACTCTACTCCCTATATAGAGGACAAGGCACCCTACTCTACTCCCTATATAGAGGACAAGGCACCCTACTCTACTCCCTATATAGAGGACAAGGCACCCTACTCTACTCCCTATATAGAGGACAAGGCACCCTACTCTACTCCCTATATAGAGGACAAGGCACTCTACTCTACTCCCTATATAGAGGACAAGGCACCCCACTCTACTCCCTATATAGAGGACAAGGCACCCTACTCCCTATATAGAGGACAAGGCACCCTACTCTACTCCCTATATAGAGGACAAGGCACTCTACTCTACTCCCTATATAGAGGACAAGGCACCCTACTCTACTCCCTATATAGAGGACAAGGCACCCTACTCTACTCCCTATATAGAGGACAAGGCACCCTACTCCCTATATAGAGGACAAGGCAACCTACTCTACTCCCTATATAGAGGACAAGGCACCCTACTCTACTCCCTATATAGAGGACAAGGCACCCTACTCTACTCCCTATATAGAGGACAAGGTACCCTACTCTACTCCCTATATAGAGGACAAGGCACCCTACTCTACTCCCTATATAGAGGACAAGGCACCCTACTCTACTCCCTATATAGAGGACAAGGCACCCTACTCTACTCCCTATATAGAGGACAAGGCACCCTACTCTACTCCCTATATAGAGGACAAGGCACCCTACTCCCTATATAGAGACAAGGCACCCTACTCTACTCCCTATATAGAGGACAAGGCACCCTACTCTACTCCCTATATAGAGACAAGGCACCCTACTCTACTCCCTATATAGAGGACAAGGCACCCTACTCTACTCCCTATATATAGGACAAGGCACCCTACTCTACTCCCTATATAGAGGACAAGGCACCCTACTCTACTCCCTATGTAGAGGACAAGGCACCCTACTCTACTCCCTATATAGAGGACAAGGCACCCTACTCTACTCCCTATATAGAGGACAAGGCACCCTACTCTACTCCCTATATAGGGGACAGGGCATCCTACTCTACTCCCTATATAGAGGACAAGGCACCCTACTCTACTCCCTATTTAGAGGACAAGGCACCCTACTCTACCCCCTATATAGAGGACAAGGCACCCTACTCTACTCCCTATATAGAGGACAAGGCACCCTACTCTACTCCCTATATAGAGGACAAGGCACCCTACTCTACTCCCTATATAGAGGACAAGGCACCCTACTCTACTCCCTATATAGAGGACAAGGCACCCTACTCTACTCCCTATATAGAGGACAAGGCACTCTACTCTACTCCCTATATAGAGGACAAGGCACCCCACTCTACTCCCTATATAGAGGACAAGGCACCCTACTCCCTATATAGAGGACAAGGCACCCTACTCTACTCCCTATATAGAGGACAAGGCACTCTACTCTACTCCCTATATAGAGGACAAGGCACCCTACTCTACTCCCTATATAGAGGACAAGGCACCCTACTCTACTCCCTATATAGAGGACAAGGCACCCTACTCCCTATATAGAGGACAAGGCAACCTACTCTACTCCCTATATAGAGGACAAGGCACCCTACTCTACTCCCTATATAGAGGACAAGGCACCCTACTCTACTCCCTATATAGAGGACAAGGTACCCTACTCTACTCCCTATATAGAGGACAAGGCACCCTACTCTACTCCCTATATAGAGGACAAGGCACCCTACTCTACTCCCTATATAGAGGACAAGGCACCCTACTCTACTCCCTATATAGAGGACAAGGTACCCTACCCTACTCCCTATATAGAGGACAAGGCACCCTACTCTACTCCCTATATAGAGGACAAGGTACCCTACTCTACTCCCTATATAGAGGACAAGGCACCCCACTCTACTCCCTATATAGAGGACAAGGCACCCTACTCTACTCCCTATATAGAGGACAAGGCACCCTACTCTACTCCCTATATAGAGGACAAGGCACCCTACTCTACCCCCTATATAGAGGACAAGGCACCCTACTCTACTCCCTATATAGAGGACAAGGCACCCTACTCTACTCCCTATATAGAGGACAAGGCACCCTACTCTACTCCCTATATAGAGGACAAGGCACCCTACTCTACTCCCTATATAGAGGACAAGGCACCCTACTCTACTCCCTATATAGAGGACAAGGCACTCTACTCTACTCCCTATATAGAGGACAAGGCACCCCACTCTACTCCCTATATAGAGGACAAGGCACCCTACTCCCTATATAGAGGACAAGGCACCCTACTCTACTCCCTATATAGAGGACAAGGCACTCTACTCTACTCCCTATATAGAGGACAAGGCACCCTACTCTACTCCCTATATGGAGGACAAGGCACCCTACTCTACTCCCTATATAGAGGACAAGGCACCCTACTCCCTATATAGAGGACAAGGCAACCTACTCTACTCCCTATATAGAGGACAAGGCACCCTACTCTACTCCCTATATAGAGGACAAGGCACCCTACTCTACTCCCTATATAGAGGACAAGGTACCCTACTCTACTCCCTATATAGAGGACAAGGCACCCTACTCTACTCCCTATATAGAGGACAAGGCACCCTACTCTACTCCCTATATAGAGGACAAGGCACCCTACTCTACTCCCTATATAGAGGACAAGGTACCCTACCCTACTCCCTATATAGAGGACAAGGCACCCTACTCTACTCCCTATATAGAGGACAAGGTACCCTACTCTACTCCCTATATAGAGGACAAGGCACCCTACTCTACTCCCTATATAGAGGACAAGGTACCCTACTCTACTCCCTATATAGAGGACAAGGTACCCTACCCTACTCCCTATATAGAGGACAAGGCACCCTACTCTACTCCCTATATAGAGGACAAGGTACCCTACTCTACTCCCTATATAGAGGACAAGGCACCCTACTCTACTCCCTATATAGAGGACAAGGCACCCCACTCTACTCCCTATATAGAGGACAAGGCACCCTACTCTACTCCCTATATAGAGGACAAGGCACCCTACTCTACTCCCTATATAGAGGACAAGGCACCCTACTCTACTCCCTATATAGAGGACAAGGCACCCTACTCCCTATATAGAGGACAAGGCACCCTACTCTACTCCCTATATAGAGGACAAGGCACCATACTCTACTCCCTATATAGAGGACAAGGTACCCTACTCCCTATACAGAGGATAATTTGACCCGAGCCCAAAAGTAGTGCACTATATGGGGAGTAGGGTGCCATTTGGGACTCACTTAAGAGTGAGTGCAGGTGCTATAAAATGAACAGAGACTTAACCGATATTACTACGTGAAGGGCTTTGATAACTAGTTGTTTCTGCTGTGTGATGTTAACTTACTAAACCAGGATCTATAAATGTAGCTCAGCTGGTAGAGCACGGCGCTTGTAACGCCAAGGTAGTGGGTTCGATCCCCGGGACCACCCATACACAAAAATGTATGCACGCATGACTGTAAGTTGCTTTGGATAAAAGCGTCTGCTAAATGGCATATTATTATTATTATTATTCTAAAATACATTCATAAAAATCTGTTTTGATGATACCGGCATACTCTTTTCAGATTGATCATGCATTCTGTCAGCACTTCTCAGAATGTTCAACGTCTGATGTGTGTATGCTTCACATGTTAACCAGTGGGATGTCAGAGACAAAAACATGTTTTCCAGGAAGTAGTTTGTGGGGTTTGGTTTTGTTCCTTCTAGTCCACTAGGTGTTCAGCATACAGTAAATACAAGCCCAGTACCCAAGCTGTCCTTCTCTACAGTTTCTACTGTGTTGTAACCATGGTATTGTCTCTAGAGCTCTCCACTATTGTCGTGGGGATATGTAAACCATTCCAGGTAACCATGGTGCCCTGGTCTCTACCTGCTGGAAGGCCACACCTTCATTTCACCTCATTTTTCACTGTAATGGGAGACACTATCTGTCTTTGAATACTCATACTAACCGCACCAACCATACTATTTGTGATGTAAATTGAGTATGTAGTATGCTTATTGGTCATAGTATGGATATAGTTAGTATGCCAAAAGTTCCCGGATATCAAAATAAATTCGCCAAAATACGAAGTATACAAGCAGTGGACACCATTTCCGTGCTTTCAGGGCCCATAATGCAGTTGTTCAGAAAATGGCCGTGGCTTCAGAACGTTTTTAGATTTCAAGAAAATGGGGGGAAATATACAGCCGAAGTCCGACGAGAGTAGATACAAATTCATTGCTTTAACTAATTATGACAAATGTTTAAAAAATGTAGAGCAATGTAATAAAGTAATAACTTTTCAAATAAATGACGTTACACGTTATGTTGGCTAACAATTTGTTAGCTACGCTATCCTTATGAACCGCATAGCATTACAGCACTATGTACCGGTATGTTAACTAGCTACCCAAGGTTAGTTGGCTACTAATACATCGATCTTGCCAGTGTCGTAGTAAATATATAATGTTATAGCTTGGTCTGACTAAAATCTTGTGCATGACCCATCTTGTGTTGGGCCTTTGTATTTAATACAATGCACAAAGACTTCTATCTTGTCGGCCTTATCAGCAGGTGGCTATGGACAACACCCACGCCATAGGTCTCTCAGTTCTCCCAACTCACGAGTTCTTGCTCTGAGGACATACACACACACACCCCCACACACACACACACATACACACACACACACACACACACACATCATCATTGTTAAACATACACACACATACACACACACACACACACACACACATACACACACACACACACACACACACACACATACACACACGCACACACACACACACATCATCATTGTTAAACATACACACACATACACACACACACACACACACACACACACATACACACACGCACACACACACACACACACATCATCATTGTTAAGCACACACACACACAAAAAACCCCCTTCTCTTAGGCTGAACATCTGAAGACAGAGAACCCGACTCAGAGCCAATGCAATGGAGGTGACCTCGACCAACTCATCAGGACCAATCAGAAGATCAGAACTACTAGAATCAACCTACTTTATTTTATTGTATAAAATGTCAGCACACAATGTTTAGGGGCTCGCTCTCAGATATCTCCCTACGAGATTGACGAACGGGTCCGTGCACGCTATTTACAGATATCTTTACCTCTGAATAAACTGCCTTATATTATACAATTATCCACCTTGTCCGAAAGTCTCTACTTGGTCTCCATTCTACAGTAAACTTGTGATCATCAACAAAATTGGTAGCAGAGGATGGTTTTCTAACTCTGAATTCGGTCCATAAAAGTTGATAGAGACAGGAGACAAGTAAGAGACGGATCTGAAAGGACGGGTGACCTGTCCGCAGGAGCAGCCGGGAATCCAGCTCGCCTCAGGAAACTGATCTAAACCGACGTCAATACAAAGGTAAGCAGAACCTGTTAAAACAAAATCTGCATATTGTATTGTAGGATAAACCAAATTATGATCAGTAGTACTGGGCGTGAGTATGGATTACTGTTAAATTTATAACATATCTATTATGACTCAAAAGGCACATGTGTAAAGATATCTGAAATCTTAGGCTTTTTACTGTTGAAATGTGACTCTCTAGAGAGGAGTCTAGTTACAGTGGTTCACAAGAGGAGGACCGACTTTTATTTTCTGTTGAATTGTGATTCTCTAGTGAGGAGTCTATTTACAGAGGTTTGGTTCACCAGAAATTGACCCTTTTATTTTTACTGTTGATATCTGAAATCTTAGGTTTTTACTGTTGAAATGTGACTCTAAGAGAAGAAGTCTAGTTACAGTGGTTTTATTTTCTGTTGAATTGCGGCTTTCTAGTGAGGAGCCTATTACAGAGGTTTTGGTTCACAAGCGATGGACCCTTTTATTTGATCCACAAGAGAAGGATCTGGTGACTTGATAAAAAGATTCAGATAGTCGGGTTGAGTTAATTCCGTGAGAATCCAAGTCCAGAAAAGGTTCTCCCGACTAGACGCCAGTTGAATGGTTTAAACGACTGGGAGTCTCCTTGAGGAGAATCAAAAAAAAAAACAAAAAAAAAATACAAGTTCAGATAGTCGGGCAATTGGTTGACGTGGCACTCAACTATATGTACTGTGAGGAACTCAAACTGAATTCGTGTGTTGATGCTGATATGTAATGAAAAATGTAATTGTTGAAATGATAACCTGAATGTTGTGTAAGATTGGCCGTTTCATGAGACTAACTAGTTGATAACTTTTAAGAGGACCACCGAGTCCTATTTTGCCTGTTATGTAGCCGCTGCGCTAAAAGCTGACTTGAACTTTTTCCCTCTTGTGGTGTTGGTATTTCCATAATTCCTAAAATTAAATTGATAATTATTTTGGAAGCGCTCGAGTTTGTTAATATATTGTTCCAAAAGGGCGATTCTGATACCTTTTGGGAAAATATATAATAACTCGAATACCTGAAAAACAATAATAACTTTTGCCAAATAATTCCTAGAATTAGATTGATAATTATTTTGGAAGCGCTCGAGTTTGTTAATATATTGTTCCAAAAGGGCGATTCTGATACCTTTTGGGAAAATATATAATAACTCGAATACCTGAAAAACAATAATAACTTTTGCCAAATAATTCCTAGAATTAGATTGATAATTATTTTGGAAGCGCTCGAGTTTGTTAATATATTGTTCCAAAAGGGCGATTCTGATACCTTTTGGGAAAATATATAATAACTCGAATACCTGAAAAACAATAATAACTTTTGCCAAATAATTCCTAGAATTAGATTGATAATTATTTTGGAAGCGCTCGAGTTTGTTAATATATTGTTCCAAAAGGGCGATTCTGATACCTTTTGGGAAAATATATAATAACTAGAATAAACTGAAAAACAATAATAACTTTTGCTAAATAATTCCTAAAATTAAATTGATAATTATTTTGGGAGCGCTTGAGTTTGTTAATATATTGTTCCAAAAGGGCGGTTCTGATACCTTTTGGGAAAATATATAATAATTCGAATAATTGAAAAACAATAATACCTTTTGCAAAATAATTCCTAATAATAAAGTATTGAACATTTTTTGTGTACGAGGGTGGGACATCAGAGATAAATCTCAGTCAGCGCCAAGAATACATTGCTGGATTCGGCCAGTGACGGGCTGAGAGCACCAAGATAGTCTAATAAACTGTATAACCATGGCAACCACTACCGTCCCAAAACTCAAATTTAATGAATATCTAGATCAAAAAATACAGGATAGAGCAGGAGGGAAAGAACAGTATAAGACAGTGAAGAAAGTGTGGGAGGGAGTGAAACTCAAATGGACACAGGCAGGTTATTTTAGCGGGGGTGCCCCGTCTAAAGGGCAACTCACCTCTATGGAGAAAGGGCTACAGGAGGCAGTGGAGGAAGGAACAGAAAGTGAAGTGGAAAGGAATAAGTCTCACTTATTCAAGAAGGAAGGGACTAAACACAGAGAGAGAGCAGAGGCTGAGCTAAGGATAGGTACGTGGGCAATTGAGGAAACACGACGAGCACACCCATACAAGAAACCAGACATGATGGGTGTGGTGATTGAACCCACAACTGAGACAACACCAATAGTGGGGACACAGTCCATGAGTGACATACCAGCGCCCTCAGCACCACTGTATCCGACCCTGCCACAGGAAGCGAAGAGCACACCACCCGCATACACACCCACTCCTCCAACTAACCCTTATAACCCATTCCTAAGTCCTGCAGTGGTACAGGCGCCTGTGTTCGTGGTGCAAGGAGGACACCTAGAGGGGAACATGGCACTAAGCGTAGGGCAAGGAGTACTTCACTGTGTGGAAGTCCGAGCCAACAGCGAGCCACAAGGACGAGAGGAGCCACACCCGGCCGGCGCAACCCAACCCAGACCCAGTCCCACAAGAGGGGGTTCCAACCCAGAGTCCCTGGTAATGATGTCTCAAAACCAACCGTCAGATCTATACAGGAAAGGGGGAGCATCTGGCCTAAGACAAGCAGCTGCACCCAATCAGCCTAAACCCAGACTCTCAGAATGGTTTGTCGAAAGAGAAAGGGGAAGTACCCAATCCATGACAGAAGGGGGTGCAGGGGACAATGAGCTTTGGGGGTCGATAGGGTCTGGCTCATTAAGAAGCTCACGGGGGGTCTCAATCGGGGACCAACCAAGTGAGGATGATGAAGGAGAACAAAGGAAGGAAGAAAAAACCTATGAGGATGAGTGGGATGCGTGTCAGGGACAGGCGTCACATAACACAACCATAATAGAAGAAGCAGAGAAGGGGAAGACCTGGGCCTTGAAAGGGGTGATGGTGGGGGAAGTTGTTGACTTGCATGAACCCATCAGAAAATCTGCCAGACTTAGGGAAAGGGGATTGAACTCCCAAATGCCACTTAGACCAACAGCAGACCGACAACATGAAGAATACCAACCCTGGAAGATGACTGACCTGACCGCCCTGATGGATCAGATGCCCAGCCTCCATGGTGGAGCGTCTGCTTGGCTGTTGCAACTTCAAACCCTTACATCTGGATTTAGGCTTGCTCTGGCAGACATGAAGGCACTCTTGGCCAGGGCCACAGATCACACCACCATGATGGTACTGACAAGAGAGGCAGGTCTGGAAAAGAGCGGAGGTGTGACGCCACCGGAAGTCTATAGAACTGTGTTGTGGGAAGTTCTGAGGAGGGCATATCCTACCGAACGAAACCATGCAACACTGACCTCTTTTACCATCGGCCCTGGGGAACAGCCAGCTGCCTACCTGGACAGGGCCAAAACCACCTGGAGAACGGTCCATGACGAACCATATGATCACTCCGACACCACGTGCAGCATGTGGAAAGAGATGGTGGTGAGCGGGACCCCAAGTGACGTTCGAACCAAACTAAGGGGAACTGTGGGATTAATGGCACTCCCTAGGGCGCAGTTTAACTCCCATGTCCATCATCACATCACCCAATACAATAAAGACAAGGGAGGGGCGGAAACACATGTCCAATCCCTGCAGGTGCAGCTGCTCAAACTACAACTGAAAGAGGCACAGAAGGGAGATAAGCCAAAGAAACAAATGGTGGCTGAAGACCAACCTGACATTTCTCAAATAATTGAAAAAACTGTCTCACAAATGATACAAACACAACAGCCGCCTCCAACAACACTCCCAACGATCGCAATGGTGCCTCAGCCATACTATCAAGCACCAACTCCACCATATCAGCCACCGGTGGCACCATACCAGACTCAATGGGGACAGCCAAGGACACAAGGTAATGGGGGGGCCTGTTACAATTGTCATCAATATGGCCACTCTGTCAGATGGTGTCCATTACCACCTAGTCCGCAACAACTACACTGGCTGGCAAACAGGGGTAGAGGATATGCCTTCAGAACAAGAGGAGGCCCAAGACCGATGTACCAGCCACATGCTGCCCTACCAGCATATAACCACCCACAACAAGACCCAAACCAACAGCCTAACCAGCAGCCAGCTCCTACCTTCCAGGGCATGTCAGACGAATATCCTCCCTGGCCCTGAAGCTGCCCACCACCACAGAACGGGAATGGGGGTCAGCATTTTCCACTCCACACTGAACCAACTGTCATGTGTGAAGTGGAGGGAGTTACCCACCAATTTTTGGTAGATACAGGATGTACGTACTCTGCCATAAGATCTCGTCAACCACTCTCTTCGGAATCAATACAGGTGGTGGGGGTATCAGGAACACCCGAAGCACAAAACAAGACCATACCATTGCTCTTCCAATGGGGCCCTTCCAATTTGAAGCATCAATTCCTATATTGTCCCAACTGTCCAATCAACCTATTAGGAAGGGACCTATTGTGCAAACTGAAATGTTCAATCTATCTTACCGAAAAGGGTGTGGAGGTTTCCATTGATCCCATTACCTCCACACCAGTTCATCCAGTTAGGGTGCTGATGCTACCCATCATCCCAACTCCAGTGCTCTCCCTGACCCAAGAAATATACTGGTTGAAGTGCATCGAATCCGGCCAAGGAACCCCTGAGGTTCAATTCAAGTTCAACCAGCTGAGACAACTCATTTACACATTTCACCCATACAAGACTCCTCAAGCTGAAATACACTGTACACTTAATGTGACTGACAATGATGTCGACCCATATACCGATGACTGGGATGAAAACATGATGCACCTGACACCAACAATCAGATGTTGTACCATAGTGTGTGGACAAGAAGGAGTGGCTGCTCCGGTTATCCTACCTTCCCATTTGAAATCCTGGTACCTACTGGGCGAAGAATCTGCTCCCCATGTTACACTGGCAGTTGGACACGGTTTTGAAGCAAGGAGCCTTGGGCCTATGATCAGAAGAGCATCCAAACTCCAGTGGGAACCCACCCAAACTCCAGGAATAACCAAAGCCACCACTGAGAACATGTGGAGGTTTATGACAGTTGACACAGAGGAACATTGCCTTCCTGAACGTTTGACTCTCCCAAGACACCATGGTAAACCTTACACAGACCACCCCTCATCACAAGCACTGCTTTCCACCATTGATGAAGGCATATGGACACACACCCCATTTGATGTTGGACAACTACAGGTGGCACCAGTCACCATCACCTTACTCAACCCTGAACAAATTCCTATCTACCGAACACAGTACCGTCTGAAACCTGAACAGACCATGGGGATCAAACCAACCATAGATGGGTTGTTGGGAGCTCGTGTCATATATCGCACTGTGTCTCCATGGAACACACCAATCTTACCAGTCTTGAAAACAGGAGGCGAAACATACCGGATGGTACAAGACTTCCGAGCAGTGAACGACGTCACTGCACCCATTGACCTACCTGTCCCTGACCCTCACATTACACTGAGTAATCTCTCACCAAAACACCAATACTTCACCGTTGTGGATCTGGCTAATGCCTTCTTCAGCATTCCACTGGATGAGGCTTCACAGCCTCTCTTTGCCTTCACATATGAACATCAACAGTATACGTATTCGGTTCTTCCACAGGGTTACAGGTGTTCTCCCGGAATCTTCAATCATATCTTGAAGACACACCTGGCCGAATTGAAAATCCCTGAAGGAGTGATACTCATCCAATATGTAGATGACCTTTTGCTGGGGGCTCCCACATCTGATCTCTGTCTACAAATGACAAAAACCCTACTTGACTTCTTGGCTGTCAAAGGCTACAAGGTCAAAATGAGCAAAGTCCAGTCCTGTCGCAGAACTGTCCTTTTCCTTGGCAGAGAAATCTCAGGAGAAGGTGCTGGTCTCTCGAAATCCCACCGAGATTCCATACTCCATCATCCACGTCCCATCACAGTGTCAGGCATGTTGTCCTTCCTGGGGTTGACAGGGTACAGCCGTACCCACATCCCTGACTACACGTCCAGGACTGAACCACTGAGAGAAATAGTGAGAGAAGCAGGACCAAGAAACTTACACTCCTCACTTACCTGGACACCTGAAGCATCAACAGCATTTGCTCTCCTAAAAACCGATCTCTCGGTGGCAGCAGCTCTGACAGCACCCGACTACAAAAACAAATTTCATCTTGATGTTTCTGAAAAGGAGGGGTTCACTTCTTCCATCCTTTTTCAGAAACAAGAGGGGGAGAGAAGAGTACTGATGTATCATTCCTCTAAGTTGGACCATATTGAAGCAGGTCAGACAACATGTTCCAGGTACGTGGCTGCAGTGGCAAAAGCTATTGAAAAAACCGCCCACCTGGTAATGTGCCACAAATTGGAAATCCATACGCACCATGGGGTTGCAGCATATCTGATGAGCAAGGAATTCACGTTCAGCGCTGAAAGAAAGAACAAAATCCAGAATAAATGCACCCAATCACACATTACTTTTGTCAACACCGACAAAAACATGGCAGACGCACTCAATGCAGAAGAAGGGTTGGCACACTCCTGCGAAGAGAGGGCGGCACAGGAACTGAAACTGCGACCAGACTTGGGAAACGAACCCCTTACCAATCCTGATCTATGGTTGTACACCGATGGATGCTGCTATAGAGGAGAAGAAGGGAACATAGCAGCATATGCAGTGGTACAGCAGCTTCCAGACGGGTCACACGTGACCCTGGAATCAGACATCATTCCACAACCTGCCTCAGCCCAACTAGCCGAGATCATTGGTTTGACTCAAGCCCTGGAAAAGGCTGAAGGAAAGACTGTGAACATCTACACTGACTCAGCATATGCTCATGGAGCAGTCCATACAGATGGACCACAATGGGTCAGACGTAACTTCACCACAACAGGAAACCTTCCGATCAAACACAAGGCACAAATGGAGAGACTGATAAAAGCAGTCTCACTACCTGAGCAGGTGGCCATCATGAAGTGCAAAGGACATCAGCAACTCAAGAACAAAGTCAGCGAGGGAAATGACGCAGCTGACAAAGCAGCCAAGAAAGCTGGGGGCTACACTCCAAGACAGATGGTGCTGCAGACTCAACCAGCTAGAACAGAACTCACAGACCAACACATAAAGGAACTACAATTCACAGCGGGCCCGTATGAGCACTCGGTATGGGGACAGATGGGAGCCACCAAAGGACCTGATGAACTTTGGAGATGCCATGACGGCAGGTTGGTGGCCCCAGCTAATCTCTGCCCCGAGCTGATACGTGAGGCTCATGGGCCCACCCATGAAGGGAAACTCAAAACTTTACAGAAGGTTTCCCATATTTGGTGGCACCCACACATTAAGGACATGACAGACTTGTTTTGTGATGAGTGCAGCATTTGTGGCAGCCACAACCCAAAGAAACCTTTCCAAACACCCATGGGTTCATACCCAGTACCTAATGCATGTTTTCAGGACATTAGCATAGATTACACTGACATGGGGGCTGATAATGTAACTAATGGGAAAAGGTACTTATTGGTAATGGTAGATCGATTCTCCAAATGGGTTGAGGCAATACCAACAGCACGTGAGGATGCCAGGTCGGTCATTAAGTGGCTGCAGACTGAACTCATACCAAGGTATGGGGTTCCAAGACAAATCCGATCCGACAACGGGTCCCATTTCAGTAACCAACACCTGAGACAGGTGGAGGAGAGGTTCGGCATTGTGCACAAGTTTGGGTCTGTGTACCGGCCGCAATCTCAGGGCCTCGTGGAACGTGCCAATCAAACTTTGAAGGCTAAGATAGCCAAGGTATGTGCAGGTTCAAAGTTGACGTGGGTTGAAGCTCTGCCCCTGGCGTTGATGGCCATGAGAGCCTCTCCAGGAGCAGGCACCCATCTCTCTCCACATGAGATTATGACTGGTAGGGTCATGCCTGGTCCACCAAGGGAGGGAGGTCATATGCCCGCCCTTGATGTACAACAAATTGTAATGTCTGAATATGTGAGAAAACTAACGGAACTCTCTGCAGCTCTCTCCAAACAGATTCACAAGGTCCAAGAGGGGGAGCTGACGGGAGATCCGGCGCCGCTGAAGGTAAAAGTTGGTGACTGGGTGAGGGTTAAGGTCCACAAGAGAAAGTGGCAAGATCCCAGGTGGACTGGACCGTACGAAGTGAAGGAGGTTACTTCACACTCAGTCCAGGTCAAAGGTAAATCAGGCGCACCTTGGCACCACTTGACACATTGTACACCAGCACCAACTCCTTCCAGAACCCTGACTGAAGTCAGAAGTGATTTAATCACATTAAATTCGGATCAAATTCTTGACACCAACACTATCTGAATATGTGGAGGAGACTCCCATCTTCAGATACTGGAGGGGAAAAACAGAGGAGGGACAGACCACCATGGGAGAGACTGGGGTGCTCTGCTCCACTCCTTGTTTTGCTGATTGTAACTATTGGGGTTACTCTAGGAATCATACTCTGGTCAGTACAGCACATGACACAGACACCCATTACACCCACTAGTAAACCTAACGACACATTCAATGCCACAACCATACGTCCGACCAACCTGCACTCCGACACATTGAGCCCAGATCAGAATGTAAGCCACAGCCACCACGTAAATAAACGACAAGTTGTCTCTAACACCCTTTCCTGTGGGCCCAGACAATTGTATAGAAGCACCACATTATGTATACCCTTTAATGTTACCACTACTGCGACAGTGCCGTGGGTAGACTTCAGGGAACTTACCTACTACCGTGACTGGGACTGGTATATGACAGTGGGGGTCACCCATAGCGATTGGACTTGGACAAACTTGGTATGTGAGACTAATTATGACTGGTCCAGTTGCACCTCTACTACATTAGGAAAACAATGGAGGAAACTCTTGACTTTGACAAAAAACTCTAAAGGACTCAAATTTACTATCTATCCTGGTATTGCATTAGGCTGCCAGGACTTTAGACTTGCTCCTTATGTAAGCTGTACCACTGCACCAGTCCATTGGAATGTTCGAATTTGTCATATTAATAACACAAAAGCACAGGCTATTAATGAAAATGGTAATAAGAATAATTCTATTATTTTACTTACCACTCCACCTACTTTGGATGATGCAATCCTGACCGCTACAGGTGTCTCCGGCCTTTCTAACAACTGGCTCTTGTTGACTGAGGAAGCGGCAAAGGTGACTCATCAGAGTTGTGTGGTTTGTATGGGGGCACGGCCATTGCTTCGCATTATCCCTGCCGCCATTACGCCAGAATGCTTCCTGTCTGTCATGAAACATGACAACCCTTCCGCAAATTGTACACTATGGGACGTAGTTCATCCCTTGGTTACTAAAGTAACTAAGAAACCAATTTTTTCCTATCAGGTGGCTAGAGCTAACTTTACCTGTGTTAATCTCACGAAAGGACTACCATTGTTGGGTATGTTACCTGTTGGATGGTGTCGGTTTATCTATACGCCTAATACTGAGTTTAAACCTGTTTCCAGGGCGGATGTCTGGTGGTGGTGTGGAGGCGTTCGTCTGTTTGATGGACTGCCTGGAAATGCCACAGGCACCTGTGCACTAGTCTCTCTTTTGCTACCAATTTCTGTGTATCCAACAGGTGTTCAGGAGCTGGTGACCCATGTGTCTGACTTAATTCCTACCAGGACCAGGCGCGCTGTGGGCCCTACTCATGGGGACCCAACCTACATTGATGCAATTGGGGTCCCTAGGGGGGTACCAGATGAGTATAAATTGATTGACCAAGTAGCCGCAGGTTTTGAATCTTCATTTTGCTGGTGGTGCACGATTAATAAAAATGTTGACAGAATCAATTATGTCCATTTTAATGTTCAAAAATTAGGCAATTGGACACAACAAGGTTTTGAGGCGGTGCATGGCCAGTTGGCTGCGACCTCTCTCATGGCTTTCCGAAATCGTATTGCTGTCGACATGCTCCTGGCTGAAAAAGGAGGAGTATGTGCTATGTTTGGTGAACAATGTTGTACCTTTATTCCCAACAATACAGCCACAGATGGCAGCTTGACTGTCGCCCTGGAAGGGTTACGAACTCTTAATGGCAAAATGAAGAGCCACTCAGGGGTGGATACTTCAATGTGGGACTCTTGGATGGATGCGTTTGGTAAATATAAAACGCTTGTTTCTTCTATACTTGTATCCATCTCTGTTTTTGCTGCAATTCTAGTGCTTTGTGGATGCTGTTGCATTCCATGCATACGGACGCTGACAACCAGGATTATAACCACCGCTATTGATCCACATCCTGCAGATAACGGTCAGATGTTTCCTTTGCTTGCTATTGACGATGCTGACCAAGGATATCTGGATGATGAATAGCATTTAAGCTTTTTGTCACGTCTCTTGTGAGACGTGAAGAGGGGGAATGTAAAACTTTATCTTCTGATAAAGTTTTCCCTATTTTGCCAATTGCAGCATTTAAGCTTTTTGTCACGTCTCTTGTGAGACGTGAAGAGGGGGAATGTAAAACTTTATCTTCTGATAAAGTTTTCTCTATTTTGCCAATTACACTGTTAGCTTGTGTCACGTCTTAAGTTTTCCTTCTTTACTGTTACTTGGTCACGTCTCTGGGGAGACGTGAAGAGAGGGATTTGTCGTAGTAAATATATAATGTTATAGCTTGGTCTGACTAAAATCTTGTGCATGACCCATCTTGTGTTGGGCCTTTGTATTTAATACAATGCACAAAGACTTCTATCTTGTCGGCCTTATCAGCAGGTGGCTATGGACAACACCCACGCCATAGGTCTCTCAGTTCTCCCAACTCACGAGTTCTTGCTCTGAGGACATACACACACACACCCCCACACACACACACACACATACACACACACACACACACACACACACACATCATCATTGTTAAACATACACACACATACACACACACACACACACACACACACACACACACACACACACACACATACACACACGCACACACACACACACATCATCATTGTTAAACATACACACACATACACACACACACACACACACACACACACACACATACACACACGCACACACACACACACACACATCATCATTGTTAAGCACACACACACACAAAAACCCCCTTCTCTTAGGCTGAACATCTGAAGACAGAGAACCCGACTCAGAGCCAATGCAATGGAGGTGACCTCGACCAACTCATCAGGACCAATCAGAAGATCAGAACTACTAGAATCAACCTACTTTATTTTATTGTATAAAATGTCAGCACACAATGTTTAGGGGCTCGCTCTCAGATATCTCCCTACGAGATTGACGAACGGGTCCGTGCACGCTATTTACAGATATCTTTACCTCTGAATAAACTGCCTTATATTATACAATTATCCACCTTGTCCGAAAGTCTCTACTTGGTCTCCGTTCTCCAGTAAACTTGTGATCATCAACACCAGGCAGTATATTAACTATATGCCATCTAACTAACTACCCAAAGTTTATTGACTTGATTATTCACGTCATTCTTAGCTAAGTGGTATAGTTGTCGTGCGTTCTCAATGGACATTGTTAATTCTGGCTATCTACTCCGATTTCAGAGCACTCATCTGAGTGTGCCAGAGCGCAGAATAACTGATGAATTTACGAAC
>CM062504.1:4845101-4847601 GCA_031479575.1 Coregonus ussuriensis | reverse complement strand
AGACAGGCGGCTTTGACATCACACCTTCAATATTATGGGATGGAGATGTAACATATTGTGGTTAATTCATTAGGACATCTGTGAATAAGAGCAGAGCTACTCGGCTCACCATGAGCACTCTGCTGGCAGGCTGCCCTCTAAAGCGATGGTGGGTGCAGACAGACTCGGCTCACCATGAGCACTCTGCTGGCAGGCTGCCCTCTAAAGCGATGGTGGGTGCAGACAGACTCGGCTCACCATGAGCACTCTGCAGGCAGGCTGCCCTCTAAAGCGATGGTGGGTGCAGACAGACTCGGCTCACCATGAGCACTCTGCCCTCTAAAGCGATGGTGGGTGCAGACAGACTCGGCTCACCATGAGCAGTCTGCTGGCAGGCTGCCCTCTAAAGCGATGGTGGGTGCAGACAGACTCGGCTCACCATGAGCACTCTGCTGGCAGGCTGCCCTCTAAAGCGATGGTGGGTGCAGACAGAACATGCCTTCTGTCCAATCCTGCAACCTCTGCTACAAGACCACCATGGGAGAGACTGGGGTGCTCTGCTCCACTCCTTGTTTTGCTGATTGTAACTATTGGGGTTACTCTAGGAATCATACTCTGGTCAGTACAGCACATGACACAGACACCCATTACACCCACTAGTAAACCTAACGACACATTCAATGCCACAACCATACGTCCGACCAACCTGCACTCCGACACATTGAGCCCAGATCAGAATGTAAGCCACAGCCACCACGTAAATAAACGACAAGTTGTCTCTAACACCCTTTCCTGTGGGCCCAGACAATTGTATAGAAGCACCACATTATGTATACCCTTTAATGTTACCACTACTGCGACAGTGCCGTGGGTAGACTTCAGGGAACTTACCTACTACCGTGACTGGGACTGGTATATGACAGTGGGGGTCACCCATAGCGATTGGACTTGGACAAACTTGGTATGTGAGACTAATTATGACTGGTCCAGTTGCACCTCTACTACATTAGGAAAACAATGGAGGAAACTCTTGACTTTGACAAAAAACTCTAAAGGACTCAAATTTACTATCTATCCTGGTATTGCATTAGGCTGCCAGGACTTTAGACTTGCTCCTTATGTAAGCTGTACCACTGCACCAGTCCATTGGAATGTTCGAATTTGTCATATTAATAACACAAAAGCACAGGCTATTAATGAAAATGGTAATAAGAATAATTCTATTATTTTACTTACCACTCCACCTACTTTGGATGATGCAATCCTGACCGCTACAGGTGTCTCCGGCCTTTCTAACAACTGGCTCTTGTTGACTGAGGAAGCGGCAAAGGTGACTCATCAGAGTTGTGTGGTTTGTATGGGGGCACGGCCATTGCTTCGCATTATCCCTGCCGCCATTACGCCAGAATGCTTCCTGTCTGTCATGAAACATGACAACCCTTCCGCAAATTGTACACTATGGGACGTAGTTCATCCCTTGGTTACTAAAGTAACTAAGAAACCAATTTTTTCCTATCAGGTGGCTAGAGCTAACTTTACCTGTGTTAATCTCACGAAAGGACTACCATTGTTGGGTATGTTACCTGTTGGATGGTGTCGGTTTATCTATACGCCTAATACTGAGTTTAAACCTGTTTCCAGGGCGGATGTCTGGTGGTGGTGTGGAGGCGTTCGTCTGTTTGATGGACTGCCTGGAAATGCCACAGGCACCTGTGCACTAGTCTCTCTTTTGCTACCAATTTCTGTGTATCCAACAGGTGTTCAGGAGCTGGTGACCCATGTGTCTGACTTAATTCCTACCAGGACCAGGCGCGCTGTGGGCCCTACTCATGGGGACCCAACCTACATTGATGCAATTGGGGTCCCTAGGGGGGTACCAGATGAGTATAAATTGATTGACCAAGTAGCCGCAGGTTTTGAATCTTCATTTTGCTGGTGGTGCACGATTAATAAAAATGTTGACAGAATCAATTATGTCCATTTTAATGTTCAAAAATTAGGCAATTGGACACAACAAGGTTTTGAGGCGGTGCATGGCCAGTTGGCTGCGACCTCTCTCATGGCTTTCCAAAATCGTATTGCTGTCGACATGCTCCTGGCTGAAAAAGGAGGAGTATGTGCTATGTTTGGTGAACAATGTTGTACCTTTATTCCCAACAATACAGCCACAGATGGCAGCTTGACTGTCGCCCTGGAAGGGTTACGAACTCTTAATGGCAAAATGAAGAGCCACTCAGGGGTGGATACTTCAATGTGGGACTCTTGGATGGATGCGTTTGGTAAATATAAAACGCTTGTTTCTTCTATACTTGTATCCATCTCTGTTTTTGCTGCAATTCTAGTGCTTTGTGGATGCTGTTGCATTCCATGCATACGGACGCTGACAACCAGGATTATAACCACCGCTATTGATCCACATCCTGCAGATAACGGTCAGATGTTTCCTTTGCTTGCTATTGACGATGCTGACCAAGGATATCTGGATGATGAATAGCATTTAAGCTTTTTGTCACGTCTCTTG
>CM062504.1:4830101-4840101 GCA_031479575.1 Coregonus ussuriensis | reverse complement strand
TGGCTCTTGTTGACTGAGGAAGCGGCAAAGGTGACTCATCAGAGTTGTGTGGTTTGTATGGGGGCACGGCCATTGCTTCGCATTATCCCTGCCGCCATTACGCCAGAATGCTTCCTGTCTGTCATGAAACATGACAACCCTTCCGCAAATTGTACACTATGGGACGTAGTTCATCCCTTGGTTACTAAAGTAACTAAGAAACCAATTTTTTCCTATCAGGTGGCTAGAGCTAACTTTACCTGTGTTAATCTCACGAAAGGACTACCATTGTTGGGTATGTTACCTGTTGGATGGTGTCGGTTTATCTATACGCCTAATACTGAGTTTAAACCTGTTTCCAGGGCGGATGTCTGGTGGTGGTGTGGAGGCGTTCGTCTGTTTGATGGACTGCCTGGAAATGCCACAGGCACCTGTGCACTAGTCTCTCTTTTGCTACCAATTTCTGTGTATCCAACAGGTGTTCAGGAGCTGGTGACCCATGTGTCTGACTTAATTCCTACCAGGACCAGGCGCGCTGTGGGCCCTACTCATGGGGACCCAACCTACATTGATGCAATTGGGGTCCCTAGGGGGGTACCAGATGAGTATAAATTGATTGACCAAGTAGCCGCAGGTTTTGAATCTTCATTTTGCTGGTGGTGCACGATTAATAAAAATGTTGACAGAATCAATTATGTCCATTTTAATGTTCAAAAATTAGGCAATTGGACACAACAAGGTTTTGAGGCGGTGCATGGCCAGTTGGCTGCGACCTCTCTCATGGCTTTCCAAAATCGTATTGCTGTCGACATGCTCCTGGCTGAAAAAGGAGGAGTATGTGCTATGTTTGGTGAACAATGTTGTACCTTTATTCCCAACAATACAGCCACAGATGGCAGCTTGACTGTCGCCCTGGAAGGGTTACGAACTCTTAATGGCAAAATGAAGAGCCACTCAGGGGTGGATACTTCAATGTGGGACTCTTGGATGGATGCGTTTGGTAAATATAAAACGCTTGTTTCTTCTATACTTGTATCCATCTCTGTTTTTGCTGCAATTCTAGTGCTTTGTGGATGCTGTTGCATTCCATGCATACGGACGCTGACAACCAGGATTATAACCACCGCTATTGATCCACATCCTGCAGATAACGGTCAGATGTTTCCTTTGCTTGCTATTGACGATGCTGACCAAGGATATCTGGATGATGAATAGCATTTAAGCTTTTTGTCACGTCTCTTGTGAGACGTGAAGAGGGGGAATGTAAAACTTTATCTTCTGATAAAGTTTTCCCTATTTTGCCAATTGCAGCATTTAAGCTTTTTGTCACGTCTCTTGTGAGACGTGAAGAGGGGGAATGTAAAACTTTATCTTCTGATAAAGTTTTCCCTATTTTGCCAATTGCAGCATTTAAGCTTTTTGTCACGTCTCTTGTGAGACGTGAAGAGGGGGAATGTAAAACTTTATCTTCTGATAAAGTTTTCTCTATTTTGCCAATTACACTGTTAGCTTGTGTCACGTCTTAAGTTTTCCTTCTTTACTGTTACTTGGTCACGTCTCTGGGGAGACGTGAAGAGAGGGATTTGTCGTAGTAAATATATAATGTTATAGCTTGGTCTGACTAAAATCTTGTGCATGACCCATCTTGTGTTGGGCCTTTGTATTTAATACAATGCACAAAGACTTCTATCTTGTCGGCCTTATCAGCAGGTGGCTATGGACAACACCCACGCCATAGGTCTCTCAGTTCTCCCAACTCACGAGTTCTTGCTCTGAGGACATACACACACACACCCCCCCACACACACACACATACACACACACACACACACACACACACATCATCATTGTTAAACATACACACACATACACACACACACACACACACACACACACACACACACACACACACACACACACACACGCACACACACACACATCATCATTGTTAAACATACACACACATACACACACACACACACACACACACACACACATACACACACGCACACACACACACACACACATCATCATTGTTAAGCACACACACACACAAAAACCCCCTTCTCTTAGGCTGAACATCTGAAGACAGAGAACCCGACTCAGAGCCAATGCAATGGAGGTGACCTCGACCAACTCATCAGGACCAATCAGAAGATCAGAACTACTAGAATCAACCTACTTTATTTTATTGTATAAAATGTCAGCACACAATGTTTAGGGGCGCGCTCTCAGATATCTCCCTACGAGATTGACGAACGCGTCCGTGCACGCTATTTTCAGATATCTTTACCTCTGAATAAACTGCCTTATATTATACAATCATCCACCTTGTCCGAAAGTCTCTACTTGGTCTCCGTTCTCCAGTAAACTTGTGATCATCAACACCAGGCAGTATATTAACTATATGCCATCTAACTAACTACCCAAAGTTTATTGACTTGATTATTGTTGATAAAACAAGTTTACTGGAGAACGGAGACCAAGTAGAGACTTTCGGACAAGGTGGATGATTGTATAATATAAGGCAGTTTATTCAGAGGTAAAGATATCTGAAAATAGCGTGCACGGACGCGTTCGTCAATCTCGTAGGGAGATATCTGAGAGCGCGCCCCTAAACATTGTGTGCTGACATTTTATACAATAAAATAAAGTAGGTTGATTCTAGTAGTTCTGATCTCCCCATTGGTCCTGATGAGTTGGTCGAGGTCATCTCCATTTCATTGGCTCTGAGTCGGGTTCTCTGTCTCCAGCCTAAGAGAAGGGGTTGTTTGTGTGTGTGTGCTTAACAATGATGATGTGTGTGTATGTGTGTGTATGTGTGTGTAAGTGTATGTGTGTGTATGTGTGTGTGTATGTGTGTGTGTGTGTATGTGTATGTGTGTGTGTATGTGTGTGTGTGTGTATGTGTGTGTGTGTGTATGTGTGTGTGCTTAACAATGATGATGTGTGTGTGTGTGGGGGGGTGTGGGTATGTCCTCAGGGCAATAACTCGTGAGTTTGGGAGGACTTGAGAGACCTATGGCGTGGGTGTTCCCCATGGCCACCTGCTGATAAGGCCAACAAGCTAGAAGTCTTTGTGCATTGTATTAAGTCCCAAGGCCCCAACACAAGATGGGTTATGCACAAGATTTTAGTCAGACCAAGCTTTAACATAATATATTTACCACGACAAATCCCTCTCTTCACGTCTCCCCAGAGACGTGACCAAGTAACAGTAGAGAAGGAAAACTTAAGACGTGACACAAGCTAACAGTGTAATTGGCAAAATAGGGAAAACTTTATCAGAAGATAAAGTTTTAATTCCCCCTCTTCACGTCTCACAAGAGACGTGACATAAAGCTTAAATGCTGCAATTTGGCAAAATAGGGAAAACTTTATCAGAAGATAAAGTTTTACATTTCCCCTCTTCACGTCTCACAAGAGACGTGACAAAAAGCTTAAATGCTATTCATCATCCAGATATCCTTGGTCAGCATCGTCAATAGCAAGCAAAGGAAACATCTGACCGTTATCTGCAGGATGTGGATCAATAGCGGTGGTTATAATCCTGGTTGTCAGCGTCCGTATGCATGGAATGCAACAGCATCCACAAAGCACTAGAATTGCAGCAAAAACAGAGATGGATACAAGTATAGAAGACACAAGCGTTTTATATTTACCAAACGCATCCATCCAAGAGTCCCACATTGAAGTGTCCACCCCTGAGTGGCTCTTCATTTTACCATTAAGAGTTCGTAACCCTTCCAGGGCGACAGTCAAGCTGCCATCTGTGGCTGTATTGTTGGGAATAAAGGTACAACATTGATCACCAAACATAGCACATACTCCTCCTTTTTCAGCCAGGAGCATGTCGACAGCAATACGATTTTGGAAAGCCATGAGAGAGGTCGCAGCCAACTGGCCATGCACCGCCTCAAAACCTTGTTGTGTCCAATTGCCTAATTTTTGAACATTAAAATGGACATAATTGATTCTGTCAACATTTTTATTAATTGTGCACCACCAGCAAAATGAAGATTCAAAACCTGCGGCTACTTGGTCAATCAATTTATACTCATCTGGTACCCCCCTAGGGACCCCAATTGCATCAATGTAGGTTGGGTCCCCATGAGTAGGGCCCACAGCGCGCCTGGTCCTGGTAGGAATTAAGTCAGACACATGGGTCACCAGCTCCTGAACACCTGTTGGATGCACAGAAATTGGTAGCAAAAGAGAGACCAGTGCACAGGTGCCTGTGGCATTTCCAGGCAGTCCATCAAAGAGATGAACGCCTCCACACCACCACCAGACATCAGCCCTGGAAACAGGTTTAAACTCAGCATTAGGCGTATAGATAAACCGACACCATCCAACAGGTACCATACCCAACAATGGTAGACCTTTCGTGAGATTAACACAGGTAAAGTTAGCTCTAGCCACCTGATAGGAAAAAATTGGCTTCTTAGTTGCTTTAGTAACCAAGGGATGAACTACGTCCCATAGTGTACAATTGGCGGAAGGGTTGTCATGTTTCATGACAGACAGGAAGCATTCTGGCGTAATGGCGGCAGGGATAATGCGAAGCAATGGCCGTGCCTCCATACAAACCACACAACTCTGATGAGTCACCTTTGCCGCTTCCTCAGTCAACAAGAGCCAGTTGTTAGAAAGGCCGGAGACACCTGTAGCGGTCAGGATTGCATCATCCAAAGTAGGTGGAGTGGTAAGTAAAATAATAGAATTATTCTTATTACCATTTTCATTAATAGCCTGTGCTTTTGTGTTATTAATATGACAAATTCGAACCTTCCAATAGACTGGTGCAGTGGTACAGCTTACATAAGGAGCAAGTCTAAAGTCCTGGCAGCCTAATGCAATACCAGGATAGATAGTAAATTTGAGTCCTTTAGAGTTTTTTGTCAAAGTCAAGAGTTTCCTCCATTGTTTTCCTAATGTAGTAGAGGTGCAACTGGACCAGTCATAATTAGTCTCACATACCAAGTTTGTCCAAGTCCAATCGCTATGGGTGTCCCCCACTGTCATATACCAGTCCCAGTCACGGTAGTAGGTCAGTTTTCTGAAGTCTACCCACGGCACTATCGCAGTAGTGGTAACATTAAAGGGTATACATAATGTGGTGCTTCTATACAATTGTCTGGGCCTACAGGAAAGGGTGTTAGAGACAACTTGTCGTTTATTTACGTGGTGGCTGTGGCTTACATTCTGATCTGGGCTCAATGTGTCGGAGTGCAGGTTGGTCGGACGTATGGTTGTGGCATTGAATGTGTCGTTAGGTTTACTAGTGGGTGTAATGGGTGTCTGTGTCATGTGCTGTACTGACCAGAGTATGATTCCTAGAGTAACCCCAATAGTTACAATCAGCAAAACAAGGAGTGGAGCAGAGCACCCCAGTCTCTCCCATGGTGGTCTGTCCCTCCTCTGTCTTTCCCCTCCAGTATCTGAAGATGGGAGTCTCCTCCACATATTCAGATAGTGTTGGTGTCAAGAATTTGATCCGAATTTAATGTGATTAAATCACTTCTGACTTCAGTCAGGGTTCTGGAAGGAGTTGGTGCTGGTGTACAATGTGTCAAGTGGTGCCAAGGTGCGCCTGATTTACCTTTGACCTGGACTGAGTGTGAAGTAACCTCCTTCACTTCGTACGGTCCAGTCCACCTGGGATCTTGCCACTTTCTCTTGTGAACCTTGATCCTTACCCAGTCGCCAACTTTTACCTTCAGCAGCGCCGGATCTCCCGTCAGCTCCCCCTCTTGGACCTTGTGAATCTGTTTGGAGAGAGCTGCAGAGAGTTCCGTTAGTTTTCTCACATATTCAGACATTACAATTTGTTGTACATCAAGGGCGGGCATATGACCTCCCTCCCTTGGTGGACCAGGCATGACTCTACCAGTCATAATCTCATGTGGAGAGAGATGGGTGCCTGCTCCTGGAGAGGCTCTCATGGCCATCAACGCCAGGGGCAGAGCTTCAACCCACGTCAACTTTGAACCTGCACATACCTTGGCTATCTTAGCCTTCAAAGTTTGATTGGCGCGTTCCACGAGGCCCTGAGATTGCGGCCGGTACACAGACCCAAACTTGTGCACAATGCCGAACCTCTCCTCCACCTGTCTCAGGTGTTGGTTACTGAAATGGGACCCGTTGTCGGATCGAATTTGTCTTGGAACCCCATACCTTGGTATGAGTTCAGTCTGCAGCCACTTAATAACTGACCTAGCATCCTCACGTGCTGTTGGTATTGCCTCAACCCATTTGGAGAATCGATCTACCATTACCAATAAGTACCTTTTCCCATTAGTTACATTATCAGCCCCCATGTCAGTGTAATCTATGCTAATGTCCTGAAAACATGCATTAGGTACTGGGTATGAACCCATGGGTGTTTGGAAAGGTTTCTTTGGGTTGTGGCTGCCACAAATGCTGCACTCATCACAAAACAAGTCTGTCATGTCCTTAATGTGTGGGTGCCACCAAATATGGGAAACCTTCTGTAAAGTTTTGAGTTTCCCTTCATGGGTGGGCCCATGAGCCTCCCGTATCAGCTCGGGGCAGAGATTAGCTGGGGCCACCAACCTGCCGTCATGGCATCTCCAAAGTTCATCAGGTCCTTTGGTGGCTCCCATCTGTCCCCATACCGAGTGCTCATACGGGCCCGCTGTGAATTGTAGTTCCTTTATGTGTTGGTCTGTGAGTTCTGTTCTAGCTGGTTGAGTCTGCAGCACCATCTGTCTTGGAGTGTAGCCCCCAGCTTTCTTGGCTGCTTTGTCAGCTGCGTCATTTCCCTCGCTGACTTTGTTCTTGAGTTGCTGATGTCCTTTGCACTTCATGATGGCCACCTGCTCAGGTAGTGAGACTGCTTTTATCAGTCTCTCCATTTGTGCCTTGTGTTTGATCGGAAGGTTTCCTGTTGTGGTGAAGTTACGTCTGACCCATTGTGGTCCATCTGTATGGACTGCTCCATGAGCATATGCTGAGTCAGTGTAGATGTTCACAGTCTTTCCTTCAGCCTTTTCCAGGGCTTGAGTCAAACCAATGATCTCAGCTAGTTGGGCTGAGGCAGGTTGTGGGATGATGTCTGATTCCAGGGTCACGTGTGACCCGTCTGGAAGCTGCTGTACCACTGCATATGCTGCTATGTTCCCTTCTTCTCCTCTATAGCAGCATCCATCGGTGTACAACCATAGATCAGGATTGGTAAGGGGTTCGTTTCCCAAGTCTGGTCGCAGTTTCAGTTCCTGTGCCGCCCTCTCTTCGCAGGAGTGTGCCAACCCTTCTTCTGCATTGAGTGCGTCTGCCATGTTTTGTCGGTGTTGACAAAAGTAATGTGTGATTGGGTGCATTTATTCTGGATTTTGTTCTTTCTTTCAGCGCTGAACGTGAATTCCTTGCTCATCAGATATGCTGCAACCCCATGGTGCGTATGGATTTCCAATTTGTGGCACATTACCAGGTGGGCGGTTTTTTCAATAGCTTTTGCCACTGCAGCCACGTACCTGGAACATGTTGTCTGACCTGCTTCAATATGGTCCAACTTAGAGGAATGATACATCAGTACTCTTCTCAGCTTTTGCCACTGCAGCCACGTACCTGGAACATGTTGTCTGACCTGCTTCAATATGGTCCAACTTAGAGGAATGATACATCAGTACTCTTCTCTCCCCCTCTTGTTTCTGAAAAAGGATGGAAGAAGTGAACCCCTCCTTTTCAGAAACATCAAGATGAAATTTGTTTTTGTAGTCGGGTGCTGTCAGAGCTGCTGCCACCGAGAGATCGGTTTTTAGGAGAGCAAATGCTGTTGATGCTTCAGGTGTCCAGGTAAGTGAGGAGTGTAAGTTTCTTGGTCCTGCTTCCTGGAGTTTGGGTGGGTTCCCACTGGAGTTTGGATGCTCTTCTGATCATAGGCCCAAGGCTCCTTGCTTCAAAACCGTTTCCAACTGCCAGTGTAACATGGGGAGCAGATTCTTCACCCAGTAGGTACCAGTATTTCAAATGGGAAGGTAGGATAACCGGAGCAGCCACTCCTTCCTGTCCACACACTATGGTACAACATCTGATTGTTGGTGTCAGGTGCATCATGTTTTCATCCCAGTCATCGGTATATGGGTTGACATCATTATCAGTCACATTAAGTGTACAGTGGATTTCAGCTTGAGGAGTCTTGTATGGGTGAAATGTGTAAATGAGTTGTCTCAGCTGGTTGAACTTGAATTGAACCTCAGGGGTTCCTTGGCCGGATTCGATGCACTTCAACCAGTATATTTCTTGGGTCAGGGAGAGCACTGGGGTTGGGATGATGGGTAGCATCAGCACCCTAACTGGATGAACTGGTGTGGAGGTAATGGGATCAATGGAAACCTCCACACCCTTTTCGGTAAGGTAGATTGAACATTTCAGTTTGCACAATAGGTCCCTTCCCAATAGGTTGATTGGACAGTTGGGACAATATAGGAATTGATGCTTCAAATTGGAAGGGCCCCATTGGAAGAGCAATGGTATGGTCTTGTTTTGTGCTTCGGGTGTTCCTGATACCCCCACCACCTGTATTGATTCCGAAGAGAGTGGTTGACGAGATCTTATGGCAGAGTACGTACATCCTCTATCTACCAAAAATTGGTGGGTAACTCCCTCCACTTCACACACGACAGTTGGTTCAGTGTGGAGTGGAAAATGCTGACCCCCATTCCCGTTCTGTGGTGGTGGGCAGCTTCAGGGCCAGGGAGGATATTCGTCTGACATGCCCTGGAAGGTAGGAGCTGGCTGCTGGTTAGGCTGTTGGTTTGGGTCTTGTTGTGGGTGGTTATATGCTGGTAGGGCAGCATGTGGCTGGTACATCGGTCTTGGGCCTCCTCTTGATCTGAAGGCATAACCTCTACCCCTGTTTGCCAGCCAGTGTAGTTGTTGCGGACTAGGTGGTAATGGACACCATCTGACAGAGTGTCCATATTGATGACAATTGTAACAGGCCCCCCCATTACCTTGTGGCCTTGGCCGTCTCCATTGAGTCTGGTATTGTGGGGGTCCTCCCCTTCCTCTACCTCTCCATTGTGGTGTACCTCTGCCTCTTCCCCTCCATTGGGGTTGATGGTTAAATTGTGGGTGTTCCTTACAATCACGCCTAAAATGTCCAGCTCCTCCACAATTGTAACACAGGTAGTTCCCTCCTCTTGGAGGACCTAATGGGGTGCCCTGCTGAGGCCATGGTCGTGGTTGTGGGCCAAAAGTCATGGTGCCTGTTAGGCTGTATAGTGAGGTGGGGCCAGGAGTGGTGCTGGTACTGGCCTCTGGGGAAGCTGCTTCAGTGGCCACACACATCGTATCTGTTTTCTTTGGTTGCACCCTCCTGCTCTCCACTATTGCCCATGTCCCTATTCTCAGCTCTTCCTCAGCTTTCTCAACTGCCACCTCTAGTCCTTTCTTCATAAAGGTGAGTTGCCCTTTAGACGGGGCACCCCCGCTAAAGTAACCTGCCTGTGTCCATTTGAGTTTCACTCCCTCCCACACTTTCTTTACTGTCTTATACTGTTCTTTCCCTCCCGCTCTATCCTGTATTTTTTGATCTAGATATTCATTAAACTTGAGTTTTGGGACGGTAGTGGTTGCCATGGTTATACAGTTTTTTTAGACTATCTTGGTGCTCTTAGCCCGTCACTGGCCGAATCCAGCAATGTATTCTTGGCGCTGACTGAGATTTATCTCTGATGTCCCACCCTCGTACACAAATAATTTTTTCAATAATTTATTATTAGGAATTATTTTGCAAAAGGTACTATTGTTTTTCAGTTATTCGAGTTGTTATATATCTTCCCAAAAGGTATCAGAATCGCCCTTTTGGAACAATACATTTAACAAACTCGAGCGCTCCCAAAATAATCATCAATTTAATCCCAGGAATTATTTTGCAAAAGTTATTATTGTCTTTCAGGTACTCGAGCTATTATATACTTTCCCAAAAGGTATCAGAATCGCCCTTTTGGAAGAATACATTAACAAACCCAAGCGCTCCTAAAATAATTATCAA
>CM062504.1:4822601-4825101 GCA_031479575.1 Coregonus ussuriensis | reverse complement strand
TCGGCTCACCATGAGCACTCTGCTGGCAGGCTGCCCTCTAAAGCGATGGTGGGTGCAGACAGACTCGGCTCACCATGAGCACTCTGCTGGCAGGCTGCCCTCTAAAGCGATGGTGGGTGCAGACAGACTCGGCTCACCATGAGCACTCTGCTGGCAGGCTGCCCTCTAAAGCGATGGTGGGTGCAGACAGACTCGGCTCACCATGAGCACTCTGCAGGCAGGCTGCCCTCTAAAGCGATGGTGGGTGCAGACAGACTCGGCTCACCATGAGCACTCTGCTGGCAGGCTGCCCTCTAAAGCGATGGTGGGTGCAGACAGACTCGGCTCACCATGAGCACTCTGCCCTCTAAAGCGATGGTGGGTGCAGACAGACTCGGCTCACCATGAGCACTCTGCTGGCAGGCTGCCCTCTAAAGCGATGGTGGGTGCAGACAGACTCGGCTCACCATGAGCACTCTGCTGGCAGGCTGCCCTCTAAAGCGATGGTGGGTGCAGACAGACTCGGCTCACCATGAGCACTCTGCCCTCTAAAGCGATGGTGGGTGCAGACAGACTCGGCTCACCATGAGCAGTCTGCTGGCAGGCTGCCCTCTAAAGCGATGGTGGGTGCAGACAGACTCGGCTCACCATGAGCACTCTGCTGGCAGGCTGCCCTCTAAAGCGATGGTGGGTGCAGACAGAACATGCCTTCTGTCCAATCCTGCAACCTCTGCTACAAGACCACCATGGGAGAGACTGGGGTGCTCTGCTCCACTCCTTGTTTTGCTGATTGTAACTATTGGGGTTACTCTAGGAATCATACTCTGGTCAGTACAGCACATGACACAGACACCCATTACACCCACTAGTAAACCTAACGACACATTCAATGCCACAACCATACGTCCGACCAACCTGCACTCCGACACATTGAGCCCAGATCAGAATGTAAGCCACAGCCACCACGTAAATAAACGACAAGTTGTCTCTAACACCCTTTCCTGTGGGCCCAGACAATTGTATAGAAGCACCACATTATGTATACCCTTTAATGTTACCACTACTGCGACAGTGCCGTGGGTAGACTTCAGGGAACTTACCTACTACCGTGACTGGGACTGGTATATGACAGTGGGGGTCACCCATAGCGATTGGACTTGGACAAACTTGGTATGTGAGACTAATTATGACTGGTCCAGTTGCACCTCTACTACATTAGGAAAACAATGGAGGAAACTCTTGACTTTGACAAAAAACTCTAAAGGACTCAAATTTACTATCTATCCTGGTATTGCATTAGGCTGCCAGGACTTTAGACTTGCTCCTTATGTAAGCTGTACCACTGCACCAGTCCATTGGAATGTTCGAATTTGTCATATTAATAACACAAAAGCACAGGCTATTAATGAAAATGGTAATAAGAATAATTCTATTATTTTACTTACCACTCCACCTACTTTGGATGATGCAATCCTGACCGCTACAGGTGTCTCCGGCCTTTCTAACAACTGGCTCTTGTTGACTGAGGAAGCGGCAAAGGTGACTCATCAGAGTTGTGTGGTTTGTATGGGGGCACGGCCATTGCTTCGCATTATCCCTGCCGCCATTACGCCAGAATGCTTCCTGTCTGTCATGAAACATGACAACCCTTCCGCAAATTGTACACTATGGGACGTAGTTCATCCCTTGGTTACTAAAGTAACTAAGAAACCAATTTTTTCCTATCAGGTGGCTAGAGCTAACTTTACCTGTGTTAATCTCACGAAAGGACTACCATTGTTGGGTATGTTACCTGTTGGATGGTGTCGGTTTATCTATACGCCTAATACTGAGTTTAAACCTGTTTCCAGGGCGGATGTCTGGTGGTGGTGTGGAGGCGTTCGTCTGTTTGATGGACTGCCTGGAAATGCCACAGGCACCTGTGCACTAGTCTCTCTTTTGCTACCAATTTCTGTGTATCCAACAGGTGTTCAGGAGCTGGTGACCCATGTGTCTGACTTAATTCCTACCAGGACCAGGCGCGCTGTGGGCCCTACTCATGGGGACCCAACCTACATTGATGCAATTGGGGTCCCTAGGGGGGTACCAGATGAGTATAAATTGATTGACCAAGTAGCCGCAGGTTTTGAATCTTCATTTTGCTGGTGGTGCACGATTAATAAAAATGTTGACAGAATCAATTATGTCCATTTTAATGTTCAAAAATTAGGCAATTGGACACAACAAGGTTTTGAGGCGGTGCATGGCCAGTTGGCTGCGACCTCTCTCATGGCTTTCCGAAATCGTATTGCTGTCGACATGCTCCTGGCTGAAAAAGGAGGAGTATGTGCTATGTTTGGTGAACAATGTTGTACCTTTATTCCCAACAATACAGCCACAGATGGCAGCTTGACTGTCGCCCTGGAAGGGTTACGAACTCTTAATGGCAAAATGAAGAGCCACTCAGGGGTGGATACTTCAATGTGGGACTCTTGGATGGATGCGTTTGGTAAATATAAAACGCTTGTTTCTTCTATACTTG
>CM062504.1:4690101-4817601 GCA_031479575.1 Coregonus ussuriensis | reverse complement strand
AATGCCACAACCATACGTCCGACCAACCTGCACTCCGACACATTGAGCCCAGATCAGAATGTAAGCCACAGCCACCACGTAAATAAACGACAAGTTGTCTCTAACACCCTTTCCTGTGGGCCCAGACAATTGTATAGAAGCACCACATTATGTATACCCTTTAATGTTACCACTACTGCGACAGTGCCGTGGGTAGACTTCAGGGAACTTACCTACTACCGTGACTGGGACTGGTATATGACAGTGGGGGTCACCCATAGCGATTGGACTTGGACAAACTTGGTATGTGAGACTAATTATGACTGGTCCAGTTGCACCTCTACTACATTAGGAAAACAATGGAGGAAACTCTTGACTTTGACAAAAAACTCTAAAGGACTCAAATTTACTATCTATCCTGGTATTGCATTAGGCTGCCAGGACTTTAGACTTGCTCCTTATGTAAGCTGTACCACTGCACCAGTCCATTGGAATGTTCGAATTTGTCATATTAATAACACAAAAGCACAGGCTATTAATGAAAATGGTAATAAGAATAATTCTATTATTTTACTTACCACTCCACCTACTTTGGATGATGCAATCCTGACCGCTACAGGTGTCTCCGGCCTTTCTAACAACTGGCTCTTGTTGACTGAGGAAGCGGCAAAGGTGACTCATCAGAGTTGTGTGGTTTGTATGGGGGCACGGCCATTGCTTCGCATTATCCCTGCCGCCATTACGCCAGAATGCTTCCTGTCTGTCATGAAACATGACAACCCTTCCGCAAATTGTACACTATGGGACGTAGTTCATCCCTTGGTTACTAAAGTAACTAAGAAACCAATTTTTTCCTATCAGGTGGCTAGAGCTAACTTTACCTGTGTTAATCTCACGAAAGGACTACCATTGTTGGGTATGTTACCTGTTGGATGGTGTCGGTTTATCTATACGCCTAATACTGAGTTTAAACCTGTTTCCAGGGCGGATGTCTGGTGGTGGTGTGGAGGCGTTCGTCTGTTTGATGGACTGCCTGGAAATGCCACAGGCACCTGTGCACTAGTCTCTCTTTTGCTACCAATTTCTGTGTATCCAACAGGTGTTCAGGAGCTGGTGACCCATGTGTCTGACTTAATTCCTACCAGGACCAGGCGCGCTGTGGGCCCTACTCATGGGGACCCAACCTACATTGATGCAATTGGGGTCCCTAGGGGGGTACCAGATGAGTATAAATTGATTGACCAAGTAGCCGCAGGTTTTGAATCTTCATTTTGCTGGTGGTGCACGATTAATAAAAATGTTGACAGAATCAATTATGTCCATTTTAATGTTCAAAAATTAGGCAATTGGACACAACAAGGTTTTGAGGCGGTGCATGGCCAGTTGGCTGCGACCTCTCTCATGGCTTTCCAAAATCGTATTGCTGTCGACATGCTCCTGGCTGAAAAAGGAGGAGTATGTGCTATGTTTGGTGAACAATGTTGTACCTTTATTCCCAACAATACAGCCACAGATGGCAGCTTGACTGTCGCCCTGGAAGGGTTACGAACTCTTAATGGCAAAATGAAGAGCCACTCAGGGGTGGATACTTCAATGTGGGACTCTTGGATGGATGCGTTTGGTAAATATAAAACGCTTGTTTCTTCTATACTTGTATCCATCTCTGTTTTTGCTGCAATTCTAGTGCTTTGTGGATGCTGTTGCATTCCATGCATACGGACGCTGACAACCAGGATTATAACCACCGCTATTGATCCACATCCTGCAGATAACGGTCAGATGTTTCCTTTGCTTGCTATTGACGATGCTGACCAAGGATATCTGGATGATGAATAGCATTTAAGCTTTTTGTCACGTCTCTTGTGAGACGTGAAGAGGGGGAATGTAAAACTTTATCTTCTGATAAAGTTTTCCCTATTTTGCCAATTGCAGCATTTAAGCTTTTTGTCACGTCTCTTGTGAGACGTGAAGAGGGGGAATGTAAAACTTTATCTTCTGATAAAGTTTTCCCTATTTTGCCAATTGCAGCATTTAAGCTTTTTGTCACGTCTCTTGTGAGACGTGAAGAGGGGGAATGTAAAACTTTATCTTCTGATAAAGTTTTCTCTATTTTGCCAATTACACTGTTAGCTTGTGTCACGTCTTAAGTTTTCCTTCTTTACTGTTACTTGGTCACGTCTCTGGGGAGACGTGAAGAGAGGGATTTGTCGTAGTAAATATATAATGTTATAGCTTGGTCTGACTAAAATCTTGTGCATGACCCATCTTGTGTTGGGCCTTTGTATTTAATACAATGCACAAAGACTTCTATCTTGTCGGCCTTATCAGCAGGTGGCTATGGACAACACCCACGCCATAGGTCTCTCAGTTCTCCCAACTCACGAGTTCTTGCTCTGAGGACATACACACACACACCCCCACACACACACACACATACACACACACACACACACACACACACACATCATCATTGTTAAACATACACACACATACACACACACACACACACACACACATACACACACACACACACACACACACATACACACACGCACACACACACACATCATCATTGTTAAACATACACACACATACACACACACACACACACACACACACACATACACACACGCACACACACACACACACACATCATCATTGTTAAGCACACACACACACAAAAACCCCCTTCTCTTAGGCTGAACATCTGAAGACAGAGAACCCGACTCAGAGCCAATGCAATGGAGGTGACCTCGACCAACTCATCAGGACCAATCAGAAGATCAGAACTACTAGAATCAACCTACTTTATTTTATTGTATAAAATGTCAGCACACAATGTTTAGGGGCTCGCTCTCAGATATCTCCCTACGAGATTGACGAACGGGTCCGTGCACGCTATTTACAGATATCTTTACCTCTGAATAAACTGCCTTATATTATACAATTATCCACCTTGTCCGAAAGTCTCTACTTGGTCTCCGTTCTCCAGTAAACTTGTGATCATCAACACCAGGCAGTATATTAACTATATGCCATCTAACTAACTACCCAAAGTTTATTGACTTGATTATTCACGTCATTCTTAGCTAAGTGGTATAGTTGTCGTGCGTTCTCAATGGACATTGTTAATTCTGGCTATCTACTCCGATTTCAGAGCACTCATCTGAGTGTGCCAGAGCGCAGAATAACTGATGAATTTACGAACGCTCAACACCTGTTGAATATGGCCGGTGTCAGTAAACATAGGCAAAAAAATGCATAATTAAATTGTTACCAGCAGCACAGTTACAGTCAACAACGCTCTGGATAACATGAAAACAGCCTAACCAGCTCTGCTAGGGTGAGTAAAATGGTCAGAGTGAGGTGTTCTCTCATTTGTGTCTGGAAGTAGCTAGCAAGTTAGCCAGTTAGCTTGGGTGCTTGACTGCCGTTGTGAGGTTAAAACGCTAGGATCAACCCTACTCCTCCGCCAGAGCGTCCAGTGACGCGCTCTGAATTGACGAACAGACAATCTGACAACACTCTGGATTTACGAATGCCCAGAGCGCACTCTGGCACTCCAGATTAAATGTACGAACACACCCGAAATCGTTAAATGTCTAGCTAGTCATGTGTTACGCTAACAAGAGGTTGCATAGCAACAGCATCAACTTTCGGTACTACGCTCAACTGTTCGTTTACTAAAATGAACTAATAGTATGTAGTATATACTCAATAAGTATATAGTGTACAGTATGTTAGTATGGTATTCAAACACAGCGCTTGTCTCATACTTCCTCTTATAGGTGTGTGTGTGTGTGTGTGTGTGTGTGTGTGTGGGGGGGGGGGGCGGCAGGTAGCTTAGTGGTTAAGAGCGTTGTGCCAGTAACCGAAAGGTCGCTGGTTCTAATCCCCGAGCTGACTAGGTGAAAAATCTGTCGATGTGCCCTTGAGCAAGGCACTTAACCCTAATTGCTCCTGTAAATCGCTCTGGAAAAGAGCGTCTGCTAAATGACAAAAAAAAAAAAAAAGAGAGAGAGGTGTGATAATGGAGCTAAGGCATTTCATTAGCATGCTGAGACCACAGGAAAGTGTCATAATACCGAGGCCATTGCGCAAAAGACAAGCAGAGCTCATGTTGGAAAGTGCTGCGAAATTGCTTGAAACAACTCAAATGCAGCCCTGTTTTTAAAAGGATACGAAGCATTCTATACCCTCATAGGTAGCACTTTATATTACAGTGCATTTTAGCTACATAAAATGTATATTGTATTACCTGGTAATTACCCATTACTTTGTTCAGAGAGAGACAGACAGAGAGAGACACACAGAGAGAGAGAGAGAGAGAGAGAGAGAGAGAGAGAGAGAGAGAGAGAGAGAGAGACAGAGAGACAGAGAGAGAGAGAGAGAGAGAGAGAGAGAGACAGAGAGACAGAGAGAGAGAGAGAGAGAGAGAGAGAGAGAGAGAGACAGAGAGACAGAGAGAGAGAGAGAGAGAGAGAGAGAGAGAGAGAGAGACAGAGAGACAGAGAGAGAGAGAGAGAGAGAGAGAGAGAGAGAGAGAGACAGAGAGAGAGAGAGAGAGAGAGAGAGAGAGAGAGAGAGAGAGAGAGAGAGAGAGAGAGAGACAGAGAGAGAGAGAGAGAGAGAGAGAGAGAGAGACAGAGAGAGAGAGAGAGAGAGAGAGACAGAGAGACAGAGAGAGAGAGAGAGAGAGAGAGAGAGAGAGAGAGAGAGAGAGAGACAGAGAGACAGAGAGAGAGAGAGAGAGAGAGAGAGAGAGAGAGAGAGAGAGAGACAGAGAGAGAGAGAGAGAGAGAGAGACAGAGAGACAGAGAGAGAGAGAGAGAGAGAGAGAGAGAGAGAGAGAGAGAGAGAGAGAGACAGAGAGAGAGAGAGAGAGAGAGAGAGAGAGAGAGAGAGAGAGAGAGAGAGAGAGACAGAGAGAGAGAGAGAGAGAGAGAGAGAGAGACAGAGAGAGAGAGAGAGAGAGAGAGAGAGAGAGAGAGAGAGAGAGAGACAGAGAGACAGAGAGAGAGAGAGAGAGAGAGAGAGAGAGAGAGAGACAGAGAGAGAGAGAGAGAGAGAGAGAGAGAGAGAGAGACAGAGAGACAGAGAGAGAGAGAGAGAGAGAGAGAGAGAGAGAGAGACAGAGAGAGAGAGAGAGAGAGAGAGAGAGACAGAGAGAGAGAGAGAGAGAGAGAGAGAGAGAGAGAGAGAGTGACAGAGTGACAGAGAGAGAGAGAGAGAGAGAGAGAGAGAGAGAGAGAGAGAGAGAGAGAGAGAGAGAGAGAGAGAGAGAGAGAGATTGGGAGATGCAGGAAGTAACACATTATTAATCAGGCAGGTGCACAGACAGGGCTGTTCTTCCAGTCTCCAAAGTGGTATCATTTCCCTGCCGATTTGATAGATAATTAGCATCCTAGTCGGGATGGCTACTGGCTATATGTCTAAAGACAGGCGGCTTTGACATCACACCTTCAATATTATGGGATGGAGATGTAACATATTGTGGTTAATTCATCAGGACATCTGTGAATATGAGCAGAGCTACTCGGCTCACCATGAGCACTCTGCTGGCAGGCTGCCCTCTAAAGCGATGGTGGGTGCAGACAGACTCGGCTCACCATGAGCACTCTGCTGGCAGGCTGCCCTCTAAAGCGATGGTGGGTGCAGACAGACTCGGCTCACCATGAGCACTCTGCTGGCAGGCTGCCCTCTAAAGCGATGGTGGGTGCAGACAGACTCGGCTCACCATGAGCACTCTGCTGGCAGGCTGCCCTCTAAAGCGATGGTGGGTGCAGACAGACTCGGCTCACCATGAGCACTCTGCTGGCAGGCTGCCCTCTAAAGCGATGGTGGGTGCAGAGCTACTCGGCTCACCATGAGCACTCTGCTGGCAGGCTGCCCTCTAAAGCGATGGTGGGTGCAGACAGACTCGGCTCACCATGAGCACTCTGCTGGCAGGCTGCCCTCTAAAGCGATGGTGGGTGCAGACAGACTCGGCTCACCATGAGCACTCTGCTGGCAGGCTGCCCTCTAAAGCGATGGTGGGTGCAGACAGACTCGGCTCACCATGAGCACTCTGCTGGCAGGCTGCCCTCTAAAGCGATGGTGGGTGCAGACAGACTCGGCTCACCATGAGCACTCTGCTGGCAGGCTGCCCTCTAAAGCGATGGTGGGTGCAGACAGACTCGGCTCACCATGAGCACTCTGCTGGCAGGCTGCCCTCTAAAGCGATGGTGGGTGCAGACAGACTCGGCTCACCATGAGCACTCTGCTGGCAGGCTGCCCTCTAAAGCGATGGTGGGTGCAGACAGACTCGGCTCACCATGAGCACTCTGCTGGCAGGCTGCCCTCTAAAGCGATGGTGGGTGCAGACAGACTCGGCTCACCATGAGCACTCTGCTGGCAGGCTGCCCTCTAAAGCGATGGTGGGTGCAGACAGACTCGGCTCACCATGAGCACTCTGCCCTCTAAAGCGATGGTGGGTGCAGACAGACTCGGCTCACCATGAGCAGTCTGCTGGCAGGCTGCCCTCTAAAGCGATGGTGGGTGCAGACAGACTCGGCTCACCATGAGCACTCTGCTGGCAGGCTGCCCTCTAAAGCGATGGTGGGTGCAGACAGAACATGCCTTCTGTCCAATCCTGCAACCTCTGCTACAAGTAGTCAGTATCATGTTGCCTGCTCTGGACTCCAGAGAAGTGACATGATATCAGGGGCGCAGCCATGGGTGTGCCTGGGAGGGCATAGGCCCACCCACTTGGGAGCCAGGCCCACCCAGGCCCAGCCAATCAGAATGAGTTTTCCCCCTCCAAATTTCGGCAGGCCCACCTAAAATTGAATTTCTGCCTGCGCCACTGCATGATATATCACTAGTTGATATTGGCTGCTAACATGAATGACTTTCAGCTCCAAATACAGGCTTTAAAACACAGTTTATTTCTGGAGCCGATCTTGAGTTTTGAAAATGCGTCAACGTTTATGGCTGTAATGGCAGGCTCCATTTGCGCAGTGATTGTGCGCGTATGTTCGTGTGTGCACAACGTGGATGGGGGTGGGGTCGCAAGTTTTGTACCCTCAAAGTTAAAAACCACTGGGATACATGATGGTCCTTGCTATCCGGAATCCTTGGGACGTCCATATCCCATTGAATTTGAAATTTAAAATAGTTAAGGTAAGAGTTAACATTAGGGTTAGGTAAGGGTTATGGTGTTGGTTAGGGTTAGGTAAGGGTTATGGTTAAGGTAAGGGTAGGGTAGGGTTGGGGGTTAGGGTTTAGGGACGTCCCAAGGATCCCGGATAGCACAAATGGAGTTATAGTCGTGGATATGGATATAGTCATGGTAGGATATAGTATTTCTTACAATCTTCTATTTTGACTGGAATTGTGTTGGTCCTTGTTAATAAGTGCAGTATTTATTCCAGGGAATCATTGTATAAAGACAAAAGTATTTGGTTTTAATGGTGCACTATTTTATATCAAGGGTGGCAACCATCCTCCAGGATAGCTACTGGGTGTGCAGGCTTTTATTCTAGCCCTGATCTAACCACATTGTAGCCTAAACATCAGCCCTGATCTAACCACACTGTAGCCTAAACATCAGCCCTGATCTAACCACATTGTAGCCTAAACATCAGCCCTGGTCTAACCACATTGTAGCCTAAACATCAGCCCTGATCTAACCACATTGTAGCCTAAACATCAGCCCTGATCTAACCACATTGTAGTCTAAACATCAGCCCTGATCTAACCACATTGTAGCCTAAACATCAGCCCTGATCTAACCACATTGTAGCCTAAACATCAGCCCTGATCTAACCACATTGTAGTCTAAACATCAGCCCTGATCTAACCACATTGTAGCCTAAACATCAGCCCTGATCTAACCACATTGTAGCCTAAACATCAGCCCTGATCTAACCACATTGTAGCCTAAACATCAGCCCTGATCTAACCACATTGTACCCTAAACATCAGTCCTGATCTAACCACATTGTAGCCTAAACATCAGCCCTGATCTAACCACATTGTAGCCTAAACATCAGCCCTGATCTAACCACATTGTAGCCTAAACATCAGCCCTGATCTAACCACATTGTAGTCTAAACATCAGCCCTGATCTAACCACATTGTAGCCTAAACATCAGCCCTGATCTAACCACATTGTAGTCTAAACATCAGACCTGATCTAACCACATTGTAGCCTAAACATCAGCTCTGGTCTAACCACATTGTAGCCTAAACATCAGCCCTGATCTAACCACATTGTAGCCTAAACATCAGCCCTGATCTAACCACATTGTAGCCTAAACATCAGCCCTGATCTAACCACATTGTAGCCTAAACATCAGCCCTGATCTAACCACATTGTAGCCTAAACATCAGCCCTGTTCTAACCACATTGTACCCTAAACATCAGCCCTGATCTAACCACATTGTAGTCTAAACATCAGCCCTGATCTAACCACATTGTAGCCTAAACATCAGCCCTGATCTAACCACATTGTAGTCTAAACATCAGCCCTGATCTAACCACATTGTAGTCTAAACATCAGCCCTGATCTAACCACATTGTAGCCTAAACATCAGCTGTTCAACAGGATAAGCAGACTTGGGTGTTTCAGGGCTGGATCTAAAGCCTGCACACCCAGCAGCTCTCCAGATGGAGGGTTGACCACATGTTGACAACAGTGTAGTTCTACTTTGTGGAGGGTTAAGTGCCTTGATCAAGGGCACAACGGCAGGAGATGGTAGGCCTACACGGGATCAGACACAGCAGCCTTCCAGTGTCAATAATGTAGGCTGAATAATAGTCATGAAATGTGGTTAAAAGTCATGAAGAAGTCATGGAAAATCTGTATGAACCCTTAACAGTGAATTATCACAGGTCTCTATAGCATAATGTCATTTGTGTATTTTGGTGAACATAGTCTAATGGACCGACTTGGAAAAAGACAGATCCTCCACTTCTTTCATCCCAAGTCAAGCACTGAACAAACCTACATTTCAAAGTTGCAACTTCCTTTTCCCCTTTAGTTAACCTGAATAAATAACATAAATACAAGCTACAGTTGTAGTTCTTTCTCCTTTGGTGCTATTTCAAAAGTATGTGGTGAATAGTACAAACCTCCAAACGGGTAACACTTGTACAGATGTAGGATCTTACTTTGATCACTATTTTGTTGCTGACAATTTTCCTACACTGCAGGAAATGCAAACTTAAAGTGTTTTTGAGTTTTAAAAAGGCTTCAAAAAGTTTGTAATTTCCACTTTGAAATGTCAGACTTGATTTGCCCTAACAAAAAGTGTATCAACCCCTACAAAAATATACATGAATTATAATCCACATAATAATTCACATTTCCTGTTGCTGCAGGATTATTTTCCTAGTGTAGAAAACTGGCTCAAATTAAGATCCTACATCTGTATCACAGCCGGTCTTACAAAACAATTACATTTACATTTACATTTACGTCATTTAGCAGACGCTCTTATCCAGAGCGACTTACAAATTGGTGCATTCACCCTATAGCCAGTGGGATAACCACTTTACAAATCTTTATATATATATATATATATATATATATATATATAGTATTTTTTTTTTTGGGGGGGGGGGGGGTAGAAGGATTACTTTATCCTATCCCAGGTATTCCTTAAAGAGGTGGGGTTTCAAATGTCTCCGGAAGGTGGTGAGTGACTCCGCTGTCCTGGCGTTGTGAGGGAGCTTGTTCCACCATTGGGGTGCCAGAGCAGCGAACAGTTTTGACTGGGCTGAGCGGGAACTATGCTTCCGCAGAGGAAGGGGAGCCAGCAGGCCAGAGGTGGATGAACGCAATGCCCTCGTTTGGGTGTAGGGACTGATCAGAGCCTGAAGGTACGGAGGTGCCGTTCCCCTCACAGCTCCATAGGCAAGCACCATGGTCTTGTAACAGATGCGAGCTTCAACTGGAAGCCAGTGGAGTGTGCGGAGGAGCGGGGTGACGTGAGAGAACTTGGGAAGGTTGAACACCAGACGGGCTGCGGCATTCTGGATGAGTTGTAGGGGTTTAATGGCACAGGCAGGGAGCCCAGCCAACAGCGAGTTGCAGTATTCCAGACGGGAGATGACAAGTGCCTGGATTAGGACCTGTGCCGCTTCCTGTGTAAGGCAGGGTCGTACTCTCCGAATGTTGTAGAGCATGAACCTACAGGATCGGGTCACCGCATTGATGTTAGCGGAGAACGACAGGGTGTTGTCCAGGGTCACGCCAAGGCTCTTCGCACTCTGGGAGGAGGACACAACGGAGTTGTCAACCGTGATGGCGAGATCATGGAACGGGCAGTCCTTCCCCGGGAGGAAGAGCAGCTCCGTCTTGCCAAGGTTCAGCTTGAGGTGGTGATCCGTCATCCATACTGATATGTCTGCCAGACATGCAGAGATGCGATTCGCCACCTGGTTATCAGAAGGGGGAAAGGAGAAGATTAGTTGTGTATCGTCAGCGTAGCAATGATAGGAGAGGCCATGTGAGGATATGACAGAGCCAAGTGACTTGGTGTATAGCGAGAATAGGAGAGGGCCTAGAACTGAGCCCTGGGGGACACCAGTGGTGAGAGCACGTGGTGCGGAGACAGCATCTCGCTCAAAACCTTTTCATTGTGCATTTATTTTGTTTGTAGACATCTTTCACCACACAACTTTTGATCCAAAATATAAGTTTACTGTGAAATATAATAAGTACATTGGGTTAATCACCAAAACACAACATAATGATATCTTCTCAATTGAGTTATTTTAACAACCAGTTCATCCAATAGCAAAAAATCTAAGATACATGTTTCAAAATTGCCCTTTTAATGTAGTGTGCTACAGTACACTAAATGACAGTACATTAAACTGTTTTTACATCAGGCAATACACTTCCACTACCCATTAAAATGGATCGAAAATAAAAAGTCTATAATTTCTATCCCATGGTGTGATCAAAGGTGTGATCATTGAAGACATATTTTCACAATATAATCAAATTAAAGAAATTAAAGAAACAACGTTTAGCAGGAACTCATTTGCATCAAGCCTGCCTTGAGCATTCTGCCATAGGTTCTCATCAAAATCACACAAAATATCCTCATTTGTTCATGCACCTGGGGGAAAAAACCTTTTGGCATGGCGAATCCAAGCCTGACATAGGTCTGGATTGAAATCAGTGCCATGCCTCATCCATGAAGGAGGTGGTAATGCTGATGGGGATGGCAATCATACATCTTCCACCTGTACTGTAATGGTGTATTGTATTCTACAGTAATTGTATGGTACTTATGTATTGTAGTGGTCCTGTACGTGGCTCAGTTCATCAGTTCATGGCACTAGCAACATCAGAGTTAAAATAAAATGTTATTTGTCACATGCATTTGTAAACAACAGGTGTAGACTAACAGTGAAATACTTACTGACGGGCCCTTCCCAACAACGCAGAGAGAAAGATAAATAATAGAAAAACAGACAAATAACGATTTAATAAATAAATACGATTTACGTAAATACAGGTTACCATCCGAGTCGATGTGCAGGGGTACGACAAGGTAATCGAGGTAGATATGTACATATAGGTAGGGATAAAGTGACTAGGCAACAGGATAGATAATAAACAGTAGCAGCTGCATATACACTGCTCCAAAAAATAAAGGGAACACTAAAATAACACATCCTAGATCTGAATGAATGAAATAATCTTATTAAATACTTTTTTCTTTACATAGTTGAATGTGCTGAACAAAATCACACAAAAATTATCAATGGAAATCAAATTTATCAACCCATGGAGGTCTGGATTTGGAGTCACACTCAAAATTAAAGTGGAAAACCACACTACAGGCTGATCCAACTTTGATGTAATGTCCTTAAAACAAGTCAAAATGAGGCTCAGTAGTGTGTGTGGCCTCCACGTGCCTGTATGACCTCCCTACAACGCCTGGGCATGCTCCTGATGAGGTGGCGGATGGTCTCCTGAGGGATCTCCTCCCAGACCTGGACTAAAGCATCCGCCAACTCCTGGACAGTCTGTGGTGCAACGTGACGTTGGTGGATGGAGCGAGACATGATGTCCCAGATGTGCTCAATTGGATTTAGGTCTGGGGAACGGGCGGGCCAGTCCATAGCATTAATGCCTTCCTCTTGCAGGAACTGCTGACACACTCCAGCCACATGAGATCTAGGATTGTCTTGCATTAGGAGGAACCCAGGGCCAACCGCACCAGCATATGGTCTCACAAGGGGTCTGAGGATCTCATCTCGGTACCTAATGGCAGTCAGGCTACCTCTGGCGAGCACATGGAGAGCTGTGCGGCCCCCCAAAGAAATGCCACCCCACACCATGACTGACCCACTGCCAAACCAGTCATGCTGGAGGATGTTGCAGGCAGCAGAAGGTTCTCCACGGCGTCTCCAGACTCTGTCACGTCTGTCACATGTGCTCAGTGTGAACCTGCTTTCATCTGTGAAGAGCACAGGGCGCCAGTGGCGAATTTGCCAATCTTGGTGTTCTCTGGCAAATGCCAAACGTCCTGCACGGTGTTGGGCTGTAAGCACAACCCCCACCTGTGGACGTCGGGCCCTCATACCACCCTCATGGAGTCTGTTTCTGACAGTTTGAGCAGACACATGCACATTTGTGGCCTGCTGGAGGTCATTTTGCAGGGCTCTGGCATTGCTCCTCCTGCTCCTCCTTGCACAAAGGCGGAGGTAGCGGTCCTGCTGCTGGGTTGTTGCCCTCCTACGGCCTCCTCCATGTCTCCTGATGTATGGCCTGTCTCCTGGTAGCGCCTCCATGCTCTGGACACTACGCTGACAGACACAGCAAACCTTCTTGCCACAGCTCGCATTGATGTGCCATCTTGGATGAGCTGCACTACCTGAGCCACTTGTGTGGGTTGTAGACTCCGTCTCATGCTACCACTAGAGTGAAAGCACCGCCAGCATTCAAAAGTGACCAAAACATCAGCCAGGAAGCATAGGAACTGAGAAGTGGTCTGTGGTCACCACCTGCAGAACCACTCCTTTATTGGGGGTGTCTTGCTAATTGCCTATAATTTCCACCTGTTGTCTATTCCATTTGCACAACAACATGTGAAATGTATTGTCAATCAGTGTTGCTTCCTAAGTGGACAGTTTGATTTCACAGAAGTGTGATTGACTTGGAGTTACATTGTGTTGTTTAAGTGTTCCCTTTATTTTTTTGAGCAGTGTATGATGAGTCAAAAGAGTTTGTGCAAAAAGGGCCAATGCAGATAGTCCGGATAGCTATTGTTTAACTATTTAGCAGTCTTATGGCTTGGGAGTAGAAGCTGTTCAGGGTTGGTTCCAGACTTGGTGCATCGTTATCGCTTGCCATGCGGTAGCAGAGAGAACAGTCTATGAGTCTTTGACAATTTTTAGGGCCTTCTTCTGACACTGCCTTGTATAGAGGTCCTGGATGGCAGGGAGCTGGCCCCAGTGATGTATTGGGCTGTACGCACTACCCACTGTAGCGCCTTGCAGTCGGATGCCAAGCAGTTGTCATACCAAGTAGTGATGCAGCCAGTCAAGCTGCTCTCAATGGTGCAGCTGTATCACTTTTTGAGGATTTGAGGGTCCATGCCAAATCTTTTCAGCCTCCTGAGGGGAAAGAGGCGTTGTCGTGCCCTCTTCATGACTGTGTTGGTGTGCATGCAACTTGTCTGATGAGTCAAAAGAGTGCAAAAAGGGTCAATGCAGATAGTCCAGGTAGCTATTTAACTAACTATTTAGCAGTGTGTGTGGACCATGATAATTCCTTAGTGATGTGGAAACCGAGGAACTTGAAGTTCTCGACCTGCTCGATGTGGATGGGAGCGTGCTCTGCCCTCTTTTTCCTCTGGTCCACAATCAGCTCCTTTGTCTTGTTGACATTGAGGGAGATGTTGTTGTCCTGGCACCACTGCCAGGTCTATGACCTCTTCCCTGTAGGCTGTCTCATCGTCGTCAGTGATCAGGCCTACCACCGTTGTTTCTTCTGCAAACTTAATGATGGTGTTGGAGTTGTGCTTGGCCACGCAGTCATGGGTGAACAGGGAGTACAGGAGGGGAATAAGCACGCACCCCTGAGTGGCCCCCGTGTTGAGGGTCAGCGTGGCGGATGTGTTGTTGCCTACCCTCACCACCTGGGGGCGACCCATCAGGAAGTCCAGGATCCAGTTGCAGAGTGAGGTGTTCAGTCCCAGGGTCCTTAGCTTAGTGATGAGCTTGGAGGGGACTATGGTGTTGAACACTGAGCTGTAGTCAATTAACAGCATTCTCACCTAGGTGTTCCTTTTGTCCAGGTGGAAAAGGGCAGTGTGGAGTGCAATAGAGATTGCGTCATCTGTGGATCTGTTGGGGCGGTATGCGAATTGGAGTGGGTCCAGGGTGTCTGGGATGATGATGTTGATATGAGCCATGACCAGCCTTTCAAAGCATTTCATGGCTCCAGATGTGAGTGCTACGGGGCGATAGTCATTTTGACAGGTTACCTTGGTGTACTTGGGCACAAAGACTATGGTGGACATATAGGTATTACAGCCTGGGTCAGGGGGAGGTTGAAAATATCAGTGAAGACACTTGCCAGCTGGTCAGAGCATGCTCTGAGTACACGTCCTGGTAATCCGTCTGAATGTTGACCTGTTTAAAGGTCTTACTCATATCAGCTACAGAGAGCATGGTCACACAGTCGTCCGGAACAGCTGGTGCTCTCATGCATGGTTCAGTGTTGCTAGCCTCGAAGCGGGGATATAAGGTATTTAGCTCGTCTGTGGGTTCAATTCCCACTGGGGTCACATACCAAAATGTGTGGCATGTTGTCACTTTGGATAAAAGTGTCTGCTACGTAAATGGCGTATATTACAGTATTACAGTACTGTATTGGCCAATGCAATTTTAGCAAAGCAGTGTAAACCACATTTTGGATACATATTTACTGTATAGGGGATGCATTTCTTTCTTGTTTTTGACTTTCTGGATTATTTGAGTATTGGTATTGTATTGATGTTGTATTTCTGAAGTGTAGGAGCTAGATACACAAGCATTTAGCTGCACCTGCTGTAAAATCTGCTAATCTGTGTATGAACTTTGATTTAACCAATGAACTTTGATTTGTTTTTTTTTTGTTTTTTTTTGTTTTTTTGGGGGGGGGAATGGATCAGCTTAATATTGCAGATAGATTGTATCTTCTATCAATGTAATTGTCTGCATCACTTCCAATTCCCCATGTTTATTTTTGTTTTTTAAAATATATATACTCCCCTTTATTGCTTTTCAACCCCACCATCCTTTCCCTACTTGGAGTAAATTAGTGAACAACAATGCCCAGGCCTCTACTTCCGGTCTATACTTACTATCTACACCTTATGGACAGAGTTAATTTTACAATAATTCTATTATATATATATATATATACAGTGGGGAGAACTGAACTGAACCCGACACACCGCCGATTCCGCAGGCCCCCCCACCCACAAAGCACGCAGAGGTCTGCAATCCTCATCATAGGCACACCTCAACTGCGAGAGACGGAATCCAAAACAAAAACCCTGAAAATCACACTGCACGATCTCCAAGCAATGAACCCGCATTCCATTGCATGACACAAGTACTTGATCACCTACCAACCAGTAAGAATTCCGGCTCTCACAGACTTGTTAGTTTTTCTTTAAGAAGCCCTCCTGTTCTTCACTCATTGCCTGTATTAACTGCACCTGTTTTTGAACTCGTTACCTGTATAAAAGACACCTGTCCACACACTCAATCAAACAGACTCCAACCTCTCCACAATGGCCAAGACCAGAGAGCTGTGTAAGGACATCAGGGATAAAATTGTAGACCTGCACAAGGCTGGGATGGGCTACAGGACAATAGGCAAGCAGCTTGGTGAGAAGGCAACAACTGTTGGCGCAATTATTAGAAAATGGAAGAAGTTCAAGATGACGGTCAATCACCCTCGGTCTGGGGCTCCATGCAAGATCTCACCTTGTGGGGCATCAATGATCATGAGGAAGGTGAGGGATCAGCCCAGAACTACACGGCAGGACCTGGTCAATGACCTGAAGAGAGCTGGGACCACAGTGTCAAAGAAAACCATTAGTAACACACTACGCCGTCATGGATTAAAATCCTGCAGCGCACGCAAGGTCCCCCTGCTCAAGCCAGCGCATGTCCAGGCCCGTCTGAAGTTTGCCAATGACCATCTGGATGATCCAGAGGAGGAATGGGAGAAGGTCATGTGGTCTGATGAGACAAAAATAGAGCTTTTTGGTCTAAACTCCACTCGCCGTGTTTGGAGGAAGAAGAAGGATGAGTGCAACCCCAAGAACACCATCCCAACCATGAAGCATGGAGGTGGAAACATCATTCTTTGGGGATGCTTTTCTGCAAAGGGGACAGGACGACTGCACCGTATTGAGGGGAGGATGGTTGGGGCCGTGTATCGCGAGATCTTGGCCAACAACCTCCTTCCCTCAGTAAGAGCATTGAAGATGGGTCGTGGCTGGGTCTTCCAGCATGACAACGACCCGAAACACACAGCCAGGGCAACTAAGGAGTGGCTCCGTAAGAAGCATCTCAAGGTCCTGGAGTGGCCTAGCCAGTCTCCAGACCTGAACCCAATAGAAAATCTTTGGAGGGAGCTGAAAGTCCGTATTGCCCAGCGACAGCCCCGAAACCTGGTTAAGACCTACAGGAAATGTATGATCTCTGTAATTGCAAACAAAGGTTACTGTACCAAATATTAAGTTCTGCTTTTCTGATGTATCAAATACTTATGTCATGCAATAAAATGCAAATTAACTACCCAAAAATCACACAATGTGACACCCTGGATTCCCGCCCCAGACTCCGCCCCCCACAGCCGAAGTGCACCCATGATAAAAACCACAGACCTCTACACGCCCTGCAAGCAGGAAATCCTGCAAAACCGGCAGTGTACCAAACACTTGCTCTCCCCACCGCACATTTGTATTTATTTATTTGCTCCTGAACCTCTTCTCTCTCAACCTCTCCGATCATTTTCATGATGTCCATCCGGTTTGCTTCTATATGCCATATCTTTCTAACTGTGCTCTTTCCCAAAAGCTCCCAACATACAACCTATTATGGACACAGTATGCTTACATTATTAGATATCTTTGTTATTATTTGTTGTTATTTGTTATTAGTCCCATCATTCAACTCTATTCAATACCTCCCATCTATCTCTTAACACCATCCATATAGGATTTCTATTTGCCATATATATTTAAACCGTACTGTGATGTTTTACAAAAGTTCTGAACCTTTCTATTCTCATTGCTTCTACAGATTGTGAATTAAAAATAAACATTTTTGCTAAAAGTATTATTATATTATTGATTGATTGACTATGACTTTTCAGATCACCCAGTAATGCTATCTGCAAGGTTAGTTCCAGGTAAATATTGCAATCCTTTAGCCATTCCTGGACCTGTGTCCAAAAACAAGCTACAAATGGACAGAACCAAAACAAATTATCTAATGATTCTGTCTCTTCACAGCAAAATCTGCAGAGCTGGGAAGATTGTATCCCCCATATAAAGAACATTCTATTGGTAGCAAGAATTTTATATAATAATTTAAATTGAAAGATTCTAATTTTTGAATCCGGTGTCGTTTTGCGTGTCAGTTCATAAACACTATGCCATGGGATCGGTACGTCAAAGATCTCTTCCCAACTATTTTGCAATCTATATGGGACGGCTGTCAATCCTTTGGTCCTTAAGTGAAACTGATATACTTTTTTATTTATCACAGTTTTCCTTAACCAATTATGTTCTTTAATGCAAGGCCGACAGACAAGTTCCTTACTTTCTCCCCCTTCCACTTTCCTCTTCCACTTTTGCGGTAAGGCTGCAATTATTTGGTTGTAATTTTGGGTAGAGCAGACATCTCCATATGTTTTTGTTAGCTGCATGTGCGACATACAGTGGGGAAAAAAAGTATTTAGTCAGCCACCAATTGTGCAAGTTCTCCCACTTAAAAAGATGAGAGAGGCCTGTAATTTTCATCATAGGTACACGTCAACTATGACAGACAAAATGAGAAAAAAAAATCCAGAAAATCACATTGTAGGATTTTTAATGAATTTATTTGCAAATTATGGTGGAAAATAAGTATTTGGTCAATAACAAAAGTTTCTCAATACTTTCTTATATACCCTTTGTTGGCAATGACACAGGTCAAACGTTTTCTGTAAGTCTTCACAAGGTTTTCACACACTGTTGCTGGTATTTTGGGCCATTCCTCCATGCAGATCTCCTCTAGAGCAGTGATGTCGCTGGGCAACACAGACTTTCAACTCCCTCCAAAGATTTTCTATGGGGTTGAGATCTGGAGACTGGCTAGGCCACTCCAGGACCTTGAAATGCTTCTTACGAATCCACTCCTTCGTTGCCCGGGCGGTGTGTTTGGGATCATTGTCATGCTGAAAGACCCAGCTACGTTTCATCTTCAATGCCCTTGCTGATGGAATGAGGTTTTCACTCAAAATCTCACGATACATGGCCCCATTCATTCTTTCCTTTACACGGATCAGTCGTCCTGGTCCCTTTGCAGATAAACAGCCCCAAAGCATGATGTTTCCACCCCCATGCTTCACAGTAGGTATGGTGTTCTTTGGATGCAACTCAGCATTCTTTGTCCTCCAAACACGACGAGTTGAGTTTTTACCAAAAAGTTATATTTTGGTTTCATCTGACCATATGACATTCTCCCAATCCCCTTCTGGATCATCCAAATGCACTCTAGCAAACTTCAGACGGGGCTGGACATGTACTGGCTTAAGCAGGGGGACACGTCTGGCACTGCAGGATTTGAGTCCCTGGCGGCATAGTGTGTTACTGATGGTAGGCTTTGTTACTTTGGTCCCAGCTCTCTGCAGGTCATTCACTAGGTCCCCCCGTGTGGTTCTGTGATTTTTGCTCACCGTTCTTGTGATCATTTTGACCCCACGGGGTGAGAACTTGCGTGGAGCCCCAGATCGAGGAAGATTATCAGTGGTCTTGTATGTCTTCCATTTCCTAATAATTGCTGCCACAGTTGATTTCTTCAAACCAAGCTGCTTACCTATTGCAGATTCAGTCTTCCCAGACTGGTCCAGGTCTACAATTTTGTTTCTGGTGTCCTTTGACAGCTCTTTGGTCTTGGCCATAGTGGAGTTTGGAGTGTGACTGTTTGAGGTTGTGGACAGGTGTCTTTTATACTGATAACAAGTTCAAACAGGTGCCATTAATACAGGTAACGAGTGGAGGACAGAGGAGCCTCTTCAAGAAGGTCTGTGAGAGCCAGAAATCTTGCTTGTTTGTAGGTGACCAAATACTTATTTCCCTCCATAATTTGCAAATAAATTCATAAAAAATCCTACAATGTGATTTTCTGGAGAAAAAAAATCTAATTTTGTCTGTCATAGTTGACGTGTACCTATGATAACAATTACAGGCCTCTCTCACCTTTTTAAGTGGGAGAACTTGTACAATTGGTGGCTGACTAAATACTTTTTTTCCCCACTGTAACCAGTCCTACCGATGATATCATTTACGAAGATTATACCTTTTTTAAACATTCTGTCAAAAAATAAAGTTTTTTTGTCAATTAGTATATTTGAATTTAGCCACAATTGTTGTTGCATTATTTGTTCTGTCGTTTCTGGAGGATTAAATAGAAATTGCAACCAACTTTCTATGGCTTGTTTTAGAAATAGTGACATTTGGGAGATTATTTCCTTTTCAAATAACTGAAAGTGAGAGGTTGTAATCTGAATAAAGGGAAAAAGGCCTTTCTTGAACATTGGGTGAGACAATCTTACTAATTTGCTTGAGAACCAGTTCGGATTTAAGTATAACTTTTGTATGACTGAAGCTTTTAGTGATAGGTCTAATGCTTTAATATTTAATAATTTCTGTCCTCTGAATTCATATTCATTATATAATTATTGGTAAACTACATGGTAATGTAAAAATTGTATTTTTTAGTGATCCAATACGTAATATAGTACATTTGTCATAATTTGGTTGTAATCCAGAGAGGTTAGAAAATGTATCTAGATCCTCTATGAGGCTGTGGAGGGATTCTAGTTGTGGATTTAAAAGAAAACATGAATCATCAGCGTACAATGACACCTTTGTTTTTAAGCCCTGTATTTCTAATCCTCTGATATTATTATTGGATCTGATTTTAATAGCTAACATCTCGATGGCCACTAAATAGATATGCCGATAGTGGACAACCTTGTTTCACTCCTCTTGACAGTTTAACATTTTCTGAGAAATAGCCATTATTTACTATTTTACACCTAGGGTTACTATACATGATTTTAATCAATCAATCAATCAATTTTATTTTATATAGCCCTTCTTACATCAGCTAATATCTCGAAGTGCTGTACAGAAACCCAGCCTAAAACCCCAAACAGCTAGTAATGCAGGTGTAGAAGCACGGTGGCTAGGAAAAACTCCCTAGAAAGGCGAAAACCTAGGAAGAAACCTAGAGAGGAACCAGGCTATGAGGGGTGGCCAGTCCTCTTCTGGCTGTGCCGGGTGAAGATTATAACAGAACCATGCCAAGATGTTCAAAAAATTTCATAAGTGACAAGCATGGTCAAATAATAATCAGGAATAAATCTCAGTTGGCTTTTCATAGCCGATCATTAAGAGTTGAAAACAGCAGGTCTGGGACAGGTAGGGGTTCCATAACCGCAGGCAGAACAGTTGAAACTGGAATTTTAACCCATTTTATAAGAGATTCTCCAAAATTGAAATGCTCCAGGCATTTATATATAAACCCCAGTCGAACTTTATCAAATGCCTTTATCAAATGCCTTTTTTATTTTTTATTTGTTACACATCTTTGATTTTGTTACATACAGTATATATCTGATCTTGTCAATTGCATATTTGTTTTAAACTTACAGTGAAGTGAAATCATATTAATCCTCATCATAGTAGTACATTCAAGTAAATATCATACTTTTTAAATTTCTACTTTACATTTTCACTATGTAGTTCTCAAAATCTGTAGTAGACAAACCAGTTTACATGTAAAATCCCTAGGTTTACCAAACGTTTAAGTGATCATCAATTAAGAGCAGTCGGATTAAGTAATAGTAAAATGTATTTTAACAAAAGAGAAGGGAACCATATCAAAAGTAATGTGAGCATTGCATTGTGAAAGACAATTACTTTATATGAGCATGTATTGCTATATGAAACATGTATTTCTAGATGAAACACTGATTAAGTTTAGTGAAAAAGATTTGCCTTTTTGATTATCTGTTTTGAGTTTTGTACTAAGAGTTGTGAAAATGTACCACATACTTGTGAAAATTGCACCAAAGCAATAAAAATGTGATATATATACAACCCATTTTTTCATGTTGTACCAAGTTGATTTTTCACTTTGGAAATACCTATCCAAATGTATTCAATTGGGTTACATTGAAGTAAATACATTTCCTGTATGGAAAGGGATAAATTGAAATGGTTCTTACGGAATAAATATGGAAATGCATAACCATGGTAGAAATTAACAGGGATTATGGGAAAATTATTAGACTAAAAGTGAGGACACAACAGTTCACCTGACACAAGATTGAATCCAAACATTACACTTGATTGTATGTGAATTTTACATGTACTGTACTTTTCGCAGCATTTGTTGATAACGAAATCTGAAAATACTCTGGATACATTCAGTAATATGATAAGAATATTATTGGAAAACTTGGGGTAGATGCAACATAGAACAAAACAATGACAAGGGTTTGAGTGAGAGGTCTAACTGGTGTCTCCAAGTGGCCACACACCTCTTCGAAGTGTACACAGTAGTTTCAATGCACTTTTATGAGTCAAAGAAGCGTTTTCAACTATAAGGTGCTTTTTTAAAAAATCTCTCCTAGCTGTGCGATTGAGGAAGTAGAGCAAGCAAATTTGTAGTTGTTTTCTTTGGAACACAGCCCCGCCTTTACACAATTACTGTTGTTGTTTACGCAATCCATTATAAATCGCAATCTGGGTCAGGTGGGCATCATTTGAAAGCGTGTTCTATTGCCAACATGACTAGCTAAATAATAAAATACGATCCTACAGTGTTAGGCTTTTCTCAAGGCAATTCAGAGAAACAGATTGTGTAATTTTCGGTGCGCATAGAATGGAGTCAACAGTGCATTCAGATGCTGTGGTCCGCGCCAAATGTTCTTTACAATAGAACAAACAGGCTCATTCTGTTCAGGACGAACCCAGGGTAATAACGCCACGTCATCTTGTAGCTGTACATGAAACACAGTGATCGTTAAACGTTGACACTGTATATGACATGAGTTTTATGACATGGAAGTGCACCTTTGGAGTCTTGGGTGTTTGTCTTGCTTGTATGAAATCGAAGCGGTATTTATTCTAATCCTCGATGTCTAATCTTGAAAAATATATATTGAGTCCTCGTAATTTACAGCATTTCCCTCATTCAGACAACAACCCAAAAAAAATTATGAAAAAGTTGCCCAATTAGCGGGAGGGATGGGGGCAACTTCTTGTCGCGCGCGGTGCTTAATTTCAGAACGGCTGTCAGTCAAAAACAGATATGTGAAGCGTAGACCCTGAGTTCTGACGTCATGTATAGCTTGTTACTGTACAGCCACTGAGCTCTGACCTCATGTATAGCATGTTACTGTCCAGCCACTGAGCTCTGACCTCATGTATAGCATGTTACTGTACAGCCACTGAGCTCTGACGTCATGTATAGCGTGTTACTGTCCAGCCACTGAGCTCTGACCTCATGTATAGCATGTTACTGTCCAGCCACTGACCTCTGACCTCATGTATAGCATGTTACTGTCCAGCCACTGACCTCTGACGTCATGTATAGCATGTTACTGTCCAGCCACTGAGCTCTGACCTCATGTATAGCATGTTACTGTCCAGCCACTGCGTTCTAATTTAGGTGTTTATCAGTGTCCAAATCTTCCATTTTCAACCCCTATACGGGTACGAGTGTGAAGGGCTACTCAAGATATTAAGTTGGTTCCATAACATGATGTAATGACTCCAAACCCTTTCTTTACATAAGGCTTTCACATTTACTGGTTACAATATTGGAACCAAATGGTGAGCATCTCATCAATGGAACCCTTTCCAGGATCTTTAGTATCACAGTACTTACGCAGATATCATTTAAGATTCAGTGATGGCAGTAAACATATAAACATTTTTTTAAAACAGAACACATTACCTAGAATGGCATTCACTCTCACAGGTGGCCAAAAAGAACAAACTGAAAGCCACGCCCCCAATAGACCACGCTTACAACTCTTCTGATAGGCTGCCACCACTACATTGCACCCACCGCTATGCAATGCGAATTTAGATTTAATTCAAATAGAATAGAATAGGTTCCTGACTGGGAGGAACAGAGGGATGATGGGAGTGATGACATCAGGAGCCTGCTGCCCTCTGTCATCCCTCCCATCATCCCTCTGTACCCCCCAGCCAGGAGCCTGCTGCCCCTCTGTCATCCCTCCCATCATCCCTCTGTTCCCCCCAGCCAGGAGCCTGCTGCCCCTCTGTCATCCCTCCCATCATCCCTCTGTACCCCCCAGCCAGGAGCCTGCTGCCCCTCTGTCATCCCTCCCATCATCCCTCTGTACCCCCCAGCCAGGAGCCTGCTGCCCCTCTGTCATCCCTCCCATCATCCCTCTGTACCCCCCAGCCAGGAGCCTGCTGCCCCTCTGTCATCCCTCTGTTCCCCCCAGCCAGGAGCCTGCTGCCCCTCTGTCATCCCTCCCATCATCCCTCTGTTCCCCCCAGCCAGGAGCCTGCTGCCCCTCTGTCATCCCTCCCATCATCCCTCTGTTCCCTCCTCCAAGGGACTGGCACAGAGACTCCACAGAGTCCCGGCGTCTGGGCAAGTAACTATCCGCTTCCGCGACAGCTTCCGCCTTCCTCTCCTCCTCCCTCTCCTCCTCCCTCTTCCTCCTGCTGTCCAGGTTGTCAGCGGCCAGAGCGGCCCCCGTCTCCTCCTTCCACAGCCTCTCGCGCTCCAGCTTCAGCTCCTGGTAGCTCCTGGAGAACATGTGGAAGATGGAAGTAGCAGGAAACGCCATGATGAGAATCCCACTCAGGATGCTGCTCAGCGCCACCACCTGACCCGGGATGCTCCTCGGCACCATGTCCCCGTAGCCCACGGTCGTCATGGAGATGATGGCCCACCAATAGGAGGCTGGGATGCTGCTGAAGCTGTGCTGGGGCGCGGTGGCGGCGTTGGGCGCCAGCTCGCTCTCGGCCAGGTGCACCATGGGAGAGAAGAGGGCCATGCCGACGGTGACGAAGAGCAGGAGGAGGCTGAACTCTCGGGTGCTGCGCTGCATGGTCAGGCCCAGGGTCTGGAGGCCCAGGGAGTGACGCGCCAGCCGCATCACGTACAGGATACGCAACGCACGCATCAGACGCAGGACCAGACCTAGCTTGTCCAGGTAGCCCCTACCTGGAGAACAGAGGAGAAAGTACACAATGTTGTTTAATATGGTAGGTTGGTAATATCCCCAAAAATAGGTTGAATATTTCATGTATTATACAGTAGTTTCTATTTCAGGGCTAGGCAACCCTTCTCCTGGACAGATCCCCTCCTACAGGATCTGAACACACTCAATTCTACTGATCACCTACTTCTGGACAGATCCCCTCCTACAGGATCTGAACACACTCGATTCTACTGATCACCTACTTCTGGACAGATCCCCTCCTACAGGATCTGAACACACCTGATTCTACTGATCACCTACTTCTGGACAGATCCCCTCCTACAGGATCTGAACACACCTGATTCTACTGATCACCTACTCCTGGACAGATCCCCTCCTACAGGATCTGAACACACCTGATTCTACTGATCACCTACTTCTGGACAGATCCCCTCCTACAGGATCTGAACACACCTGATTCTACTGATCACCTACTCCTGGACAGATCCCCTCCTACAGGATCTGAACACACCTGATTCTACTGATCACCTACTTCTGGACCGATCCCCTCCTACAGGCTAGCTAAATCCTACATGTAGTCCAGGAGGACGGTTGGCCTGATTTATTGTAGTCCAGGAGGACGGTTGGCCTGATTTATTGTAGTCCAGGAGGACGGTTGGCCTGATTTATTGTAGTCCTGGTAGAGCACGGCGCTTGTAACGCCAAGGTAGTGGGTTCGATCCCCGGGACCACCCATACACAAAAATGTATGGACGCATGACTGTAAGTCGCTTTGGATAAAAGCGTCTGCTAAATGGCATATTATTATTATTATTATTATAGTCCAGGAGGACGGTTGGCCTGATTTATTGTAGTCCAGGAGGACGGTTGGCCTGATTTATTGTAGTCCAGGAGGACGGTTAGCCTGATTTATTGTAGTCCAGGAGGACGGTTGGCCTGATTTATTGTAGTCCAGGAGGACGGTTGGCCTGATTTATTGTAGTCCAGGAGGACGGTTGGCCTGATTTATTGTAGTCCAGGAGGACGGTTGGCCTGATTTATTGTAGTCCAGGAGGACGGTTAGCCTAGCCAGCTATAGCTAACCCCATTATAACACTGTTGTCCAGATTACCCTACTATAATTCTCATTGAGTGTATTAATAAAGTGACTTCATACAAACAAAAAATGGTTCACCCAAAAACACATGATAATGAATATGTTTGTTCCACCTGCCCCTGCACTGCCATCCTCCAGAGTCATGTTGTTCTCAACCACCACCAGAGAGACGTAGTAGGGTAGGAGGGCCACGGCATCGATGATGTTCAGGGGCCCGCGGGCAAATTCTAGTTTGGAGCGAGCATGGAGGAACCGCAGCATGAACTCCAGGGAGAACCAGGCTACACACACCGTCTCCACAACAAACATGTGATGACACTTCTGGGAACACTCGCCCTGGAGACGGAGAGAGAGAGAGAGAGAGAGAGAGAGAGAGAGAGAGAGAGAGAGAGAGAGAGAGAGAGAGAGAGAGAGAGAGAGAGAGAGAGAGAGAGAGAGAGAGAGAGAGAGAGAGAGAGAGAGAGAGAGAGAGAGAGAGAGAGAGAGAGAGGAGGTCAGAGAGGGAGGGAGGAGAGAGAAGGGAGAGAGAGAGACTGACAGACAGACAGAAGGAAGGAGAGGGACAGAAAGAGAGAGAGGGAGAGACAAGAAAGATAAATACATTATTAAGATGAAGATGGAGAGAGTGGTTGTGATAGCGTTTAGACATGGGAAAAGACATTGAGAGTGAAACAAACTACAGTTGCCCGAGAAATGTACCTTTTTTTTTCAACAAAAGTTGGTTCAACTATTGATGGTGAGCTATCTTTACAATCTAAATGGTTGAAAGCAGGACATGCATATTTCAGTAGGGTCCTTTCACCGGAAGACTTGTATTAGCTCCCCAAGCTAACCCCTAGGCTTTAGCTCAGCGGTTATGCTCCACTCACCTTGCTCTCCTCCTGGCGTAGATCAGGCATGGTGCTGATACAGAGGCTGATGACTGTCACAACTACCATGATCACAGAGAAGCAGGCGAACATCTTCCCCGCCAAGCCGGAGTGGGGGTTCTCCACCACCTCTCTCAACCTGTGGAACAGAGTTGGAAAAATCCTATTTTCCATTGTTGGAGATCTCGTTTACAGATCCTGTTGTCTTACGCATTCATGAAGACGTAACGTAAAGTTATGAATATAGTACTGTTCCCTGAAGGAGGGACACAGCTATTGGAATCATACTCGCGAGATCAGTACTTGTCTTCTGAACAAACAACAAGAGAAAGAAAGCCCTCTGTGTCCCTCACCAGTCTCTGAGCATATGACCACTTTTATACAGAGCATATGACCGCCGATATACAGCGCATATGACCACTGTTAGACAGAGCATATGACCACTGTTATACATGTACCTGGGCGCTGGGTGAAGATGCTGATCTTGGGCCAGTTTAGCATTATCACCAGTAACGTTTAAGGTTTGGATTAGAGGAGGGGACGCTGATCCCAGATCTGTACCTAGGGTTTAACACTGCTGTTTCTACCTGCTCATCAGCCTGCGGTAGCCCGTCTCCGTCTCCGCCAACAGGGGGAGCCTCTGTAGCTTCATCCTCCTCTGTCTCCACTCCTCCTCCTTGCGCTCACGCTCCGCCACCTCAATCAAAAATCACAATCAAGATCACAATCGAGATCACAATCGAGATCACAATCGAGATCACAATCAAGATCACAATCGAGATCACAATCAAGATCAAGCTTTAGTTATAAAGTCAATTTGACATACACTACCGTTCAAAAGTTTGGGGTCACTTAGAAATGTCCTTGTTTTCCATGAAAACATACATTAAATGAGTTTGAATAGGAAATATAGCAAAATGCACAGGAAATGTAGTCATTGACAAGGTTAGAAATAATTATTTTTAATATAAATAATAATTGTGTCCTTCAAACTTTGCTTTCGTCAAAGAATCCTCCATTTGCAGCAATTACAGCCTTGCTGACCTTTGGCATTCTAGTTGTCAATTTGTTGAGGTAATCTGAAGAGATTTCACCCCATGCTTCCTGAAGCACCTCCCACAAGTTGGATTGGCTTGATGGGCACTTCTTACGTACCATACGGTCAAGCTGCTCCCACAACAGCTCAATAGGGTTGAGATCCGGTGAGTGTGCTGGCCACTCCATTATAGACAGAATACCAGCTGACTGCTTCTTCCCTAAATAGTTCTTGCACAGTTTGGAGCTGTGCTTTGGGTCATTGTCCTGTTGTAGGAGGAAATTGGCTCCAATCAAGCGCCATCCACAGGGTATGGCATGGCGTTGCAAAATGGAGTGATAGCCTTCCTACTTCAAGATCCCTTTTACCCTGTACAAATCTCCCACTTTACCACTACCAAAGCACCCCCCAGACCATCACATTGCCTCCACCATGCTTGACAGATGGCATCAAGCACTCCTCCAGCATCTTTTCATTTGGTCTGCGTCTCACAAATGTTCTTCTTTGTGATCCGAACACCTCAAACTTCGATTTGTCTGTCCATAACACTTTTTTCCAATCTTCCTCTGTCTAGTGTCTGTGTTCTTTTGCCCATCTTTAATCTTTTATTTTTATTGGCCAGTCTGAGATATGGCTTTTTCTTTGCAACTCTGCCTAGAAGGTCAGCATCCCGGAGTCGCCTCTTCACTGTTGACGTTGAGACTGGTGTTTTGCGGGTACTACTTAATAAAGCTGCCAGTTGAGGACCTGTGAGGCGTCTGTTTCTCAAACTAGACACTCTAATGTATTTGTCCTCTTGCTCAGTTGTGCACCGGGGCTTCCCACTCCCCTTTCTATTCTGGTTAGAGCCAGTTTGCTCTGTTCTGTAAAGGGAGTAGTACACAGCGTTGTACGAGATCTTCAGTATTTTGGCAATTTCTTGCATGGAATAGTCTTCATTTCTCAGAACAAGAATAGACTGATGAGTTTCAGAAGAAAGTTATTTGTTTCTGGCCATTTTGAGCCTTTAATCGAACCCAACAATTGCTGATGCTCCAGATACTCAACTAGTCTCAAGAAGGCCAGTTTTAGTGCTTCTTTAATCAGCGCAACAGTTTTCAGCTGTGCTAACATAATTGCAAAAGGGTTTTCTAATGATCAATTAGCCTTTTAAAATGATAAACTTGGATTAGCAAAGACAACGTGCCATTGGAACACAGGACTGATGGTTGCTGATAATGGGCCTCTGTACGACTATGTAGATATTCCATTAAAAATCAGCAGTTTCCAGCTACAATTGCCATTTACAACATTAACAATGTCTACACTGTATTTCTGATCAATTTGATGTTACAAAAAAATTTGACATTTCTAAGAGACCCCAAACTTTTGAACGGTAGTGTAAATGTCCCAATAAACGGAGCCGTCTTCTTGACCAGGTTCTCCTTGAAAAAAGGCAGATTTGTGTAAAATAAATGAGAAAAAAAAACGTTTAATAAAATAAAAAATAACACTTTACAGAAACGATGTACCTCCTCGACACATGTCAACATGCGCCGGCGGCAGCAGTGTTCCATACGGGTGGGATCGACCCCCCAGTAGTCCAGCTCATCGTGCAGTGACACGGCACATAGCTCTCGCAGGAGGCGGAGCTTCCCGGCCGCCAGGAAGTTCAGGATGACCCTGAACGCTGTGGGGCTCCGGTCGAAAAAGTACTCCCTCCGGGTCTCATCGTAGTCGTCACAGAGCCCGGCGATGTCCTCGGGGCTGGAGCAGAGACGCAGCCGCCCAAGCCGGGTCAGAGGGAACTGCTCCAGGGTGGTCCAGGGGAACGTGTAGCAGTTACCCCCCACGTTGATCAAGGCCTGGGTAACAGAGTACAGAAATAATATCTGGTTTTATTGATTCAGTTTGTCAATATGAGCTTCATAACTATTGAATACATGTTATTACATTCATGTTTCAATATGCACTAGTAGCAGTAGTAGTAGTAGTAGTAGTAGTAGTAGTAGTAGTAGTAGTAGTAGCAGTAGTAGTAGTAGCAGTAGTAGTAGTAGTAGTAGCAGTAGCAGAAGTAGTAGTAGTAGTAGCAGTAGTAGTAGCAGTAGTAGTAGCAGTAGCAGTAGCAGTAGCAGAAGTAATAGTAGAAGTAGTAGAAGTAGTACCAGTAGTAGTAGTAGTAGTGGTAGTAGTAGTAGCAGCAGTACTAGTAGTACTAGTAGTAGAAGTAGTAGTAGTAGTAGTAGCAGTAGTAGTAGTAGTAGTAGTAGTAGTAGTAGTAGTAGTATATATATAGTACCAGTAGTAGTAGTAGTAGTAGTAGTAGTAGCAGCAGTACTAGTAGTACTAGTAGTAGTAGTAGTAGTAGTAGTAGTAGCAGCAGTACTAGTAGTACTAGTAGTAGAAGTAGTAGTAGTAGTAGTAGCAGTAGCGGTAGTAGTAGTAGTAGTAGTAGTAGTAGTAGTAGTAGTAGTAGTAGTAGTAGTAGTATATATATAGTACCAGTAGTAGTAGTAGTAGTAGTAGTAGTAGTAGTAGTAGTAGTAGTAGTACCAGTAGCAGTAGTAGTAGTAGTACCAGTAGCAGTAGTAGTAGTACCTGCAGGGTGTGGTCGACAGAGGGCCAGGCCCCGTCGGGGTCGTTGCGGAGCAGCTGGGCACGCTGGTAGTACACTCCCTTGACCGTCTCTGTCTCTGGGATCTCTGTGAAGAAGCAGTCCAGGCTGCTGTTGTCACTGCTGACCGAGTAGTTGGCGAAGTCATGGTTGGCGTTGCTGATTATGGGCATGGTGACATTGGGATGGTGTGTGTGTGTGTGTGTGTGTGTGTGTGTGTGTGTGTGTGTGTGTGTGTGTGTGTGTGTGTGTGTGTGTGTGTGTGTGTGTGTGTGTGTGTGTGTGTGTGTGTGTGTGTGTATGTGTGTGTATGGTCAGGTGGTCAGGAAGAGTGCCACAGACCTGGGAAGACAGGAGCCAAGATTGTTGGATGATTAATTTAGCTTGACACCCGAAGCCTTGCACTAGCTCTCTAAAAAGCCTTTCACTTTAAAGATGTTGCAATATTCTGGTAACTTTCACAAAAGTCCCAGGCTTTCCAGAAATATCTGTTGGAAGCAGGACATCTGGAATCCTCCAACCAGGATTTCTGGAAAACCTGGGAATATTGGTTAAATTACAGAAATTGTGCAACCCTATGTATATAGGACAGGGTTGGGTAGGTTACTTTCTATATGTAATCTGTTACAGTTACTAGTTACCGTTCCAAAATTGTAATCAGTAACGTAATTTTGGGATTACCCAAATTTAGTAACGTAATCTGATTACTTTCTGTTACTTTCCCTTTAAAAGGCATTAGAAGAAGACAAAAAGGATTCAGCAAACTCATTTGGTGTGTCATCATAGTGGTCTCTGATTGGTGGTCATCATTTGGTGTGTCATCATAGTGGTCTCTGATTGGGGGTCATCATTTGGTGTGTCATCATAGTGGTCTCTGATTGGTGGTCATCATTTGGTGTGTCATCATAGTGGTCTCTCATCATAGTGGTCTCTGATTGGTGGTCATCATTTGGCGTGTCATCATAGTGGTCTCTGATTGGGGGTCATCATTTGGTGTGTCATCATAGTGGTCTCTGATTGGTGGTCATCATTTGGCGTGTCATCATAGTGGTCTCTGACTGGTGGTGATCATTTGGTGTGTCATCATAGTGGTCTCTGATTGGTGGTCAGAGTTTATCCAGAGCGACTTACAGTTAGGTTCGATTCCCACTCTCATACATTATTATTATATATTTTTTTTCATACTGGCACCCCCGTGGGAATCGAACCCACAACCCTGGCGTTGCAAACGCCATGCTCTACCAACTGAGCTACATCCCTGCCGGCCATTCCCTCCCCTACCCTGGACGACGCTAGGCCAATTGTGCGCCGCCCCACGGGTCTCCCGGTCGCGGCCGGCTACGACAGAGCCTGGATTCGAACCAGGATCTCTAGTGGCACAGACCACTGCGCCACTCGGGGACACAGTGATTACATGTAATCCATTAGTCCCCAAACCCTGGTATAGGTCTATGATAGTCTCTACGTGTGTCTGGTAAATGTTGGTCTTCAGACATTCCATTTCAGAGTTATTGCATAGGCCTGGCCCAAGAATATCCCCGCCAGTTGGAAAAGCTTTCATTATGAATCTGTTACGACTAATGCGCTTAACCATGGCGCCCTTTTACACTACACTACTACCTTTGACCATCAGCCCCATACATTGCACTATGTAGGGTACAGGGTGCCATTTGGGACACGTTGCCTATCGTGTCTTCCTCCAAATCAATTCCAAATGGCCAAATACTTTAGCCTGATTACATTTGGGAGCTAAAATGTGATAAAAATGTCTGCCATCTTGAGGGAGCCAGTAAGCCATTTGAGAAACGTGTGAATTAAATATGAGGCTGAACTATAATATCGATATGAATATATGGGGCTGAAATATAATATGAATATGGATATATGATTATTTAGAAATAAATCCATTATACGTATATGCAGTAATTTGTGAATAGCTTTATAGAAAATAAAAAAAGATTTATCGTGTTTTTGTGTGTTTTTTAACCACTATTTGGCCTTCATAGCAAAGTATGCATGGCAGAATAATTACGTCACAAAGACAGAAAGTGACTTACCGTCGCTGACAAGCCGTTCTATCCTTTCTTAATGTTTGGTGAATTGACTTCCATCATTGTTTCGCTTCCAACATCCTTCAAACTGACCGGCCATAGGTGCTCCGCTGCGCGCAGACAACTTTCCAAACCATGGAAGGCCTATTCATCATTTGGTGTGTCATCATAGTGCGAAACGAAATCATAGTACGAAACGAAATCCGAGACGGAAAATTTAGCTCAGTAGCCTACCTATCATGAGCGTTATGTCAGAGTGATGTCTGTCCAAGTTTAGGATACCCCGAGAGCTCTTGTCTTCTTACAAAAACAACCACACTGGTTGAATCAACGTTGTTTCACGTGGAATGGACTTTGAATTGACGTCTGTGCCCAGTGGAAACAGCTCATCTCCCCCAACACAGGTCCGTCCCTACAGAGTAGGTACAGCGCGTTCACTTTCAGGAACTAATCTGGAGTTTTTTTTCTCCCCCATCCATATTAATTCCACATCATCTTCATTGGTTCAACCCGAGGTTGTGGACAGGCGGCAAATTGGAGCGCATTGTCAGTTGAGAATAAAAGCGATTATCTAACGGTTCTGTCCCCGAAAACCTCTCTCCCTCTCTCCCTCTCTTTCTATGACTCTTTATCTCTCTCCCTCACTCTTTTTGTGTGTGTGATCTGTTTTATTCCTTTTAGTTTACTGCATGACGGCTTGTTCACAATTAAGATTTTTTTCTTGAGCGGATGGTCGGGGGCCGAAACATAATTACATATAATTTGTAGACTGCCAATTGACCGCAAGAAGCAGAAACAGATATAATGTTTGACTAAAACAAAATAATTTCAAACCTTGCTTACATCTGTATAGGATCATGTCGTGTCTCTCTCAATTATGTGTGGGAATACTTCGGAACAGATTTCTTAAATTAAAATCACTTCAAACTGATTTCCTGGTATTTTGTTTTACAATCTTTTATGTCCAACAATGTTATTTTTCTTCTCCAATTCGTCCGGCACGCCGCCAGTTGGGGAACCCTGCTGTAAAGCCTTTGTCTAATGGTTCTTAAGCCTGCAGATTTAGAATTCCAAATACAGAGAGGATTAGTACAGGACAGAGAAAGATGAGGACCCCAGACTCTATTTCATTTATGTCAGCAGACTTCTGCCTTGAACAGATGAACTACACACGCACAATCTCTCACACACACACAAACACATGCAGCCACGCACAATCTCTCACACACACGCACAAACACACGCAGCCAAGCACAATCTCTCACACACACACAAACACACGCAGCCAAGCACAATCTCTCACACACACGCACAAACACATGCAGCCACGCACAATCTCTCACACACGCACAAACACATGCAGCCATGCACAATCTCTCACACGCACAAACACATGCAGCCATGCACAATCTCTCACACGCACAAACACATGCAGCCATGCACAATCTCTCACACGCACAAACACATGCAGCCATGCACAATCTCTCACACGCACAAACACATGCAGCCACGCACAATCTCTCACACACACACACACTCACACAGCTTTGTTTTTGTGAAATTTCAGGACTTTTTGGAGTGTAAAAATGTTTGGCCAATATAAATCCTCTTTTCCCCTAACCCTAAACCTTAACCTAACCCTAACCCTAACCTTAACCACAAAACCCTAACCCTAAATCTAACCCTAACTCTAACCTTAACCACAAAAAACATAACCGTAAATGTAACCCTAAACCTAACCCTACCCCTAACCCTAACCTTAACCCCAAAACCCCAAATTTAACCCTTAAGCTTAAAATAACATTTGAACAAATTCAGGACCTGAAAAAAAGTTGTCCTACCTTTTCAGGACATTGGGGTCCTGATAATGTAGGGAAACAAGTAAACTTACACACACACACACACACACACACACACACTCACACACACACACACACACTCACACACACACACACACACACACACACACACTTACACACACACACACACACTTACACACACTTACACACACACACACACACACACTCACACACACACACACACACACACACACACACACACACACACACACACACACACACACACACACACACACACACACCCTCCTATTGTGTATGCCAGCTATGCAGAGGGGAGATCAAATCAAATCAAATCAAATGTTATTTGTCACATGCGCCGAATACAACAGGTGTAGACCTTATCGTGAAATGCTTACTGACAAGCCCTTAACCAACAATGCAGTTCAAGAAATAGAGTTAAGAAAATATTTACTAAATAAACTAAATAAAAAAATAAAAAAGTTACGCAATAAAATTACATAACAATAACGAGGTTATATACAGGGGGTACCGGTACCGAGTCAATGTGCGGGGGGTACAGGTTAGTCGAGGTAATCTGTACATGTAGGGAGGGGTAAAGTGACTGCATAGATAATAAACAGTGAGTAGCAGCAGTGTAAAAACAAAGGGGGGGGGGTCAATGTAAATAGTCTGGGTGGCCATTTGATTAATTGTTCAGCAGTCTTATGGCTTGGGGGTAGAAGCTGTTAAGGAGCCTTTTGGACCTAGACTTGGCACTCCGGTACCGCTTGCTGTGCGGTAGCAGAGAGAACAGTCTATGACTAGGGTGACTGGAGTCTTTGACATTTTCTGGACCTTCCTCTGACACCGCCTAGTATAGAGGTCCTGGATGGCAGGAAGCTTGGCCCAATTGATGTATTGGGCCGTACGCACTACCCTCTGTAGTGCCTTATGGTCAGATGCCAAGCAGTTGTCATACCAGGCGGTGATGCAACTGGTTAGGATGCTCTCGATGACCTCAGTCTCCTGAGGGGGAAAAGGTGTTGTTGTGCCCTCTTCACGACTGTCATGGTGTGCCTGTTCGGCCCTCCTTTTCCTGTAGTTCACGATCATCTCCTTTGTCTTGCTCACATTGAGGGAGAGGTTGTTGTCCTGGCACCACACTGCCAGGTCTCTGACCTCCTCCCTATAGGCTGTCTCATCGTTGTCGGTGATCAGGCCTACCACTGTTGTGTTGTCCGCAAACTTGATGATGGTGTTGGAGTCGTGCTTGGCCACGCAGTCGTGGGTGAACAGGGAGTACAGGAGGGGACTAAGCACGCACCCCTGAGGGGCCCCCGTGTTGAGGATCAGCGTGGCAGATGTGTTGTTGCCTACCCTTACCACCTGGGGACGGCCCGTCAGGAAGTCCAGGATCCAGTTGCAGAGGGAGGTATTCAGTCCGAGGGAACTATGGTGTTGAACACTGAGCTGTAGTCAATGAACAGCATTTTCACACAGGTGTTCCTTTTGTCCAGGTGGGAAAGGGCAGTGTGTAGTGCGATTGAGATTGCGTCATCTGTGGATCTGTTGGGGCGGTATGCGATGGTATTGCATTGTAGTAACACAACAGATAAGAAATGTCAAGGTCCGGCGATGCACACGCTTTGAAATAGCAGGACGGTTGGCTAGTTTTGTGGGCAACCTCACAGACAAATACAGCTACTCTGGGACATACATTCTAGGTCAGTAGTGTTGATAATGACTGAGATAAATGGGGCTATGCTATGAATAGTACTGTGGACAACATCACTGGCAAATACAGCATACTTTACTGGAAGAGCAACAGAGGTGAGGACTAGACCAGTATGAGTTGATAATGACTGGGATGGAGGCGGAGACCACTAATGAGGGAATCAGGTCGCTGATGTAGATGTGGTGTTTGGAGACCACTAATGAGGGAATCAGGTCGCTGATGTAGAAGTGGTGTTTGGAGACCACTAATGAGGGAATCAGGTCGCTGATGTAGAAGTGGTGTTTGGAGACCACTAATGAGGGAATCAGGTCGCTGATGTAGAAGTGGTGTTTGGAGACCACTAATGAGGGAATCAGGTCGCTGATGTAGAAGTGGTGTTTGGAGACCACTAATGAGGGAATCAGGTCGCTGATGTAGAAGTGGTGTTTGGAGACCACTAATGTGCGAATCAGGTTGCTGATGTAGAAGTGGTGTTTGGAGACCACTAATGAGGGAATCAGGTTGCTGATGTAGAAGTGGTGTTTGGAGACCACTAATGAGGGAATCAGGTTGCTGATGTAGAAGTGGTGTTTGGAGACCACTAATGAGGGAATCAGGTTGCTGATGTAGAAGTGGTGTTCGGAGACCACTAATGTGCGAATCAGGTTGCTGATGTAGAAGTGGTGTTTGGAGACCACTAATGAGGGAATCAGGTCGCTGATGTAGAAGTGGTGTTTGGAGACCACTAATGAGGGAATCAGGTCGCTGATGTAGAAGTGGTGTTTGGAGACCACTAATGAGGGAATCAGGTTGCTGATGTAGAAGTGGTGTTTGGAGACCACTAATGAGGGAATCAGGTTGCTGATGTAGAAGTGGTGTTTGGAGAGCCAGTAGAAGACTCATCCCTCTGGTCTAATGGTGGTCATAACAACCAAGGGAAGGACAGTGACTGGAACAGTAACCCACTAAAAGTAGTGGAGTGGTGGAGTGGTGGAGTAATGGGGTGGTGGAGTGATGGAGTGGTGGAGTGATGGAGTGATGGAGTGGTGGAGTGGTGGAGTAATGGGGTGGTGGAGTGGTGGAGTAATGGGGTGGTGGGGTGGTTGAGTGATGGAGTGGTGGAGTGGTGGAGTGGTGGAGTGGTGGAGTGATGGAGTGGTGGAGTGGTGGAGTGGTGGAGTAATGGGGTGGTTGAGTGGTGGAGTAATGGGGTGGTGGGGTGGTTGAGTGGTGGAGTAATGGGGTGGTGGAGTGGTAGAGTGGTGGAGTAATGGGGTGGTGGGGTGGTTGAGTGGTGGAGTAATGGGGTGGTGGAGTGGTTGAGTGGTGGAGTGGTGGAGTAATGGGGTGGTGGGGTGGTTGAGTGGTGGAGTAATGGGGTGGTGGAGTGGTGGAGTGGTGGAGTAATGGGGTGGTGGGGTGGTTGAGTGGTGGAGTGGCGTCCTTCTGATGAGATGTTAAATGCAGATCCTAATTCTCTGTTGTTACTATCCCAGACAGGCCATGACACTCAACACCCCAGGACAGGGACTGGGGACAGGCCATGTCACTCAACACCCCTGGACAGGGACAGGGGACAGGCCATGACACTCAACACCCCAGGACAGGGACAGGGGACAGGCCATGACACTCAACACCCCTGGACAGGGACAGGGGACAGGCCATGACACTCAACACCCCTGGACAGGGACAGGGGACAGGCCATGACACTCAACACCCCTGGACAGGGACAGGGGACAGGCCATGACACTCAACACCCCTGGACAGGGACAGGGGACAGGCCATGACACTCAACACCCCTGGACAGGGACTGGGGACAGGCCATGACACTCAACACCCCTGGACAGGGACAGGGGACAGGCCATGACACTCAACACCCCTGGACAGGGACAGGGGACAGGCCATGACACTCAACACCCCTGGACAGGGACTGGGGACAGGCCATGACACTCAACACCCCTGGACAGGGACAGGGGACAGGCCATGACACTCAACACCCCTGGACAGGGACAGGGGACAGGCCATGACACTCAACACCCCTGGACAGGGACTGGGGACAGGCCATGACACTCAACACCCCTGGACAGGGACTGTAGGCGATTACATCATTACTTAACATCACTGGCATGTCAGCTGCCTGAAACATTAGCGAGTTGCCTGGAAACCTGGTTGGTAAACGCTCCAAATTGCGTTGTGGTTTGAGGAGAACACATGTTGTCAAGGCGGAGATGAGTTGCGGAGACCGAGGCGCACCGCGGACAACAGTGGATGCATCAATTCAGGCTACAAGTGTAGACCTAATGACAATCACAGGATGTCTTTACAATACACGGAGGTGTTTTGGAACTAATGTCTCTTTCCATTCATTAAATTGCGGGTGCGCAGTGCACTGCTGGGGTTTGGATGCTGACATTATTTTGTGAGTGAACGAATGTGCGCGGGTAGCCTACAGGAGCGCCTTTGTTAAGTGATTGTTAGACAATCAGATGAAAACATAATGACTGGTTGTGTTAATGATACATTACAATGCATAGGTGGTGCCTCCATAAGGATAGAGGAAGCTAAGCTTTCCCTAAAGTAAATTGAATTAAATTGCAAAAAAAATGATCATCCTAATTATCTTACTCCTTCCTGTCTGTACAGAAATAAATAAAACATCTTTCAAAATAGTCTACAACACCAGAAAGCATGATTTGGCCACAGAGGATCATTAGCTTCTTAAAATAAAAAAGCTGTGGATTGTTTTAAATCGGAACCGGCAGCCATTTGGGCAGCGCGATGGATGTTAAATTGCGACTGTCAGTGAAAGGCAGAGATACCCAGCCAGGCATATCGCAATATTTAAAAATACAATCGTGGAAAAACTGTTTGGAAAGCAAAATGGCTATTGCTGTAAAGAGATGACAATGAAAAGACTCCAATCTGTCTTTTAGTTATCCAAATTCTCATCTTAATTGAGTGAACAGTAGCCTACACTCTAAAAAGAAAAGGTTCTGGAGGATCCTTTAGGGGTTCTTCCAATTGAAACTGTGGGGGAACCCCTATAAGTTATTCGAAGAACCCCTTTAAAAAAAGTTATTCAAAGAACGCCTTTTGATGCATCATCGAAGAACCTTTTGAAGAGCCTTTTGGGGGTTCATTTTTTAACTACCCCCCCTCCCCCCCCCTGCCCCTATTGTTATTAATAAGAACAATATCCATAACAATAACAGCAATAACACAACATTTTAGTTGTTAGTGTTTATTAGGATTTTAGAGGCAAAGCAGAATGAAAAAAATATATCCTCTGGTGTGTTGATGTTAATGTGGTGATGTTCTCCGTATTCATAGCCATAATGATTTTGCAGTGGCTGGTGATCGAACAGGTTTCCTGTTATATTCATCAGAGGTGTAGGGAGCGTGAAGTCTGTGAATCCAAAAAATAGTAATTATACAGATGTTTAACAAAACATGCACACGACATAATTCATACCTTGGTTTTTGTGGTAAACGTGAATGAAAAAAAAAAACTGTTTTGATAATGGTTTTCATGCACATACCTTGTCCATAATTTAGAGGCCTATGGGATTTTCATTGAAGAGGTAAGGGGGGAGGATGGTACATGTGATCTGCATAACATAGCAACACCAATAGACAGACCTTTCTATGCCTCCTCGTCTGTATACCTGCAGACACAGACACAAAGGTGAGCAGTTCAGTCATCTGCACCCAATACAGCTGCCTTCAACATATTCTTATAGCATTCATATTCTTACCTCTTTGTTGATTGATATCCATTGAATTGTGCCCATTTTCTGTTTTAGAAAGATTTGCACAAATATGGAAAGATAGATGGTATCATCATAAAACAATATGAATTCAGATCATACAAGGGACAAACCTTACCTTAAATTGAGATCTTTACATTTTTCAGTTGTGCCTGCACCTGCCCTCCTTTCAAATGCAAATCCAAATGTTTCAGTTGGGCAGTTAGGTTCCTGCAAGAACCCCCACCAACTAAGGAGGTTCCTTGATGAACCCCACCTCTTATGGGGTTCTTGGAAGAACCTTTTGGGGGCAATTTTCAGTGCCAAGAACCCTAATGTTCTTCAAAGAACTTTGAGGATCTTAGAAGAACCCTTGTTGAATCTTTAGTGTGTCTTATTGGCACCAGCGGAGTGTTGGCGGAGGACGTTGGCCATGTCCCTGGTGAGTGTGCATATTCACTGTCTTTATCATTGGGTCAGTGCCACTTTTGTTTGTTTTTGGACAATAATTTCCTTCTCCAGGTTAGATGGACGTCATATTGTATTTGTGTCTCCTCTTTTCGTAGGGCGATTATATGGAACCGACAACGTCGTGTTTATTGATCTGTTTGTCAGTGGCAGCAGAGTAGGCTACCCTGTAAGTTTTGTAGTATTAAACAAAAAGTGTACTTGGGTGTCCCGTACCGGGAAGACATTACATCTAGTTTCACCCCTGATGATATCTGATGTGAGGGCAATGTTCTGGCACACACAGACACACACACACAGAAATACAAACACACACAGACACAGACACACACACAGACACAGACACATACACAGACACACGCACACTTACACACACACACACACACACACACACACACACACACACACACACACACACACACACACACACACACACACAGAGGGTGGGAGGGTGGGGATAGGGGAGGGTGGGAGGGTGGGAGGGAGGGTGGGAGGGTGGGAGGGAGGGAGGGAGGGAGGGTGGGGATAGGGGAGGAGTGTGGGAGGGAGGGAGGGAGGGAGGGTGGGAGGGAGGGAGGGAGGGAGGGAGGGAGGGAGGAGTGTGGGAGGGAGGGAGGGAGGGAGGGAGGGAGGGTGGGGATAGGGGAGGAGTGTGGGAGGGAGGGAGGGAGGGAGGGAGGGAGGGAGGAGTGTGGGAGGGAGGGAGGGAGGGAGGGAGGAGGGAGGGAGGAGTGTGGGAGGGAGGGTGGGAGGGAGGGAGGGTGGGGATAGGGGAGGAGTGTGGGAGGGAGGGAGGGAGGGAGGGAGGGTGGGAGGGAGGGAGGGAGGAGTGTGGGAGGGAGGGAGGGAGGGAGGGAGGGAGGAGTGTGGGAGGGAGGGAGGGAGGGAGGGAGGGAGGGTGGGGATAGGGGAGGAGTGTGGGAGGGTGGGAGGGTGGGAGGGAGGGAGGGAGGGAGGGTGGGTGGGGATAGGGGAGGAGTGTGATGATAGTGAGTAATAATGAGTTGGCCTGTGAACCCTGGATGATGAATATCAGGGATTACTGTTAATACAGCCACAGGAGAGGACATCTGACTCTCTGAACAGACACACACACACATAGGCACACACACACACACACACAACCAGCGAAGAGAAAGCAGAGAATGTGAGACTGAGCAGCCCGCCAGTAAAGCAAAGCACCCTGGGACAGATGATGAGACAGTAACAACAAGCATACTGGGTAAGAGTTTCCCAAATCGCACCCTATTCCCTAAATAGTGCACTACTTTTGACCAGAGCCCTATGGACGTTCAACGTCTGTTTTGATTTACATTTGGTTGAGTTGTCAACTAACGTGAATTCAATGTGAAATCAACAAACAATTTCACCATGACATTGGATAGGTTAAAATTCGGGTGAAAAAAAAAAAGACATAATCCCCTTACATTGATGACTTTTTGCTAATTAAATCAGTTTTCCACGTTGATTCAACGTCATCACATTGATTTTCTTTGTTGAAATGAAGTGGAAACAACGTTGATTAAACTAGTTTTTGCCCAGTGGTCACATCTATAAACGCAACATGTAAAGTGTGGGTCCCATGTTTCATGAGCTGAAATAAATGATTCCAGAAATGTTCCATACGCACTAAAAGCTTATTTCTCTCAAATTTTGTGCACACATTTCTTTACATCCCTGTTAGTGAGCATTTCTCCTTTGCCAAGATAATCCATCCACCTGACAGGTGTGTGTCACGATCGTCTATAAAGGGAGCAGACCAATACGCAGCGCGTTGAGTGAACATGATGACTTTAATTGATAAAGCACGTAAATACAAAACAAAAGACGATAGTGAAGTCCAACAGTGACTATGACTGAAACGGAACAAAAACCCACAACCCCAAGGTGAAAACACACAGTATAAATATGGCTCCCAATCAGAGATAACGAGCCGACAGCTGACACTCGTTACCTCCGATTGGGAGTCATTGACCGAACATAGAAAACAACAACCTAGACACCCAACATAGAACATAAACACATAGACTGCACACACCCTGGCTCAACATAATGAGTCCCAGAACCAGGGTGTGACAGTACCCCCCCCCTAAAGGCGCGGACTGCGACCGCGCCTCAAAACCCCCAAACAGGGGAGGGCTGGGCGGGCATACCTCCTCGGTGGCGGTTCTGGCTCCGGCCTAGACCACCACCCCACCATAGTCACTACCCGCTTACGTAGCCTCCTCCAAATGACCACCCTCCACCTTAACCCCACTAGATTAAGGGCCAGCACCGGACTAAGGGGCAGCACCAGGCTAAGGGGCAGCACCGGACTAAGGGACAGCACCGGACTAAGGGACAGCACCAGGATAAGGAGCAGCACCGAGCTAAGGGACAGCACCGGACTAAGGGGCAGCACCAGGATAAGGGACAGCACCAGGATAAGGAGCAACACCGAGCTAAGGGGCAGCACCGGACTAAATGGCGGATCCTGGCTGGCTGGCTCTGGTGGATCCTGGCTGGCTGGCGGATCCTGGCTGGCTGAAGGCTCTGGCTGATCCTGTCTGGCGGAAGGCTCTGGCTGATCCTGTCTGGCGGAAGGCTCTAGCGGCTCCTGTCTGGCGGAAGGCTTTAGCGGCTCCGGTCTGGCGGACGGCTCTGAAGGCTCATGGCCGACGGGCGGCTTATGCAGCGCTTGGCAGACGGACAGTTCAGACGGCGTTGGGCAGACAGGCAGTTCAGGCCCCGTTGGGCAGACGGCAGACTCTGGCCGTCTGAGGCGCACTATAGGCCTGGTGCGTGGTGCCGGATCTGGTGGTCCCGTGCTGAGGACACGCATCTCAGGGCTAGTGCGGGGAGAAGGAACAGGCCGGACCGGGCTGGCGACGCGCACCGTCAGTTTGGTGCGAGTGGCAGGAACAGGCCGGGTCGGGCTGGCGACGCGCACCGTAGACTTGGTGCGGGTGGCAGGAACCGGCCAGACCGGGCTGGCGATGCGCACCGTCAGTTTGGTGCGAGTGGCAGGAACAGGCCGGGTCGGGCTGGCGACGCGCACCGTAGACTTAGTGCGTGAAGCAGGAACAGGCCGGGCTGGGCTGGCGACGCACACCGTAGGTTCTGTGCGTGGAGCAGGAACAGGCCGGGCTGGGCTGGCGACGCACACCGTAGGTTCTGTGCGTGGAGCAGGAACAGGCCGGGCTGGGCTGGCGACGCACACCGTAGGTTCTGTGCGTGGAGCAGGAACAGGCCGGGCTGGGCTGGCGACGCACACCGTAGGTTCTGTGCGTGGAGCAGGAACAGGCCGGGCTGGGCTGGCGACGCACACCGTAGGTTCTGTGCGTGGAGCAGGAACAGGCCGGGCTGGGCTGGCGACGCACACCGTAGGTTCTGTGCGTGGAGCAGGAACAGGCCGGGCTGGGCTGGCGACGCACACCGTAGGCTTCGTACGTGGCGCAGGAACAGGCCGGGCTGGGCTGGCGACGCACACCGTAGGCTTCGTACGTGGCGCAGGAACAGGCCGGGCTGGGCTGGCGACGCACACCGTAGGTTCTGTGCGTGGAGCAGGAACAGGCCGGGCTGGGCTGGCGACGCACCCCGTAGGTTCTGTGCGTGGAGCAGGAACAGGCCGGGCTGGGCTGGCGACGCACACCGCAGGTTCTGTGCGTGGAGCAGGAACAGGCCGGGCTGGGCTGGCGACGCACACCGTAGGTTCTGTGCGTGGAGCAGGAACAGGCCGGGCTGGGCTGGCGACGCACACCGTGGGCTTGATGCGTGGAGTAGGAACAGGCCGGTCCGTACTGGGAACACACACCACTGGCCTTAACTGGGGATCAGGAACGGGCCGGACCGGACTGGTAACACACATCAGTCTCTCACGCCGTGCCGCAACAACTTCCCTTCCCCTACTCGCCAATGGCTCCCGTAATCCGATAGCCTTCTCTCCACGTCTCCCTGTGGCAGCCTCCTGCTGCCCAGCCGCCCAAGCCATGTGCCCCCCCAAAAAAACTTTTTGGGGTTGCCTCTCGTCCCTCCGACGATGGCCCTGCCGACGCCGTTGCTCCTCTCCTGCCAGGTTCTCCCCCGTCATCGCCCTCCGGTACCGGACGGCCTCCTCCTGCGTAATATGTCCCCAACCGAGGAGGACATCCACCAGCGTTCTCTCCTGCGGGTGTTCCTGGATACGCTGCTTGGTCCTTTTATGGTGGGTTTTTCTGTCACGACCGTCTTGAAAGGGAGCAGACCAATACGCAGCGCGTTGAGTGAACATGATGACTTTAATTGATAAAGCACGTAAATACAAAACAAAAGACGATAGTGAAGTCCAACAGTGACTATGACTGAAACGGAACAAAAACCCACAACCCCAAGGTGAAAACACACAGTATAAATATGGCTCCCAATCAGAGATAACGAGCCGACAGCTGACACTCGTTACCTCCGATTGGGAGTCATTGACCGAACATAGAAAACAACAACCTAGACACCCAACATAGAACATAAACACATAGACTGCACACACCCTGGCTCAACAATAATGAGTCCCAGAACCCGGGTGTGACAGTGTGGCATATCAAGAAGATGATTAAACAGCATGATCATTACACAGGTGCACCTTGTGCTGGGGACAATAAAAGGCCACACTAAAATGTTCTGTTTTGTTACACAACACAATGCCACAGATGCCTCAAGTTTTGAGGGAGCGTGCAATTGGCATGCTGACTGCATGAATGTCCACCAGAGCTGTTGCCAGATAATTGAATGTTAATTTCTCTACCATAAGCCGCCTCCAACGTCATTTTTCTGCACATTATAGAGTGGCCTTTTATTGTCCCCAGCACAAGGTGCACCTTTGTAATGATCATGCTGTTTACTCAGCATTTAGGGATACAGATTGAACAGAACCCTTAATGTCTTTCTTCATAAAGGCTCTTCTGAACTCTGCTCACCTGAGTCACCTCAAATGGCATCAAGAACTGTTGATGACGCTAAAGAGGTTTTAACCTGACCAGGACCAAATAGGAAAGCACTGTCACATCTGAGTTTGCTTGTGGCAGGTGTGGGAATAATTCAATGATAACTGATGAAGATGAAGAGCTTAATAAACCCTATTAAAAACAGACCAGACACTAAATGTGACCTAAGAGCAGGATAGTTCCTGGTGGTCTGCTTTTTCTCTCTCATACTAATCCTCATGATGAAGATTTTTCAGTAAACTATTGGAATAAACAAAGTTAATCACAGACATGACGAACATTTAAACTGTTTAAACTGAACATGATTGTTTTTGCACGACAGGGGCTTGATTGATTGTACTACTATTGTTTCTGAACTGAAGAGAAGTCAAATGTAGCCGCTATCATAGATTAAGGAAGTGGGCGGAGCGGTGGAGAGGGAGAAACTGAAGATAATGGTGGTGGAACCTAAGTGGGAGGGGCTTTAAGCTAAGATGTATGAGCTGAGAGGGAGACGGGGGGATGCTTTGCAAATCACCCCTTGGTTTTGTATTTGTAATAAAGTCTATCTTAAATTCTACAAAAAATCTTTGATTCTTTGATTAGTATAAGGACGAAATCACTCACCGCACCTATTGTGATGTCATTGCCATCTCACCACTATTTCCTCACTGTGTGTAAAGTCCTAAACATATCAGAATGTTCTCGCCCAGTGGTAGAACACAATAATCATCTGTCTTTACCATCAACACACAGATCCCAGGACCCAATGAATATCTAGGAGATGAGACATTTAAAGGGTGTAGGAATGGGGTGGAGAGAGAGGTCCAACGGGGCTGACTGACAATGATGAAGAAGACTGCATCCCAAATGTTAAGACTTTTTTAATGAATTTTTTATCTTAAACACATTTTATTCTAGGTAGCTAGTTATGTATAGGTAGCTATCAAGTAAACACAATTTAGTGCGTATGGAACATTTCTGGGATCATTTATTTCAGCTCATGAAACATGGGACCCACACTTTACATGTTGCGTTTATAGATGTGACCACTGGGCAAAAACTAGTTTAATCAACGTTGTTTCCACTTCATTTCAACAAAGAAATTCAATGTGATGACGTTGAATCAACATGGAAAACTGATTTAATTAGCAAAAAGTCATCAACGTAAGGGGATTATGTCTTTTTTTATTCTAGGTAGCTAGTTATATATAGGTAGCTATCAAGTAAACACAATCTATATGGAACCCACACTTTACATGTTGCGTTTATATTTTTGTTCAGTGTATATTCAATCAGTGAACATGTGAGGGAGTACCTGACTTGTAACCCTGGGAGCCCAACAAGACAGGTCAAAGTTTAACCACACAACAGAATGTTTGACATACAACGTAAAACTACATAATGATTTTCCATTCCTGACACAATGTCCCTCAATGTTTCATTCTGACTTCCTGAAACACATTGGGGTGAAGGAGGTCGTGAGGAGATCATGTGTTGTAGCAATTCACCTGGTTCCTGCTTCCTGTACAATAATTTGTTGAACGATAATTTTTTTTTGTAAAACATGGGATGCATCCCAAATTTCACCCTTGGCTGCAGCTAATGGGGATCCATAATATAATACAATACTAATACACTATTCCATTATTAGTGCACTGCTTTTCCAGCATGTTCTCTATGGGCCCTGGTCAAAAGTAGTGGACTATAAAGGGAATAGGGTGCCATTTGGGACGCAGTCTGGTCTCTGCATCTGAGCTGTGGCCAGGGGCCATTGGGGAGTTCTGTGACCTTTAACCTTCAGTCACCACAGAGAGGAGGTGGAGGTAGGAGGGAAGATGCTGGCTGTCAGACTGCATTGTTGCACTGGTCTGTCTTTCTGCTGACAGGAACAGCTGGCAGTAGTCTCCCCTCTCTGCCTTAGCACGCAAACACACAGTAGAGAGAGAGAGAGAGAGAGAGAGAGAGAGAGAGAGAGAGAGAGAGAGAGAGAGAGAGTGAGAGACAGACAGAGAGAGAGACACAGAGAGAGAGAGACAGAGAGAGAGAGAGAGAGGGGCACACACACACAGATCAGGGAGCTACAGGGAGACACACAGTGGAGAGACTGCAGAGGAAGACAGGCAGACAGACAGACAGAGAGAGAGACAGAGAGAGAGAATGGAAATGTCATTACATCACAAGCTCCCCCCTCTTCTCCTGTGGAAATGAAACACAACTCCCTGATCCCTTACGCTTGTCTGATTATAATACCCCAGTAACCCTGGAGAACACGGATGTTCCCTTACGCTTGTCTGATTATAATACCCCAGTAACCCTGGAGAACACGGATGATCCCTTACGCTTGTCTGATTATAATACCCCAGTAACCCTGGAGAACACGGATGATCCCTTACGCTTGTCTGATTATAATACCCCAGTAACCCTGGAGAACACGGAAGAAACCTAGAGAGGAACCAGGCTCTGAGGGGTGGCCAGTCCTCTTCTGCCGGGTAGAGATTAGGGTTCTTTCCTCTTTTATTGAACATTTAAATATAGGGGCGTCGGCCTATTAGCGTGGTTTCCTCACAACTCTTTTTGTGCAACTGTGCGTGAGAGTGTCGTTCCACTTGGTCTGTGTTGTGTTATGCCATTAGGTGTTATACATGACTATGGCCAGTGAGGGAGTCTCGTGAAAGACTCATGTGTGTCCTTGCATCAGCTGAGAACTGATGTCTAAATCAGTGGTTCTCAATTCTCTCCTTAGGGACCCCCCAGCCGTTCCAAAGCTAGCACTCCAGATTCAACTTTACACAATCAAACCCATGGAATCTCAACAACAACAACAACAACAACAAAAAGTACCCTGTATTGTTCTTCAAAAGGTTCTTTGTAGAACCTTTAAGATTGACAAAGGTTCTTCATAGAACCATTCTCCATAAAAGTTCTATAAAGAACCAATAAAAAGGGTTCTCTATAGCACCAAACAGGGTTCTGCTATGGTTAAAAGCTAAATAACCCTTATTTGGCACTATATAAAACCATTTGTTTTTAGTGTGGACATTGGGCATTAACCAACTTGGGGAGTGTCCCAAATGGCACCCTATTCCCTATATAGTGCACTAGTTTTGACCAGAGCCCTATGGGGAATAGGGTTCCATTTTGGACGCACTAACATTGTCACTGACACTGAGCCACTTATCAGCTACAACGTCAATGTTGTGTCAAGTCCACTTGACAGGATATTAAACATTATTGAACAATTGATTATGGATTGATTACCAGATTATAATGATTGGTTTGTCCCCAAGGCCAAGGCACAAGAACCAACAGTTGTAGACAATTAAGCAGACATACAGTTTGGCCATTTAGAAGTACAGTAGGTCACCTCTTTGTAATAATACATTGATACAATAATAGCCTGAGTGACAGTCTGTGCTATAATGCTCCTTGTCACTCCCGGTCACTCCTTGTCATGCCAAACATGTTTGGTTTGCCAATAAGCAATGGTGATAGCGCACAGATCTGGGACCAGGCTAGTAAAATAAATGTATTCTGTAACACTTTACGTAAGGCTGATTCCAGGGTTATACCAATGTAATAACCGTGTTTTGTGTGTGTTAGTATATTAAACTGGAGGATTACATTCTAATCCATAATCCATCCAATCTACATGAACGTCTGTGTGCGTCCCAAATCCCAAATGGCACCCTATTCCCTATATAGTGCACTACTTTCGACCAGAGCGCTATGGACCCTGGTAAAAAAAAAACAACGCACTATAAAGGGAACAGGGTGCAATTTGGAAGTCAGCCTGTGTTGTCAATCAGTCACATTAACCCTATATATACTGAGAGGAGTAATGGACCACTGGAAACTAGGATGAAGTGATATCAGACAGAAACAGTCATGAACACATTCGGCCGTGTACGAAAACTCACACTAAAAGTACTAAACAGTATGCGAACAAAACATGTGTTTTATAGTTTGTGAAATGTTGAAAATAGTACTCAGAATCTATCTAATATACAGTATAATCTATAACTTCTCCTCTCTCCGTGTGTGTGAGAGACTCTCTCCGTGTTGCGTGTGTGTGTGACTCTCTCAGTGTTGTGTGTGTGTGTGACTCTCTCAGTGTTGTGTGTGTGTGTGACTATCTACGTGTTGTATGTGTGTGTGTGCTGAACTCTCCCACCCCAGCCCACTCTGTCTTGTCTTCACACTCACTTAAGCAGCAATCTGTCATTTTACATTTACATTTACGTCATTTAGCAGACGCTCTTATCCAGAGCGACTTACAGGAGCAATTAGGGTTAAGTGCCTTGCTTAAGGGCACATCGACAGATTTTTCACCTAGTCGGCTCGGGGATTAGAACCAGCGACCTTTCGGTTACTGGCACAACGCTCTTACCCACTAAGCTACCTCACACAGCAGCAGGTCAGGACATTGGGGTCACTGTATTCTTCTCTCTCCACCAATCCCCATTCAGAACCCCCTGACAGGAACCTCCATAGGTAGCATAGTGTATTCAATACAACATCTAGACAGGATGCCCCCCCAGTGTCAGTATCACAATGGGACGTTCCTATCGGACACTGAGGCAGAGACAATAATACGGCAACAAGAAACATTATGAAGTCACATTTATTTTCATTAACAAGTATTTTAAATAACAAATTGTGTGCTTATCCTCTAAGTAGACTTGAAGAAAGTAGTATGCATTCATCTGAAGACATGAAGCATTAAAGAAGAGCGACGCAAGGAGGGGCCGACCAATAAATAACTGTATAAATATCAAACTAAAACTTTTAAAAAACAGACTCCCCAAATATAAAATGACATTCCTGAGCAACTTAATAAATACTGAACTCTTCTCATACAACTCAGTCAAAATAGCTTGAATAGAAAAACATAAGTCAAATTAAAAAACTACCGCCCCAAATAAATACATGAATACATTAATGAGAAACATGGCAACTTCATAAATACTGGTCTTCTCATACAGATCAATCAACATTTGCTTGAATAGAAATGATGTTCACTCCTGTGAACTACACTGAGTATACCAAACATTAGGAACACCCCCCCCCCCCTTTGACCTTATAACAGCCTTCTTCAGGGCATGGACTCTACCAGGTGTCCACAAGGATGCTGACCCATTTTGACTCCAATGCTTCCCACAGTAGTGTCAAATTGGCTGGATGTCCTTTGGGTGGTGGACCATTCTTGATACACACGGGAAACGGTTGAGCATGAAAAACCCAGCAGGGTTGCAGTTCTTGACACACTCAAACCGGTGCGCCTGGCACCTACTACCATAACCCATTTAAAGGCACTTCAATCTTTGGTCTTGCCCATTCACCCTCTGAATGGCACGCATACACAATCCATGTCTCAATTATCTCAACTCTTAAAAGTCCTTCTTTAACCCGTCTCCTCCCCTTCATCTACACTGATTGAAGTGGATTTAACAAGTGACATCAATAAGGGATCATAACTTTCACCTGGATTCACCTGGTCAGTCTATGTCATGGAAATAGCAATGTTTTGTCCTCTCTGTGCTTGGTATTGTAGTATATGACAGGATGTTATGTCTGACTCCTACTGGTGGCTCTTCCTGTGTTGACATGTGTTGTCGACCCGGTAGCTGCTGGAAGAAACTAGGTACCACTGGATTGTTGTCAGTAGAGACAACACGCAACAAAACGCTCCCAAACTGACACAAACAGGGAGGGTACTATCTGTTTTCCACAGTGTACCCTAATAAACATGATGTAGACGTGGCCAGGTTGAACCTCATCTCACCTTAGTTGAGCGCCTTCTACTCCTCTCCAAGCTGGGGTTAGTTAGGGTTAGCTAGGGTTAGCTAGGGTTAGCTAGGGATAGCTAGGGATAGCTAGGGATAGCTAGGGTTAGCTAGGGATAGCTAGGGATAGCTAAGGTTATTAGGGTTAGCTAGGGATAGCTAGGGATAGCTAGGGATAGCTAGGGATAGCTAAGGTTATTAGGGTTAGCTAGGGATAGCTAGGGTTAGCTAGGGTTAGCTAGGGTTAGCTAGGGATAGCTAGGGATAGCTAGGGATAGCTAGGCCAGTTTGTCCCAGGAGTCTTGGCTGTAGAGACACACTTGATAGAGGATCGCCATGTCCACCAGTACCTGAGCCAGCCCACATAACAGGAACTGGAGCGGGCTTTCCTTCAGGGTGAAGTAGGCCGTCTTGAAGCTGTCCCCGGCCATCCACAGCAGGACCATGTTCACACTGATGGGAGAAAACATGTCAATAAGAAACATGACCATCACTTTGAATGACAGTCACTGAGAAGAGGAAACATCGTGCTGCGCCTGTTTCCCTCCAGGTGAATCTTGCACCTCAACTTTTAGATCGGTTTGAGCACCGTATTTTTACTGAAGACGTATTTATTGATCATTCATTGTTAAATAGGTCACCACTAACTGGTGGCTGAGGCAGCCCAACCTGGCCCTATAGTCTTATGACACCCAGAAGGTTTATAGGCCAGGCTGCCACAAATATGCCTCCGCAACAGGCGTCACTTCTGCCCAACAGGGTGCAACTGCAGCCCGCAATTCAGGGTGTTCCTGCATGTGGGCATTCCTGCATCTGCAAGAAAGCCACTCCCCCTCCCCTCCTCCCGAGCACTCCATTGGTTCCTGCATGAACGCCCCCCCCCTCGAGCATCCCACTGGTTCCTACAGGAACGCCCCCCCAGTCGAGCAGGACATCTTCATGGTTGTGTGTGACACTGTTGAATGTGGGTCAAAAGGGAAATACAAGTATTATCTGAGTTTTTCGCCCCAGCCTGCTGTGTACCAGAGTCCTCCTTGCTAGCTCGCAGGGGGCCCCAGCCTGCTGTGTACCGGAGTCCTCCTTGCTAGCTAGCGGGGGGCCCCAGCCTGCTGTGTACCGGAGTCCTCCTTGCTAGCTAGCGGGAGGCCCCAGCCTGCTGTGTACCGGAATCCTCCTTGCTAGCTAGCGGGAGGCCCCAGCCTGCTGTGTACCGGAGTCCTCCTTGCTAGCTAGCGGGAGGCCCCAGCCTGCTGTGTACCGGAGTCCTCCTTGCTAGCTAGCGGGAGGCAGGGGTAACACCGGTAGACTGTGTCTTTCCATCCCGCCTGCCGAACACCTGCCCTCTCCGTCGTTAACAGAACTGCGGGAAAACCGTGCCCGACAGGCAGGGGCAAAGGACACTGTTTACCGGTCGCCCCCACCTCCAGCTAGCACAGCAGGCGGGATGCTAGGGCAGTTGGGGTCGAAACCGTGTGCTAGCCAACTAGCTAGCTTGCTAGTTCGCAACACCGTGTGCTAGCTTGCTAATTAGCTAGCTAGCACACGGTGCCGGCTCCCGCCTGCTGTGTACCGGAGTCCTCTTTAGGACTAGCGAGCGAAGCTAGCACACACAGTGTCCTTCGCCTCCGCCTGACCTCGCCGTCTTTAACAGATCTGTCTTCAACAGTGTCCTTCGCCCCCACCTGCCGAACACCTGACCTCGCCGTCTTTAACATAACTCTCTTCAACAGTGTCCTTCGCCCCCGCCTGCTGACACCTGACCTCACCGTTTTTAATAGACCTGTCTTCAACAGTGTCCTTTTCCCCCGACAGGCAGGGACGAAGGACACTGTCTACCGGTGTGTACTAGCTATAGCTAGCTACCGTTGTCGCCCCCGCCTCTTCTTCTTCTTCTGTGGGGTTTATTGGCGGTTGGCATCCAGCATTACCGCCACCTACTGTACTGGAGCGCACCTGCCTCCCGGAGTCATAGCTTAAAAATGGACCAAATGGAATGCAGGAACGCCCCGAATCGCGGGCTGCAGTTGCACCTTTCTCCCTCTGCCAAGCCACAAACTGGTATCTGCTTGGCATCTGTTCATGTAGCCTTATCTTTAATGATTATTTACCTTATCCAGTTTAAACAGAGGAGCACGGCGTGGCTGACAGCCTCACATCACCGTGACCACAACTCTACAATGGATGTTGACTTAATAAAGCTTCTTCATGATCCTAACCAACACGTTTTGGCAGACAGCCTGGTGTCATCGGAGTATTATTAGGATTCATACCAAATGTCACCTTATTCCCTATATAGTGCGCTGTGTAGGTGCAGAGCGTTATACGTAGGGAACATGGTGCCATATGAGACAGAAATGTAGTTATTTTAGTAGGTTAGTGTGTCTCAGGGTACGGCTGGAATGTGTTTGGGAGGATAGCTCTCATCAGAGTGAACACTCATCAGCTTCACCTCGTGATGAGAAACACATTCAGCAACTATTTGCCTTTAAAAAAAACACTTATTTCTTATCATAACCTAAACCGGGGACACCTTTTTGTTATAGAAAATTCATCAAGGACCCCCTCAATCAGAAAACAACTGATACAAGGACTATACTAGGAGTAAAAACTCCAAGCATACAAGGAGTTGTACTGCTGCAGCTCATGGTCAAGTCTCAGGCCCTGGGAAAGGACATTTTAAAGCCCCCCCCCCTCTTCGAATTGGAGAGAGAATTGTGTAGTTTTCATGTTAATTTCCTGCAATTCTACACATTTTGCCATGGGACAGAGAGAACATTTGCAGTTTTAAAAGCTCATTTCCTGTAATTGTACAAATGTTTCCATGGGGCAAAGATAATTTTGCAGTTTTAAAGCTTAAATTACAGTACTAAACAAACATTTTAGGGAATACAAGAAGTAATGAGTTGATAACTGGATAATTGACCTACTGTGGATTCCTGTGAGCCTCCCATGCCCCATTGTGCATCCAAGAGTAGCCTATATTATAGATGAATAATATATGATTGTATTGTATTGCTCCCTTTAAACTTGTTCCCCGGAGCCCTTGGCCAAATTCATTTAAAATCGGTTGTTGCTTGCAATTATTATTTATTTTTAAATTAAATTAAAGCAACACTTGTTTTTGTTTTCTAAATGTTCTGTGCATAAAACAGAAAACTGTCACTGACATTCACACTTCTACTCAATACAACACATATTGATTTAACTTCACACTGTATAACAGAATACTGCATAGAATGGCTGATTTGCTCATATTTCCAAAGGCCTACCTGTGATTTGGCTGGAGGAATGGGAGGAAGCACAAACCACTCTCGGTCTCCCTCACTCTCAGAAACACACACCACTCTCTGTCTCCCTCACTCTCAGAAACACACACCACTCTCTGTCTCCCTCACTCTCAGAAACACACACCACTCTCTGTCTCCCTCACTCGCAGAAACACACACCACTCTCTGTCTCCCTCACCCTCAGAAACACACACCACTCTCTGTCTCCCTCACCCTCAGAAACACACACCACTCTCTGTCTCCCTCACCCTCAGAAACACACACCACTCTCTGTCTCCCTCACCCTCAGAAACACACACCACTCTCTGTCTCCCTCACTCTCAGAAACACACACCACTCTCTGTCTCCCTCACTCTCAGAAACACACACCACTCTCTGTCTCCCCCACTCTCAGAAACACACACCACTCTCTGTCTCCCTCACTCTCAGAAACACACACCACTCTCTGTCTCCCTCACTCTCAGAAACACACACCACTCTCTGTCTCCCTCACTCTCAGAAACACACACCACTCTCGGTCTCCCTCACTCTCAGAAACACACACCACTCTCTGTCTCCCTCACTCTCAGAAACACACACCACTCTCTGTCTCCCTCACTCTCAGAAACACACACCACTCTCTGTCTCCCTCACTCTCAGAAACACACACACTGTGTCCCTCACGCTCAGAAACACACACCACTCTCTGTCTCCCTCACTCTCAGAAACACACACACAGTTAGCAGGTTGTTAGCTAGCTAGGTAACATGACTGAACATGACGTTGTTTGTTATCAAATAAAAAATGTTTGACCCGGAATTAAAACCGCCCGCGACATATAATAATATGCCATTTAGCAGACGCTTTTATCCAAAGCGACTTACAGTCATGTGTATATACATTTTTACGTATGGGTGGTCCCGGGGATCGAACCCACTACCCTGGCGTTACAAGCGCCATGCTCTACCAATTGAGCTACAGAGGACCACATGGTTTGAGAAATAATATAAAATGCGCACGAAATCACGCAGAAACAAAAAGGTAGCTCCGGTAATATGAGTCATATTTTTTGAGACAAGCCACTTTCTTTGCTGTGCTGTGCTCCATTTTTCCTCTGGCACTCAGAGGCTGTGTGACAGGCGAGCGAACTTGCAATTGCAAAGCCTACTCAGACTGGCCTGTGCTCTAGGTTACACCAGGTGATTCAATTATACAATGTATCAACTTCGCTCGCTCTGCGCGCTGCTCCAATGTATACAAGTCATCAGGGTCTGCATCCCCGCTCGCCATCACGGCTTAATTATATTTTATAAACTGAGGGAGAAATAGATGAGCAGGAAGAGCAGACGGGGAGAAGCAGGTGAGTGATGGCTGGAAGGGGAAGCAGGTGAGTGATGACTGGAAGGGGAAGCAGGTGAGTGATGACTGGAAGGGGAAGCAGGTGAGTGATGGCTGGAAGGGGAAGCAGGTGAGTGATGGCTGGAAGGGGAAGCAGGTGAGTGATGGCTGGAAGGGGAAGCAGGTGAGTGATGGCTGGAAGGGGAAGCAGGTGAGTGATGGCTGGAAGGGGAAGCAGGTGAGTGATGGCTGGAAGGGGAAGCAGGTGAGTGATGGCTGGAAGGGGAAGCAGGTGAGTGATGGATGGAAGGGGAAGCAGGTGAGTGATGGATGGAAGGGGAAGCAGGTGAGTGATGGATGGAAGGGGAAGCAGGTGAGTGATGGCTAGAAGGGGAAGCAGGTGAGTGATGGCTGGAAGGGGGAGCAGGTGAGTGATGGCTAGAAGGGGAAGCAGGTGAGTGATGGCTGGAAGGGGGAGCAGGTGAGTGATGGATGGAAGGGGAAGCAGGTGAGTGATGGCTGGAAGGGGAAGCAGGTGAGTGATGGATGGAAGGGGAAGCAGGTGAGTGATGGCTGGAAGGGGAAGCAGGTGAGTGATGGATGGAAGGGGAAGCAGGTGAGTGATGGATGGAAGGGGAAGCAGGTGAGTGATGGATGGAAGGGGAAGCAGGTGAGTGATGGATGGAAGGGGAAGCAGGTGAGTGATGGCTGGAAGGGGAAGTGGCTGGCTGATCACTGCTGCCACACGTGATCTGCGCATGAAAGTTAAGTGGACATTATTGGACTTACAAATTCAAGATATTAGTGGCTGCTGTTTAATTATTTTTTTTTATAAAGAAACATTTTATAACAGCCGCCAGCTGGTTCTTTAGATCGGTAGGGCCAAAACATTTGGTAATGAATCATATGAAACGGTACGACGGTATTCTAAACTGTTGGTATCATAAGGTTTTGGTACTGTGATATTACCTGTGGTACCGGTATACCGTGCAAAACTACCCTGCAGTTTGGGAACCCCTGACATAAACCACATTTTCTTCATTTTTTTTTGGGGGGGGGGGGGGGGGGGGGGGGGGGGCAAATAACAGTCATCCGAGTAGAACGGGTCAATTTTCTGAAGAAAATGTGTGGTGTTTGCTTCCTCAGCCTCACCTCATGCCGGTGGTGGAGTGGTTGCGTTGGTTCTGGAGCAGCTGTGGCAGCCCCAGCATGGCCTCCGCCAGCACAGCCAGGGAGCCCAGGGTCTCCACAAACAGAGAGGAGTCCAGGAGGAGAAGGGTGGTGAAGGCACAGGGCAGGGTGAAGGCCAACAGGAAGATGAGGTAGTCCTCGAAGCCGTCCCAGCTCCAGAAGAACCGGGGATCCAGATCTGATTGATTGATAGATTGATAGATAGATTGATAGATTGATAGATTGATAGATTGATAGATTGATAGATTGATAGATAGAGAGATAGAGATAGAGAGATAGATAGAGAGAGAGATAGAGAGATAGATAGAGAGATAGATAGAGAGATAGATAGAGAGCGAGAGAGCGAGAGAGCGAGAGAGAACATAATGGAGGGTATTGTTTCTTATTTTTACCTCTCCAATATCTCCCTCTAGTGGTAAAACAATGGAACAGCTGCAGAGGTGGCTATGAGTTTGGACGTTAGATGCTTGATAGATAGCTGTCTTATGGTTATTAAATTGTTTATAGATGCTTGATAGATAGCTGTCTTATGGTTATTAAATGGTTGATAGATGCCAAAGCCTGGAGCCGAGTCTAGATGGTTGTTAGATAGTTATTCTATGGGAGCCATACGGTTGCTGTTACCTGTGATGTGGTGCTGTCTGGTGCTGATGCGGTTGGTGTTCTGGACAGAGCAGCAGAGGTTGAGCATCACCAGCATGGTGAGAATCATCACCACACTCTGCAGGACCAGAGTGACCTCAAACTGCTTCCCAAACCTGCAGGTGTGAAAACACACACGCAAGTGCACATACACACAGACAGACACAGAGGCAGACAGACACATTAGAGGGAAACTGACACTGCATTAACTCCAGGTAAGCCCCCCCCCCCCAACACCCAAACACACTCGCCAGAAGAGGATGCGAAGGATGTTAGCGACCAGCAGAACCAGGCAGACGCGTGTAGAGAAGCCGTCTGTGTTCTTGGTCCGGAGGATCTGCTGGTACTGTGGGACGTAGGGCAGAGCCCCTCCAACCACCATCACACAGGACGCCAGCCAGCCCAGAGAGGCCCACAGGGTCCCCACATCTCCCTCCTCATCACCCAGACCCAGTCTGCTGTCCATGGCTCTCACAACTCATGGGACACCACAGCACAGCTTTCCACCAGTAGGCTCTGATCCTATGCACCGAACATGTCAGACTTTAGTTCCGTTAGTTAAATTGTGCATATAGACGTGTCATGTGAAGTAGGCCCTAAATAGCATCTGTAAGCTTTTGTTGTTGCTTTGTTTTTTTGTTTTTTACTGCAAATCAGTCAGACAGTAAACTGTAACCAATTTCAAACATTAAAACCTATTTCAAAGTTGAAACTTCTGCTGAGCTCTTAGTCTGGCATGAATGACAAATCAACACGAGGAGAGAAATAAAACGGACTGTAGCCAACCTACCTAATTGATAGGGAGGCTTTTGTTCATCAAGGCCAGGATAAGAAAAAGGCAGTGTTGAGTGAATTCAACCGGCAGAAAATAATATGAATGGAGATTAAATGTGCGTTTCATCAACCAAATCGAGGAGGATGCAGTTTCCTTTCAAATATATATTTCCTACTAAATGCTTGTTCGCCATGCATCATGTTCCGAGTTCTGCTCTATTTCTACCAAATACTCGATAATATTGTTGCATTAATTTATAAAGCATATTAAAAACGCTTCTAATACCGTTTGCTTGTTTCCGGTTTTGGAAAACTCGCGAGATTTAGCATGCGCATGCTTCACTTTTTACCGGTTGGGGGTCTGTAGCTAGTCAGTGAGGGATTCGATTAATCTGCTCGGGCGCCCGTTTATGCGTATTTTGCACCGGCTGGAAGTTGATTGCGTTCGATTTGGAACCGGGCTGCCCAATGGGCATGAGCCAGGTGTCATGCTCTGACCGTCCGACGGCGAAGTCAGCTCAAAACAAACGTTTGGTAATCAAGCACGTGTAGTAATTAGTAAGATTGTGTTTTTCCATGTGATTGCTTTTGATAAAAACGTTTTATCTGCCATCCCAATGAAAACTAGTTTGAAAATTCAAACATGTATTTTATTGGAAAAATATATGTTGTATGTTTCTGGACGATGCACCATGCCGCCTTGTTGCCAACATGACCAAGTGGTGCAGATTACTGTCCGATTTGTGACGGACGCTTCTCCCTCCCCGCTTTCGCCCGATGAGGTGACTGGCCATCGTAAAATAACTCCCTCAGTCATTGACGGTTGTTTCGCTTCGCCTGCAGAGAAGGAAGAAAGACATCTGACTAACCCGCGGTGGTCTCTATCGTATAGCAGCGCCACGAATTTAGTGCAATGTCAGAGATCCAGGATCCGAAATCTGTACAGGACCTGACTGGGGTGGTGAGTCTTATTACCTAGCTAGATAACGTTTCCAAATCCTTGCCATATCCTATCCGACGTGAAAACCGTCCTCAGAACTAGCTAGCGTTAGCTAACTTAACTACCAGCAGGCTGGCTAACGTTATCTAAAGTTCTGCTATAACATATTTTTTTCCCCATTCGTTTTTGTAGCTTATCAAACAGTAACTTCCCAGAATGAAATAGTTGCAGTCGAAAATTCTGTTTAGCTACATTACCTTTGTTTTAATCCTGTTTAGCTAGCTAACTACAGCTATTATTCTTGAAATGGAACTGGAATTAGCTAGCTTGCTATCTAACTAAATGTAATTGTGTTCCGGCATGTAGCTACATTTTACATTTTGTTTGTTGGGGACAAACTGCAAGTCTCCATGGTTTCCATGGTATCAGCGGTGGAGGCAGCACCCTGTTGAGTAGGCATCGGAAGCAGCTTAACGCCCACAAAGTTCAGTAGTATACATGCATGCACCACGATTCTGCAATGCTACAGGATAGAAACGTGTCTGCCCACACATTGCAACAAACAGTAGTGACAAAATGTTCTGTCCACCTCTCCTCTCTCCTTCTCTGCAGGTCCAGACACTGCTGCAGCAGATGCAGGATAAATTCCAGACCATGTCAGACCAGATCATTGGAAGAAATATCCTGCCTTCACAATTTCAATGCTATTTTTCTATGGTTCAATCAAAGACAGACTTTAAGAATGACACAGTTTTACGTTACAATTTGATTTCTCATGGCCTCATCTAATGATATCAATGATTGCATGGTTTGATCATTCAGATACATGTAATGCACTCAATCCTGGCAGTCTTGTCAGCCGGTTTGAAGCAATTGTGTAAAATAATCAATCACATTTTTATTTGTCACATGCTTCGTAAACAACAGGTGTAGACTAACAGTGAAATGTAAAAACTTTTGCTAACATTTCAAAAATACAGAACTGTAAAAAGCAGACAGATTGGATCAAAGGAATTGGTATTACCTGTGATATTACCTGTGGTACCGGTATACCGTGCAAAACTACCCTGCAGTTTGGGAACCCCTGACATAAACCACATTTTCTTCATTTTTTTTGGGGGGGGGGGGGGGGGGGGGGGGGGGCAAATAACAGTCATCCGAGTAGAACGGGTCAATTTTCTGAAGAAAATGTGTGGTGTTTGCTTCCTCAGCCTCACCTCATGCCGGTGGTGGAGTGGTTGCGTTGGTTCTGGAGCAGCTGTGGCAGCCCCAGCATGGCCTCCGCCAGCACAGCCAGGGAGCCCAGGGTCTCCACAAACAGAGAGGAGTCCAGGAGGAGAAGGGTGGTGAAGGCACAGGGCAGGGTGAAGGCCAACAGGAAGATGAGGTAGTCCTCGAAGCCGTCCCAGCTCCAGAAGAACCGGGGATCCAGATCTGATTGATTGATAGATTGATAGATAGATTGATAGATTGATAGATTGATAGATTGATAGATTGATAGATTGATAGATAGAGAGATAGAGAGATAGAGAGATAGATAGAGAGAGAGATAGAGAGATAGATAGAGAGATAGATAGAGAGATAGATAGAGAGCGAGAGAGCGAGAGAGCGAGAGAGAACATAATGGAGGGTATTGTTTCTTATTTTTACCTCTCCAATATCTCCCTCTAGTGGTAAAACAATGGAACAGCTGCAGAGGTGGCTATGAGTTTGGACGTTAGATGCTTGATAGATAGCTGTCTTATGGTTATTAAATTGTTTATAGATGCTTGATAGATAGCTGTCTTATGGTTATTAAATGGTTGATAGATGCCAAAGCCTGGAGCCGAGTCTAGATGGTTGTTAGATAGTTATTCTATGGGAGCCATACGGTTGCTGTTACCTGTGATGTGGTGCTGTCTGGTGCTGATGCGGTTGGTGTTCTGGACAGAGCAGCAGAGGTTGAGCATCACCAGCATGGTGAGAATCATCACCACACTCTGCAGGACCAGAGTGACCTCAAACTGCTTCCCAAACCTGCAGGTGTGAAAACACACACGCAAGTGCACATACACACAGACAGACACAGAGGCAGACAGACACATTAGAGGGAAACTGACACTGCATTAACTCCAGGTAAGCCCCCCCCCCCCAACACCCAAACACACTCGCCAGAAGAGGATGCGAAGGATGTTAGCGACCAGCAGAACCAGGCAGACGCGTGTAGAGAAGCCGTCTGTGTTCTTGGTCCGGAGGATCTGCTGGTACTGTGGGGCGTAGGGCAGAGCCCCTCCAACCACCATCACACAGGACGCCAGCCAGCCCAGAGAGGCCCACAGGGTCCCCACATCTCCCTCCTCATCACCCAGACCCAGTCTGCTGTCCATGGCTCTCACAACTCATGGGACACCACAGCACAGCTTTCCACCAGTAGGCTCTGATCCTATGCACCGAACATAATGTCAGACTTTAGTTCCGTTAGTTAAATTGTGCATATAGACGTGTCATGTGAAGTAGGCCCTAAATAGCATCTGTAAGCTTTTGTTGTTGCTTTGTTCTTTTTTTTCGCCCCTCTTTTTTTTTTTTTTACTGCAAATCAGTCAGACAGTAAACTGTAACCAATTTCAAACAATAAAACCGATTTCAAAGTTGAAACTTCTGCTGAGCTCTTAGTCTGGCATGAATGACAAATCAACACGAGGAGAGAAATAAAACGGACTATAGCCAACCTACCTAATTGATAGGGAGGCTTTTGTTCATCAAGGCCAGGATAAGAAAAAGGCAGTGTTGAGTGAATTCAACCGGCAGAAAATAATATGAATGGCGATTAAATGTGCGTTTCATCAACCAAATCGAGGAGGATGCAGTTTCCTTTCAAATATATATTTCCTACTAAATGCTTGTTCGCCATGCATCATGTTCCGAGTTCTGCTCTATTTCTACCAAATACTCGATAATATTGTTGCATTAATTTATAAAGCATATTAAAAACGCTTCTAATACCGTTTGCTTGTTTCCGGTTTTGGAAAACTCGCGAGATTTAGCATGCGCATGCTTCACTGTTTACCGGTTGGGGGTCTGTAGCTAGTCAGTGAGGGATTCGATTAATCTGCTCGGGCGCCCGTTTATGCGTATTTTGCACCGGCTGGAAGTTGATTGCGTTCGATTTGGAACCGGGCTGCCCAATGGGCATGAGCCAGGTGTCATGCTCTGACCGTCCGACGGCGAAGTCGGCTCAAAACAAACGTTTGGTAATCAAGCACGTGTAGTAATTAGTAAGATTGTGTTTTTCCATGTGATTGCTTTTGATAAAAACGCTTTATCTGCCATCCCAATGAAAACTAGTTTGAAAATTCAAACATGTATTTTATTGGAAAAATATATGTTGTATGTTTCTGGACGATGCACCATGCCGCCTTGTTGACAACATGACCAAGTGGTGCAGATTACTGTCCGATTTGTGACGGACGCTTCTCCCTCCCCGCTTTCGCCCGATGAGGTGACTGGCCATCGTAAAATAACTCCCTCAGTCATTGACGGTTGTTTCGCTTCGCCTGCAGAGAAGGAAGAAAGACATCTGACTAACCAGCGGTGGTCTCTATCGTATAGCAGCGCCACGAATTTAGTGCAATGTCAGAGATCCAGGATCCGAAATCTGTACAGGACCTGACTGGGGTGGTGAGTCTTATTACCTAGCTAGATAACGTTTCCAAATCCTTGCCATATCCTATCCGACGTGAAAACCGTCCTCAGAACTAGCTAGCGTTAGCTAACTTAACTACCAGCAGGCTGGCTAACGTTATCTAAAGTTCTGCTATAACATATTTTTTTCCCCATTCGTTTTTGTAGCTTATCAAACAGTAACTTCCCAGAATGAAATAGTTGCAGTCGAAAATTCTGTTTAGCTACATTACCTTTGTTTTAATCCTGTTTAGCTAGCTAACTACAGCTATTATTCTTGAAATGGAACTGGAATTAGCTAGCTTGCTATCTAACTAAATGTAATTGTGTTCCGGCATGTAGCTACATTTTACATTTTGTTTGTTGGGGACAAACTGCAAGTCTCCATGGTTTCCATGGTATCAGCGGTGGAGGCAGCACCCTGTTGAGTAGGCATCGGAAGCAGCTTAACGCCCACAAAGTTCAGTAGTATACATGCATGCACCACGATTCTGCAATGCTACAGGATAGAAACGTGTCTGCCCACACATTGCAACAAACAGTAGTGACAAAATGTTCTGTCCACCTCTCCTCTCTCCTTCTCTGCAGGTCCAGACACTGCTGCAGCAGATGCAGGATAAATTCCAGACCATGTCAGACCAGATCATTGGAAGAAATATCCTGCCTTCACAATTTCAATGCTATTTTTCTATGGTTCAATCAAAGACATACTTTAAGAATGACACAGTTTTACGTTACAATTTAATTTGATTTCTCATAGCCTCATCTAATGATGTCAATGATTGCATGGTTTGATCATTCAGATACATGTAATGCACTCAATCCTGGCAGTCTTGTCAGCGGGTTTGAAGCAATTGTCTAAAATAATCAATCACATTTTTATTTGTCACATGCTTCGTAAACAACAGGTGTAGACTAACAGTGAAATGTACAACTTTTGCTAACATTTCAAAAATACAGAACTGTAAAAAGCAGACAGATTGGGTCAAAGGAATTGGTACTACATAGTTCTATGGATGGGAGTTAGGGATATCTTGTATACTAGGCATGGTACCTGAATGTTGTTCCCACTTCCTTGACGAGAGTACTCGATGAGATGAGTGGCCGCATCGATGACCTGGAGAAGAACATTGGTGACCTGATGACCCAGGCTGGGGTGGAGGAGATGGAGGCAGAGAACAAGGTCAAGGAGGAACAGGGCTCTGCTTAAAGGTAATCAACATGGAGTCCACTGAGCATTCAGCTTGTGTTTGTCATCTATAGATCCCTGTGTGTGTGTCTGTGTGTGTTGAAAGGGTTTTCCCAATGAAACTCTAGAATATTTGTCAACAACACTGTATGTTTTCAGATTGTAACTACTGGAGCCTGAACGATGTGTTTTTTTTTGGGATCCGATACCGATTTTTTTGGGGGCAAAACTTACCGATGCCGAAATACTGTTTTAGAGTGGGAAAATGAAAAAGTCTCATCTTTCTACACTGAATTCTCATAAATAGCCATTCAAAAGAGCAAATGTCCAATAACTATGCCTCAAACGTTGATTTCATACATTGTGACATTAATGACGACATGAGAATGGCCGCAGGTGTTCAGATTAGCATGAGATTACCTTTTTCATCCTATTTATTGAATATTGGTTATCGGTAGAATTATCATCCGATACCGATATAGCGGTAAAAGGTCAATATCGGTGATAGTATTGGTATCCCTTGACTTATTCCACAGTTTGTGTTACAGCCTGAATTCAAAATGGATTCAATGGATTGTTTTTTCTCTCACCCATCTACACACAATACCCCATAGTGACAAAGTGAAAACATGTTTTTAGACATTTTGCAAATATATTGAAAATGAAATACAGAAATCTCATTTACATACAGTGCCTTCGGAAAGTATTCAGACCCCTTGACCTTTTCCACATTTTGTTACGTTACAGCCTTATTATAAAATTGATTATTACCCATAATGACAAAGCAAAAACTGTTTTTTTAAAGAATTATTTTGGTAATTTTATAAAAAGTTTAAAAAACTGAAATTATATTTACATAAGTATTCAGACCTTTTACTCAGTACTTTGATGAATCACCTTTGGCAGCGATTACAGCATCGAGTCTTCTTGGGTATGACGCCAAAAGCTTGGCACATCTGTATTTGGGGAGTTTCTCCCATTCTTCTCTGCAGATCCTTTCAAGCTCTGTCAGGTTGGATGGGGAGCGTTGCTGCACAGCTATTTTCAGGTCTCTCCAGAGATGTTCGATCAGGTTGAAGTCCGGGCTCTTGCTGGGCCACTCAAGGACATTGAGACTGGTCCCGAAGCCACTCCTGTGTTGTCACGCCTACTTAGGGTCGTTGTCCTGTTGGAAGGTGAACCTTCGCCCCAATCTGAGGACCTAAGCACTCTGGAGCAGGTTTTCATCAAGGATCTCTCTGTATTTTGCTCTGTTCATCTTTGACTCGATCCTGACTAGTCTCCCAGTACCTGCCGCTGAAAAACATCCCCACAGCATGATGCTGCCACCACCATGCTTCACCGTAGGGATGGTGCCAGGTTTCCTCCAGACGTGAGGCATTCAGGCCAAAGAGTTCAATCTTGGTTTCATCAGACCAGAGAATCTTGTTTCTTATGGTCCGAGAGTCTTTAGTTGCCTTTTTGGCAAACTCCAAGCGGGCTGTCATGTGCCTTTTACTGAGGAGTGGACTTTTACCACCCAAAATGACTGCGTTTTTGTCTTTTGAGCTTCTAATCATGAAATCTATGCAGCCTACTCAATCACTTTTTATAGCTACTGTTTACAGGCCTCCTGGGCCGTATACAGAGTTCCTCACTGAGTTCCCTAAATTCCTATCGGACCTTGTAGTCATGGCAGATAATATTCACATTTTTGGTGATTTTAAATATTCACATGGAAAAGTCCACAGACCCACTCCAAAAGGCTTTTGGAGCCATCATCGACTCAGTGGGTTTTGTCCAACATGTCTCCGGACCTACTCATTGCCACAGTCATATCCTGGATCTAGTTTTTGTCCCGTGGAATAAATATTGTGGATCTAAATGTTTTTCCTCATAACCCTGGACTGTCGGACCACAATCTTATTACGTTTGCAATCGCAACAAATAATCTGCTCAGACCCCAACCAAGGACCATCAAAAGCCGTGCTATAAATTCTCGGACAACCCAAAGGTTCCCAGAGGCCCTTCCAGACTCCCTCCACCTACTCAAGGATGTCAGAGTACAAAAATCAGTTAACGACCTAACTGAGGATCTAAATGTAACCTTGCGTAATACCCTAGATGCAGTCGCACCCCTAAAAACAAAAAACATTTGTCACAAGAAACTAGCTCCCTGGTATACAGAAAATACCCGAGCCCTGAAGCAAGCCTCCAGAAAAATTGGAACGGAAATGGCGCTCCACCAAACTGGATGTCTTTTTATACTAGCTTGGAAAGACAGTACAGAGCAATATCGAAGAGCCCTCACTGCTGCTCGATCATCCTATTTTTTTCCCAACCTAATTGAGGAGAATAAGAACAATCCAAAATGTCTATTTGATATTGTCACAGAGCAAACTAAAAAGCTGCATTCCCCAAGAGAGGATGCCTTTTACTTCAGCAGTGATGAATTCATGAACTTCTTCGACGAAAAGATCATGATCATTGGAAAGCAAATTGCGGACTCCTCTTTTGAATCTGCATATTTCTCCAAAGCTCAGCTGTCCTGAGTCTGCACAAAACTGCCAGGACCTGGGATCAATGGAGACACTCAAGTTTTTTTAATCCTATATCTCTTGACACATTCATGAAAAATAATGTATATATAGATAATGCCTCAACCTTGAAGCTGCATACTGGATCCTATTCCAACTAAACTACTGAAACAGCTACTTCCTGTAATTGCCCCTCCTATGTTGAAGATAATAAATGACTCCCTATCCACTGGATGTGAACCAAACTCACTAAAAGTGGCAGTAATAAAGCCTCTCTTGAAAAAGCCAGACCTTGACCCAGAAAGTTTTTTTTAAACTATCGGCCTATATCGAATCTCTCATTCCTCTCAAAAGTTTTTTGAAAAAGCTGTTGTGCAGCAACTCACTGCCTTCCTGAAGGCAATAAATGTACACGAAACGCTTCAGTCTGGTTTTAGACCCCATCATAGCACTGAGACCGCACTCGTGAAGGTGGTAAATTACCTTTTTAATGGCGTCAGACCAAGGCTCTGCATCTGTCATCGTGCTCCTAGACCTTAGTGCTGCCATTGACGCCATCAATCACCGCATTCTTTTAAGAGAGATTGGAAACCTTAATTGGTCTACATGGACAGGTTCTTGCCTGGTTTAGATCTTATCTGTTGGAAAGATATCAGTTTGTCTCTGTGGATGGTTTGTTCCTCAACGTTCCGTTTTAGGACCACTATTGTTTTCACTATATATTTTACCTCTTGGTGATGTCATTTGGTAACACAATGTTAACTTTCATTGCTATGCGGACGACACACAGCTCTACATACATACATACATACATACTATACATTTCGATGAAACATAGTGAAGCCCCAACATTGCCTACCCTGGAAGCCTGTGTTTCAGACAAAAGGAAATGGATGGCGGCAAATGTTTTACTTTTAAACTCGGACAAAACAGAGATGCTAGTTCTAGGTCCCAAGAAACAGAGATCTTCTGTTGGATCTGACAATTAATCTTGATGGTTGTACAGTCATCAGAAAAAAAAAACTGAAGGACCTCGGCGGGACTCTGGACCCTGATCTCTCTCTTGACGAACATATGAAGACTATTTTAAGGACAGCCTTTTTCCATCTTCGTAACATTGCAAAAAATCAGAAACGTTTTGTCCAAAAATGATGCAGAAAAGCTAATCCATGCTTTTGTCACTACTAGATTAGACTACTGCAATGCTCTACTCTCCGGCTACCTGGATAAAGCACTAAATAAACTTCAGTTAGTGGTAAACACGGCTGCTAGAATCTTGACTAGAACCAAAAAATGTGATCATATTACTCCAGTGCTAGCCTCTACACTGGCTTCCTGTTAAGGCTAGGGCTGATTTCAAGGTTTTACTGCTAACCTACAAAGCATTACATGGGCTTGCTCCTACCTATCTCTCCGATTTGGTCCTGCCGTACATACCTACACGTACGCTACGGTCACAAGACGCAGGCCTCCTTATTGTCCCTAGAATTTCTAAGCAAACAGCTGGAGGCAGGGCTTTCTCCTATAGAGCTCCATTTTTATGGAATGGTCTGCCTGTCCATGTGAGGAGACGCAGACTCTGTCTCGACCTTTTAAGTCTTTACTGAAGACTCCTCTCTTCAGTAGGTCCTATGATTGAGTGTAGTCTGGCCCAGGGGTGCGAAGGTGAACGGAAAGGCACTGGAGCGACAAACCGTCCTTGCTGTCTCTGCCTGGCCGGTTCCTGTCTCCATTGGGATTCTCTGCCTCTGACCCTATTACGGGGGCTGAGTCACTGGCTTACTGGTGCTTTCCATGCCATCCCTAGGAGGGGTGCATCACTTGAGTGGATTGAGTCACTGATGTGATCTTCCTGTCCGGTTTGTCGCTCCCTCTGGCTCGTGCAGTGGAGGAGATCTTCGTGGGCTATACTCAGCCTTGTCTCAGGGTAGTAGGTTGGTGGTCTGTTGATATCCCTCTGGTGGTGTGGGGGCTGTGCTTTGGCAAAGTGGGTGGGGTTGTATTCTGCCTGGTTGGCCCTGTCCGGGGGTATCGTTGGACGGGGCCACAGTGTCTCCCCCCCTGTCTCAGCCTCCAGTATCTATGCTGCAATAGTCTATGTGCCGGGGGGCTCGGGTCAGTCTGTTATATCTGGTGTTATTCTCCTGTCTTATCCAGTGTCCTGTGTGAATTTAAGTATGCTCCCTCTAATTCTCCATCTCTTCCGCTCTCCCTCCCATCCCGGAGGACCTGAGCCCTAGGACCATGCCTCAGGACTACCTGGCCTGATGACTCGTAGCTGTCCCCAGTCCACCTGGTCGTGCTGCTGCTTCAGTTTCCACTCTTCTGCCTGCAGCTATGGAACCCTGACCTGTTCACCGGACGTGCTACCTTGTCCTGACCTGCTGTTTTCAACTCTCTCTCTCTCTCTACCACACCTGCTATTTCAACCTCTAAATGCCCGGCTATGAAAAGCCAAGTGACATTTACACCTGATGTACTGACCTGTTGCAACCTCTACAACCACTGTGATTATTATTTGACCCTGCTGGTCATCTATGAACGCTTGAACATCTTGGAGAAAAATCTGGCCTTAATGTCCATGTACTGTTATAATCTCAACCCGGCACAGCCAGAAGGGGACTGGCCACCCCTCAGAGCCTGGTTCCTCTCTAGGTTTCTTCCTAGATTTCTGCCTTTCTAGGAAGTTTTTCCTGGCCCCTGTGCTTCTACATCTGCATTGCTTGAGGTTTGGGGGTTTAGGCTGGGTTTCTGTATAGCACTTTGTGACATCTGATGATGTAAAAAGGGCTTTATAAATAAAATGTGATTGATTGAAGGACCCCAAGCATACAGCCAAAGCAACGCTGGAATGGCTTCAGAACAAGAATGTGAAAGTCCTTGAGTGGCCCAGCCAAAGCCCAGACTTGAATCCCATTTAAAATATGTGGGAAAACTTGAAGATTGCTGTTCACCGCCGCTCCCCATCTAACTTAACAGAGCTTGAGAAAAAAATTAATTTAATCCATTTTGAATTCCGGCTGTAACACAACCAAATGTTGAATACTTTCTGAAGGCACTGTATCGGTCGGGCTCTAGTGATTACTTTTTTTCAATTTATGGTGTAGGGATAGTAGCCTAATTTTAGGGCTTTTATCTTTGTGATTTGAAAGATATCTGGATAATTTAACATATCCTCTTCTCTTTCCACCCCCAGGTTGCCAAGTAACAGGATGGTGGTGACTGAAAGGGACAACAGACAGTTTTTCAAGAGTATTGTGTATATATGTTTTGTTTTTTATTTATTACAGTATTTTGATTTGCTGTGTATGTAACATGTTTTATATTTACAGTCATATTAACTCTTGTAATAATGTTGTCTTAACATTTTTTTTACGTTTTTGAATTAAGATTTTACTTAATTTGAGACACTAACCTGAATAATGGCTCACTCAGGTGACTCACTGGGCCAGTAACTGATTATGTCAACTAGCCAATTGAACATCAAGAATATTTCAACACAAAACATTTTACTGCTTTTCAAATGTCCTAAAATGTTGTGTGCTAAGATTTCTTTACTTTCAGTCTTTTCACAATAAACCAGGGCTTGCGTACACTTTGGTCCTCTTCTCTCATACAGGTTGAAAACGGCAGTGCCTCGATGGACATGAGTTGTGCACAAAATGTGAATATTTTTTTGCAAGGCACTGTATATTTACCTATTTTCAAAGATGCTGTGAATATCTCTGAATAAAATGCTCCTCGAAGGCTATAATGCCCTGGTTTAGGAACGGTTCAAAAGTAGTGAACACGCTCATCCACCATAATCAAGGAGTAGGGTTTTAAAAATGTAACCGAGCGAAGCGTGAAGTGGAAATGCATACTTTATTCCAACGTTTCAATCGGAAGGTCAGTGTGTGACACGTTGCAAACCGGTATATGTTAGAAATGTGTCATTACATGAACTACCATGGAATTCCCAAAGTTTGGGCACTGATCTACACTGTCAAATAAGAAAGAACAACAACCCTGAAATATCTTGCTTCGTTTGAAAACTTCGTGGCAGAATGTCTTGCAAGTCCACCAGGATAGAGCAATTCACCCATTCTTAGCCAAATCGGCCCAGCTGTGTGTGTGTGTGTGAGAGAGAGAGAGAGAGAGAACTTCTTACAGCTGATAGTGTTAGCTTTTTATGCTAGCATGTATGGATTTAACTACAACTACCTTACAACCATAGCTACCGCACATCAACTTGTGCCATAGATAGGTCGACCGGTAAACCGGTCTCTGAACAACTGTTGAAATTATACTTGAAAAGAGTAGTGTGAGAGTCAATGTAGTATTGCCGTCCAGAACAGTCCCTTGTGCTCAACTGGCTATCTTTATGCAGGCACGATATGTGCTGCTCTTCTCTTGCTTTCTATCTGAGTGTGACTGCAGAAGAGTGTAGATCCTATCAGCTGTCGTTGAATCCTTAGGAAGCGTTTTTAGTGGTTTGTTTATGCACCACTACTTTTGTGTACATCCGATATTTTTTTTTTTTTTACAAAGTAAGGAATTAATGGCTTTTTATTTCTCGAAAGCATCAGTTAACTTAAGTTCAGTGTAAAAACGACTTAATGTCTGTTTAATCCTAAACTATTGGACAGAATGGCTGGAGGATTCCTTGGGTCTATTTCTTCTGGATGGCAGTGCTGCGCCTTTCTCCTCGCTCCTGTGCTAGCCGCCATCTTGAATTTTAATGTTCATTTCTGAAATGTTTTGTTTCCGACGATATTTTCGGTTACAGTGTCGTGCCAATTCTGGACTTTTTGAAGGATTATCTAATGTTCCTGCTCATCCTGGAATACATATTTAGTGAGTATTTATTTGTTATTTGTTTAGTCGTGATGGTCGTTGCAAGACATCCTGACACGTTTCTATGGGTGATTTTTTTCTTCTTTTTTGAGAACGTACCTAGCTTACAACTGTGCAGTTTTGTAGCTAGCTAGCTACTATAACGTTAGCCAGATAATGTAGCTAGATAGCGCGCTATTAAAAATGCAAACTCGGTTATGATAGTAAGTTAACTAGTTATAAAGAAAATGATGAGATATCGATAAGGTAGCCAGTTTGTCTGAACTAGTGTTAGTGATACTAGCTAGCTAGCAAACCTCGATTATTGGGCCTGGGCGAGTATTTGTCTCTGTTGCTTTCAAAACAGTTAGCTATGTGTTTACCGTACATTGTTTGTATATTGAAGGGAGATTTATTTACGCTCGACTTTGTATTGAAAATAACGTACCACTAGCTAGATTGTGTCAGTACCTATCTAACTTGTAGTTAACTAGTAGGTACAAAGCTAGCTTACTTTAGCTAGTCAACATGCGGGTTTTACTTACTGTTATTGATTTAACGTTAGCTAACTAGCTAGCTAACGTTACTTAACCCTGTAACTTACGACCAATGCATTGAAACGAATGTTAGCATAGTGCCGGTGAGTGAGATGTGTATGTCAACTTTCTGTAAATGGTCAGTCGCTTTCAAGTTTGCCAATATTTGTTAAGCTAATGGGCCACCTACATAGCTATGTAACATCGCTAACCGTTCTGTAATGTAACGTTACACCCTCTCTGACAGGCAACTAGGCTATATTAACGGCGAGTTGGCTATCATCAGGCCCCTGTTTGAAATGCAAAGTTGGCTAACATTTATCAGTGGTGTCCTTCCGGGTTCCTCGTTGAACGCTTTTCGCAAAACAGTCAACTAGCTAACTAACGTTAACTCGTGCATGATGTAGTAACGTTTCTGACTGATCTACCTAATGGAGGGTACCCTCAGAATGGGGTGTTGCACTAATTTGCCAGCTGGTTTTTGACAAGGCCCAATCAGTACGACCACTGTGTTGTTGTTAGCTAGCTAGCTGGCTAATGCACAGTACTGCCGTAGCTAGTTAGCTAGCAACACTCCACCGGGGCGTATTGCTAGTGTTTCAGGGTGTAACTAGCTCAATAAGTGTTAGCCATCCATCGTTCCATAAAATAAATGAATGGCTTCTATTGCCCCTTAGTTTAACTTCCGATCAATATTTAATTATAATGTGTTATCTGGCTGCTAAATAAGACATCACCCACGTCTCATACAAACGTCAGCTAAAGCGGTTTCCCTCACTCGACCACTAAGGGGCGCTGCAGGTAAAATCAGAATCTGATGATTCTACACCATTTTATATTTTAGATTATTATATAGATTTTTGGGGGGGGAACTCAGTCGTGGTATCAATTTACTGTTGAGAGTTAGAATAATAAAAAATAAATCACATTTTATTTGTCACATGCTTCGTAAACAACAGGTGTAGACTAACAGTGATGTTTACTTATGGCCATTCCCAACAATGAAGAGAGAAAAATAATAGTAGGACAGATTTTTTTCTAACAAGGAACCACTTTACAAAATAAAATGCATTGCTATCTTTCTTCCCGTAGAGCATCAGACAATGTATGTCTCAAAATACAGCACTGCCCCTTTAAGGCTCTCCTGGAGGTTGGTTGGCCACCCTTGGTAGGCTATGAAATATTGCAATGTTAGAATTACAACCAAATAATTTTTGTATTTTTCTAAAATAATACCCTCCAGGGCTCGAAATTAAGGGTGTCCCGTTGTCCCTTGGACGATAAGTTATATGTCTAGGACGGTTCAAAACAGACTTTGGGACAGTTCTGGGATGGACAGATCCAAAGTTCATACGACCACTTTACATCAAAAATGTACAAAGCAATGAGACTGATGCAACCGATCAGTCCGTTTTTTAAGCTTAAAACGTTGATCGTTTTTTCCCCTCTAATATTATACGTTCAGCAATGCTCACATGGCTGTAGGCTATGCGCGAATGTTCCAAAATGCGGAAAACGCTGTTCTCAAAAGTTTCATGTGACAGAAAATTAAGAAAGAGGGGAGATCTAAAGATGCATCAACTATCATGGGTTACTATTATGACTGGGGTTGTGCCTTTGGCTGCTGGACAATAAAATAAAGTTGATTTTGAAAACCAATAGATAATGTGAGAAATGCTGGTTTCAATGGCATATGAAGTGTTTTTAACTATGCAAAACACTTATTATTAAAGCTCTTATCATATTCCAAGATGGCGAAGTAGTGCAGTCCTGTTTCTGTCGTGTGTCTGTAAATAGCCTGTAAATACCCTGTTTTTTTTGTATTTTTCGTACATATTTCCCTATCAGACTTTTCATCCTTCTACAAAATATACTTTCCTGCAACCCGCCTCACTCAATGTGGAACGGATTCTATTTTTGACTTACCTTTATCTAGAATCTAGAATCTCCAGTTGAAACTAGCTAGCCAGCTAACTAGCTACTTGCTATTAGCCACAGCTAGCGGTGTTTCACCCAAAACATTGGATTTTTTTCTGCGGGATTAATTTTAATCATTGGACATTGATCACCGGATATTCGGCCAGTCTGCACAGCGCGTTATCGACCCAGATCATATCAGTTTTTCCGCCGGAATCACTGAATCACTGGACCTTTAACTCCGGATTCATCGCTACCAGCTGGCTACAACAAAACGGACGCTGTGGTCTGGCTAATCATCCTGAGCTAGGCCCATCTCCCGGCTATCTACCTCTCTGTCAACCGGACGGGACCACCTAGTGTTGACACGAAGCCCCGCCGATCCTACACGACTGGTCTGCCGACGAAATCGTCTGATGTGGTTACGACGTTAACCACGAAGATTCCATCCATCGGCTAGCCCTGGCCCACTAGCACACGCTATCCGTGGCCTCTTACTCACTAAACTGAACTAGCTACTGAACTAGCTACTTGCTATTAGCCACAGCTAGCGGTGTTTCACCCAAAACATTGGATTTTTTCCGCGGGATTAATTTTAATCATTGGACATTGATCACCGGATATTCGGCCAGTCTGCACAGCGCGTTATCGACCCAGATCATATCAGTTTTTCCGCCGGAATCACTGAATCACTGGACCTTTAACTCCGGATTCATCGCTACCAGCTGGCTACAACAAAACGGACGCTGTGGTCTGGCTAATCATCCTGAGCTAGGCCCATCTCCCGGCTATCTACCTCTCTGTCAACCGGACGGGACCACCTAGTGTTGACACGAAGCCCCGCCGATCCTACACGACTGGTCTGCCGACGAAATCGTCTGATGTGGTTACGACGTTAACCACGAAGATTCCATCCATCTGCTAGCCCTGGCCCGCTAGCACACGCTATCCGTGGCCTCTTACTCACAAGTGCTTCACCACCGGACCTTTTTATAACTCAGCTATACAGCTGATATCTGCTGGACTGTTCCTTTTTACGGTACTACATCCTGTTTATGTTTAGCCTCAGCCCAAACATGGTTAGTTTATTGTTGTTTCGGTTATTTCTAATTGTACTATATCACTGTAGACCCCCCAGCCTAGCTAAACCTGCCTTAGATAGCTCCTTTGTCCCTCCCCCCATACACTCAGAGACCGACTCAATTGATGCCTCTAGAGATACTATCTCTTTCATTGTTACCCAACGCTTAGGTTTACCTCCACTTTACTCATATCCTTCCATATCCTTGTCTGTACATAATGCCCTGAATCTTTTCTATAACACCCGGAAATCTGCCCCCTTTATTCTATGTACCCAACGCACTAGAAGACCAGTTCTTAAAGCCTTTAGCCGTATCCTTATTCTAGTCCTCCTCTGTTCCTCTGGTGATGTAGAGGCTAACCCAGGCCCTGCAGCCCTCAGTATCACTCCTACTCCCCAGGCGCTATCATTTGATGACTTCTGTAATCGCAAAAGTCTTGGTTTCTTGCACATAAATATCAGAAGTCTACTTCCTAAGTTTGAGTTATTCACTGCGTTAGCACACTCTGCCAACCCTGATGTTCTAGCAGTGTCTGAATCCTGGCTCAGGAAGGCCACCAAAAATTCTGAAATTTCCATCCCCAACTATAACATTTTCCGTCTAGATAGAACTGCCAAAGGGGGTGGAGTTGCAATCTACTGTAGAGATAGCCTGCAGAGCTCCATCATACTATCCAGGTCTGTGCCCAAACAGTTTGAGCTTCTACTTCTAAAAATCCACCTTTCCAGAAATAAATCTCTCACTGTTGCCGCTTGCTACAGACCCCCCTCAGCCCCCAGCTGTGCCCTGGACACCATATGTGAATTGATTGCCCCCCATTTATCCTCAGAGTTTGTACTGCTTGGTGACCTAAATTGGGATATGCTTAATACCCCAGCCATCCTACAATCCAAGCTAGATGCCCTCAACCTCACGCAAATTATCAACGAACCTACCAGGTACAACCCTAAATCCGTAAACATGGGTACCCTCATAGATATCATCCTGACTAACATACCCTCTAAATACACCTCAGCTGTCTTCAACCAGGATCTCAGCGATCACTGCCTTATTGCCTGCGTCCGTAACGGGTCCGCGATCAAACGACCACCCCTCATCACTGTCAAACGCTCCCTAAAACACTTTAGCGAGGAGGCCTTCCTAATTGACCTGGCCCAGGTATCCTGGATGGATATAGATCTCATTCCGTCAGTAGAGGATGCCTGGTTGTTCCTTAAAAGTAATTTCCTCTCAATCTTAAATAAACATGCCCCATTCAAAAAATACAGAACTAAGAACCGATATAGCCCCTGGTTCTCCTCAGACTTGACTGCCCTTGACCAGCACAAAAACATCCTGTGGCGTACAGCATTAGCATCAAATAGCCCCCGCGATATGCAACTTTTCAGGGAAGTTAGGAACCAATATACACAAGCAGTCAGGAAAGCAAAGGCTAACTTTTTCAAACAGAAATTTGCATCCTGTAGCACTAACTCCAAAAAGTTTTGGGACACTGTAAAGTCCATGGAGAATAAGAGCACTTCCTCCCAGCTGCCCACTGCACTGAGGCTAGGAAACACTATCACCACCGATAAATCTACAATAATCGAGAATTTCAACAAGCATTTTGCTACAGCTGGCCATGCTTTCCATCTGGCTACCACTAACCCGGCAACCAACTCTGCACCCTCTGCTGCAACTTGCCCATGCCCCCCCCCCCGCTTCTCCTTCACACAAATTCAGACAGCTGATGTTTTGAAAGCGCTGCAAAATCTGGACAATCTGGACCCTTTCTTTCTAAAACTAGCCGCCGAAATTGTCGCAACCCCTATTACTAGTCTGTTCAACCTCTCTTTCATAACGTCTGAGATCCCCAGAGATTGGAAAGCTGCCGCGGTCATCCCCCTCTTCAAAGGGGGTGACACTCTAGATCCAAACTGCTACAGACCTATATCCATCCTGCCCTGCCTTTCGAAAGTATTCGAAAGCCAAGTTAACAAACAGATCATCGACCATTTCGAATACCACCGTACCTTCTCCGCTATGCAATCCGGTTTCCGAGCTGGTCACGGGTGCACTTCAGCCACGCTCAAGGTCCTAAACGATATTATAACCGCGATTGATAATAGACAGTACTGTGCAGCCGTCTTCATCGACCTGGCCAAGGCTTTCGACTCTGTCAACCACCGCATTCTTATTGGCAGACTAAATAGCCTTGGTTTCTCAAATGACTGCCTCGCCTGGTTCACCAACTACTTCTCAGATAGAGTTCAGTGTGTCAAATCGGAGGGCCTGTTGTCTGGACCTATGGCAGTCTCTATGGGGGTCCCACAGGGTTCAATTCTTGGGCCGACACTTTTCTCCGTGTATATCAATGATGTCGCTCTTGCTGCTGGTGACTCTCAGATCCACCTCTACGCAGACGACACCATTTTGTATACATCTGGCCCTTCATTGGACACTGTGTTAACAAACCTCCAAACGAGCTTCAATGCCATACAACAATCCTTCAGTAGCCTTCAACTGCTCTTAAACACTAGTAAAACTAAATGCATGCTTTTCAATCGAACGCTGCTAGCACCCGCCCACCCGACTAGAATCACCACTCTCGACGGGTCTGACCTAGAGTATGTGGACAACTACAAATATCTAGGTGTCTGGTTAGACTGTAAACTCAACTTCCAGACTCACATAAAGAATCTCCAATCCAAAGTTAAATCTAGAATCGGCTTCCTATTTCGCAACAAAGCCTCCTTCACTCATGCTGCCAAACATGCCCTCGTAAAACTGACTATCCTACCGATCCTTGACTTCGGCGATGTCATTTACAAAATAGCCTCCAACACTCTACTCAGCAAATTGGATGTAGTCTATCACAGTGCCATCCGTTTTGTCTCCAAAGCCCCATACACTACCCACCACTGTGACCTGTACGCTCTTGTTGGCTGGTCCTCACTACATGTTCGTCGTCAAACCCACTGGCTCCAGGCCATCTATAAATCACTGCTAGGCAAATCCCTGCCTTATCTTAGCTCATTGGTCACCATAGCAGCACCCACCCGTAGTCTGCGCTCCAGCAGGTATATCTCTCTGGTCATTCCCAAAGCCAACACCTCCTTTGGCCGCCATTCCTTCCAGTTCTCTGCTGCCAATGACTGGAACGAATTGCAAAAATCTCTGAAGCTGGAGACTCTTATCTCCCTCAATAACTTTAAGCATCAGTTGTCAGAGCACCTTACCGATCACTGCACCTGTACACAGCCCATCTGAAATTAGCCCACCCAACTACCTCATCCCTATATTGTTATTTATTTTGCTCTTTTGCACCCCAGTATCTCTATTTGCACATAATCTCTTGCACATCTAGCATTCCAGTGTTAATACCATTGTAATTATTCTGCACTATAGCCTATTTATTGCCTTACCTCCATAACTTGCTACATTTGCACACACTGTATATATATTTTCTGTTGTATTTCTGACTTTATGTTTTTTTTTTACCCCATATGTAACTCTGTGTTGTTTTTATTGCACTACTTTGCTTTATCTTGGCCAGGTCGCAGTTGTAAATGAGAACCTGTTCTCAACTGGCTTACCTGGTTAAATAAAGGTGAAAAAAAAAAAAAAAAAAAAAAATTAAGTTTAAGTTTATGGGTAAATTAAGTTTATGGTCGAATAGTTTCAAAATGCTGACCGCCTCCGCTCAGATTCAAGGTGGGTGATGTGCGGTGCGCAACAGGCATTGTCCTTCATTCTCCGGTCTTGTGACCATTTGATCCGAATGAACCGTGCCTCGAGTATGTCAACAAAATCAAGCCTTTAAAAGTTAATTATCTTTCATTTTATTTATCAAACATGACTAGCATTTAACCTATATTTATGTAATTAAAAGTGTCATTAAAGATTGACTACATTTTCTGGCGCCGCCCTCATGTCAGCATCGGTTTGGACATGAGGCTGTAGGCATATCGCCTACACTTTGACATGTTGGCTTTGACATGTTGGCTTTTTTTATTTACAGTGCATTCGGAAAGTATTCAGACCCCTTCCCTTCCACATTTTGTTACGTTACAGCCTTATTCTAAAATTAATTAAATAATCCCCCCCCCCCCTCATCAATCTACACACAATACCCCATAATGACAAAGCGAAAACAGGTTTTGCAAATGTATTAAAAATAAAAAACTTATTTACATAAGTATTCAGACCCTTTGCTATGATACTCGAAATTGAGCTTAGGTGCATCCTGTTTCCATTGATCGACCATGAGCTGTTTCTACAACTTGATTGGAGTCCACCAGTGGTACATTCAATTGATTGGACATGATTTGGAAAGGCACACACCTGTCTATATAAGGTCCCACAGTTGACAGTGCCTGTCAGAGGAAAAACCAAGCCATAAGGTCAAAGGAATTGTCCGTAGAACTCTGAGACAGGATTGTGTCGAGGCACAGATCTGGGGAAGGGTACCAAAACATTTCTGCAGCATTGAAGGTCCCCAAGAACACAGTGGCCTCCATCATTCTTAAATGGAAGAAGTTTGGAACCACCAAGACTTTTCCTAGAGCTGGCCGCCCAGCCAAACTGAGCAATCGGGGGAGAAGGGCCTTGGTCAGGGAGGTGACCAAGAACCCGATGGTCACTCTGACAGAGCTCCAGAGTTCCTCTGTGGAGATGGGAGAACCTTCCAGAAGGACAATCAACCCGATCAAACATGTCTGGAGAGACCTGAAAATAGCTGTGCAGCGACGCTCCCCATCCAACCTGACACAGCTTGAGAGGATCTTCAGAGAAAAATGGGAGAAACTCCCCAAATACAGGTGTGCCAAGCTTGTAGCGTCATACCCAAGAAGACTCAAGGCTGTAATCACTGCCAAAGGTGCTTCAACAAAGTACTGAGTAAAGGGTCTGAATACTTATGTCAATTTCAGTTTTGTATTTTTTATAAATGTGCAAAAAACATTTTGTTTTGTCATTATAGGGTATTGTGTGTAGATTGATGAGGGAAAAAACGATTTAATCCATTCTTAGAATAAGGCTGTAACGTAACAACATTTGGGGGGAAAATTATGGGGTCTGAATACTTTCCGAATGCACTGTAGGTAGGGGTAAAGTAACTAGGCAACAGGATGGATAATAAACAATACCAGCAGCGTATGTGATGAGTCAAAAGGGGGGTGGTCAATGCAGATGGACCAGGTAGCTATTTGGTTATCTATTGAGCAGTCTTATGGCTTGGGGGTGGACTCTTCAGGGTCCTGTTGGTTCCAGACTAGGCTTGGGCAGTATACCACACGGTCTGCCATCTGCCCGGTACAGTTGAAACCGGGATTAATCCGTGAAGAGCAGACTTGTCCAGCGTGCCAGTGGCCATCGACGGTGATTATTTCCCCACTGAAGTCGGTTACGACGCCGAACTGCAGTCAGGTCAAGACCCTGGTGAGGACGACGAGCACACAGATGAGCTTCCCTGAGACGGTTTCTGACAGTTTGTGCAGAAATTCTTTGGTTGTGCAAACCCACAGTTTCATCAGCTGTTTGGGTGGCTGGTCACAGACGATCCCGATGGTGAAGAAGCTGGATGTGGAGGTGCTGGGCTGGCGTGGTTACACGTGGTCTGCGGCTGTGAGGCCGGTTGGAAATAGTGCTAAATTCTCTAAAACGACGTTGGAGGCGGCTTATAGTAGAGAAATTAACATTCACTTCTCTGGCAACAGCTCTGGTGGACATTCCTGCAGTCGGCATGTCAATTGCACGCTCCCTCAAAACATGAGACATCTGTGGCATTGTGTTGTATGACAAAACAGCACATTTTAGAGGCGGTTTATTATCCCCAGCACAAGGTGCACCTGTGTAATGATCATGCTGTTTAATCAGCTTCTTGATATGCCACACATGTCGGATGGATTATCTTGGCAAAGGAGAAATTCTCACTAACTGGGATGTAAACACATTTGTGTACAAATTTGAGCTAAATAAGCTTTCTGTGTATGTGGTACGTTTCTATGATCTTTTATTTCAGCTCATGAAACATGGGGACCAACACTTAACATGTTGCATTTTATATTTTTGTAAAGTGTAAAGACAAAAAGCACCACCCGGTGGACGAAGTGCACGGAAGCTGTTACCATACACATAGCAAAATACATGTTTTCAATCCACACGGTGGAAAAGAAGGCCTTCAAGGACATGATCCACACATTAGACCCATAGTACAAGCTGCCTGGGAGGAAATACTTATCAAAAACAGCAATTCCAGACCTTTACAACAGAGTCCGACAAGAGGTTGAGGTTTTAGTGTCCGGCGCGGATCACATTTCCTTGCCCACAGACGTGGTCCAACACCGTACATTTCTCTAACCGTACACCTTAATGAAGACCGGAAACTGCATTCTAAATGCCTGCAGACAAGCTTTTTTTTTTCTTCCCAGAAAACCACACAGCCGACCACCTAGCTGACACACTCCGTGAGGCACAAAAATAATGGACATTTGAAGAGAGAAAAACTGTCCGCAATAACAACAGACAATACTGCAAACATTGCAGCTGCAATCAGAAAACTGGGCTGGCAATGGTTGAATTGTTTTGGCCACAATTTAAACCTCGCGGTAACAAACTGTTCCAGGGAACAGAGGGAGAGTTGGGAGTCTTGCCACGCTACTACAGGATCTTAAACCTCGCGGTAACAAACTGTTCCAGGGAACAGAGGGAGAGTTGGGAGTCTTGCCACGCTACTACAGGATCTTAAACCTCGCGGTAACAAACTGTTCCAGAGAACAGAGGGAGAGTTGGGGGTCTTGCCACGCTACTACAGGATCTTAAACCTCGCGGTAACAAACTGTTCCAGAGAACAGAGGGCGCCTTGGGAGTCTTGCCACTCTACTACAGGATCTTAAACCTCGCGGTAACAAACTGTTCCAGAGAACAGAGGGAGCCTTGCGGTAACAAACTGTTCCAGAGAACAGAGGGAGCCTTGGGAGTCTTGCCACGCTACTACAGGATCTTAAACCTCGCGGTAACAAACTGTTCCAGAGAACAGAGGGAGCCTTGCGGTAACAAACTGTTCCAGAGAACAGAGGGAGCCTTGCGGTAACAAACTGTTCCAGAGAACAGAGGGAGCCTTGGGAGTCTGTGCAGAATGTGTTCCAGAGAACAGAGGGAGAGTTGGGAGTCTTGTCACGCTACTACAGGATCTTTGTCACACAGCTGGCCTAAAAAAACAAGACCTCCTGAAAGCACAGGCTGAGCTCGGCCTCCAAGAGCATTGTCTAGTAATGGTAAATATAACTACATTTCAAAACAACATATTATAATCTGGGACGCGTAGTAGCCTTGGCTATGCACAAATACATTACCATTTGAACGAATAAAGTAATTTGAGTTAGGTTATAATTGTTATTATTATTACTGTTTTGTTACGTTATTGTTACAAGCGGTGGTGATTTTAAAACGTTGTAATGTCACATTTTATCCACACAGGACAGTGCGACAGAAAATGATAGAGAATACTAGAGCAGTCTCCAGCAATTCGACAGGTAATGGAGAAAGACCGATGCGCCACCCCCCCCCCCCCCAATTCGCTATTTTTACTGGCCTATTTTACAGGGCGTCTAGGCTACTGGTAATTTCGAAGGCCTCTCTTGTTGCTCAATGTGTGAAATATTCATCCTACTGAACAAGTCTTATTGTTGTAGTTGGTGTTATTTCTTATTTAATTGTTTTGTTATATTTTGTTTGTGTCGTAGGCTACACTGTTTGTCCTATTTTGGAAGCAGCAACTGCAAGTCATTTCGATTCCAGGAGGCCAAAAGTTTTTCTGACTTTGTTTTTTCGTTATGAAATATTTGCTATCTTATTGCACTCGGAAGTTGTTTGTTTATATTTGAAGAAACGCATTGCTCTTTGTTCATTTGCCGGCATGCGGAGTTGAACGCCTCAATACCCACCCTATCAGCGATTTATTTTATTTTATATAAACATTCGGTAATACCGTAATCCCAAGGATGGTATGAAGGTAGTGGAAAATGGATACCGCCCAAGCCTATTCCAGACTTGATGCATCGGTACCGCTTGCCGTGCGGGTAGCAGAGAGAACAGTCTATGACTTGGGTGACTGGAGTCTTTGACAATTTTGAGGGCCTTCCTCTGACACCGCCTGGTATAGAGGTCCTGGATGTCAGGGAGCTTGGCCCCAGTGATGTACTGGGCTGTACGCACTACCCTCTGTAGCACCTTGCGGTCGGATGCCAAACAGTTGCCATACCAGGCGGTGATGCAGACAGTCAAGATGCTCTCAGTGGTGCAGCTCTAGAGGATCTGAGGGCCCATACCAATCTTTTCAGCCTCCTGAGGGGGAAGAGGTGTTGTGGTGCCATCTTCACCACTGTGTTGGTGTGTGTGTGTGGACCATGTTAATTGCTTAGTGATGTAGACACAGAGGAACTTGAAGCTGATGGGGGCGTGCTCTGCCCTCCGTTTCCTGTAGTCCACGATCAGCTCCTTTGTCTTGCTGACGTTGAGGGAGAGGTTGTTGTCCTGGCACCACACTGCCAGGTCACTGATCTCCTCCCTATAGGCTGTCTTATTGTTGTTGGTGATCAGGCCTAACACCGTCGTGTCGTCAGCAATCTTAATGATGGTGTTGGATTCGTGTGCGTGGCTACGCAGTTGTGTGTGAACAGGGAGTACAGGAGGGGACTAACACCTGGATCTAACTAACGTCATTGCATCAATGCTGCGTAATAAATTCTACATTTTCATTATGTAATCCAAAAATGTTTATGTGTGCAACAAAAGTTAAACGTTCAGCTTTTGCTACTATATCTGTCAAGTGTACGCATACAATTTGATACATACGTTGGAAATATCCAATGGATGCCCCACACAGAACCCACTGCAACTGCGTCTGCAATGCAATGCAAGGCAGACGCAGCATTCCATTGGAAATGAATGTACTTCTGGTGTACCAATAACCCAAAGCACACACCCCTGAAATCACATTTAGATTATGGTATTTTAACAGAAGATGCAAGTTGAGGATGCAGTGACGTGTCCTTACCGCGCACTTTTGAAGCCAATAGGACGAGTAACGAACAGCAAAATCACTAGCCGGTGCGCGAATTTCAAGTTTGGGGGAAGGTAACTTACACCATAAAAATTACACCTTTTTTTACAATAAAGCATTCCATGCGTCATAGAATTTGCAGACTTAAGTAAGAGCCTACTATTCCTAACGTGATGAGTAGATTGGATAGTCGTAATTTAGGCTAATAATATAACTCAATCACTGTTCACAAAAAAAAGACTGTTCAATGCATGGCTGAGCACCTATAGTGTAGAGGCCTGGGCTATAGGCTCTATCAGATACGTTTCGTTTTTTTGCACGGCAAAAACACATTTCATGCAATTCTACTACACTTTATGATTGGATACATTAGCATAATATGTTTTTAATTACGACAAATGACAGGGTAGCCTACTCTGCTGACACTGACAAACAGATCAATAAAAACAACGTCGTCCATATAATAGGCCTAGGAGAAGGGGAGACGCTAATAGAATGTGACATCCATCTAAAAATGATTGTATTATAGGAAATGATTGTCCAAAAAAACAAACTTTTTTTAAGTGGCACGGACCCAACAACGATGAAGCGTGAATATGCACAGTGCGCACTCACTGGGGTTGTGGCTGATGCTCTCCGCTGCTGCTAACAAGATGGGCTATAGACCTACTGTTGTTCGTTCAATTAAATTGAGAATTTTTATAACTAAAAGACAGGTGAGTCTTTTCATTTTGTTCTCTTTTTTAAAGCAATAGCCGTTTTCCCGCGATTAGAATTTTGAAATATTGCGATATGCCTGACTGGCCCTCTCTACTCTTCACTGACAGTCGCAACTCAACCATCATCTATTTGGTGTTTGTCGAGCGCAGCCTTTTCCTTCCATCTGTAGGCGATGCGAGTTTAAAACAATCCACAACTTATTTTTTTAAGGCTAGGGGAAGCTGTTGATCCTCTGTGGCCAAATCATGCTTTAGTAGCATATTGTATATTGTGTGTGACTGTATTTCATTCTGTATAGACAGGAGTAGGCTAATTAGGCTATGTAATTTTGGCAATTTATTTAAATCTACTATCCCCCATTTGTAGAAAAGTTGACATTTACATTTACATTTTAGTCATTTAGCAGACGCTCTTATCCAGAGCGACTTACAGTTAGTGAATATATATTTATTTTATTTTTTATACTGGCTCCCCATGGGAATCGAACCCACAACCCTGGCGTTGCAAACACCATGCTCTATCAACTGAGCTACATCCCTGCCGGCCATTCCCTCCCCTACCCTGGACGACACTGGGCCAATTGTGCGCCGCCCATGAGTCTCCCGGTCGCGGCCGGCTGCGACATAGCCTGGATTCGAACCAGGATCTCTAGTGGCACAGTTAGCACTGCGATGCAGTGCCTTAGACCACTGCGCCACTCAGGAGACTATTCTATTGACCTATTCTATTGGTCAGCTTGTTGAGAAAGAAATGTCCCAGACAGACTCCGGGACAGTTGTGGGATGATGGATCACATTCATACAACCAGTACGCCTCGGCTACATAAAAATTAAATATTAAAAAACAATGAATCTGATCCAACAGATCAGAACGTTTAGCTTAACATTTTGATAAACTATTATTTCTTCACATTATTAGTGCAGCAGGCATTTGGCTACCGGACAATGAAATAAAGTTGAAAACCAATAGAACATGAAAGAAAAAGGCTACTGGTTTCAATGGCAATAAGGAAGTCTTTAGAAAATATTTGCCTCCCACGGAGATGGTCGGGTTTTACCTAGGCTACTTTGAGACAAGGTAAAAGATGCCTCGTAGTAAAACGTAAAAGGTTTCAAACCATTTTTAAGTAGCTATACATTTTCAAAATGCATCCTGCCTCCAGCTCATTGCAAAGTGGTGTGTGACGCGCTGAAGCCTGCCTTCTGTTGCCGACGCATTTGAATGGCGAATGAGAAGTGCGCTTCAATTACCAGTTGAGAAATACTTTTTTTTTTGTTGATGTTTTTAATATTTTTTAAAAATTAAATTTTTTATTTTAATCATGGCCCCAAAACTATTTTTAGCACATGGTTGCATTTAGATCTGTTGTGCAATGATTGGGCTTATGAAAGCGCTGTCCAATAGATTTTCCCTTTGTATCTGTATGTTATGCGTGTGTGATTAATTTAATTCCACTAAATGATGTAAATTAACTTATAGACCGATTTTTAAACATGACCAGTTAAATGTATTTACATCAACTGGTATTTCAATCTAAAAAGCATTATTTCGCAATGGAATTGCTACTTATTTTTTTGGGATATTTTTATTTAACGGCTTTTCAGCAAAATAAATACGGCCAAAAGTCAGTTGTAACGCCAAGGTAGTGGGTTCGATCCCCGGGACCACCCATACACAAAAAAATTAAATAAATGTATGCACGCATGACTGTAAGTCACTTTGGATAAAAGCGTCTGCTAAATGGCATATTATTATTACTGGCTGACGGAAACCCTGGCACTACGGGGCAATATTCATTTAGACAGGTTACCTACAGTCACCTGTAGCTCAGTTGGTAGAGCATGGCGCTTGCAATGCCAGGGTTGTGGGTTCGTTTCCCACGGGGGGGCAGTATGAAAATGTATGCACTCACTAACTGTAAGTCGCTCTGGATAAGAGCGTCTGCTAAATGACTAAAATGTAAATGTATAATGTGTTCTTGGGTACAAGGACTATAGTGGTCTGCTTGAAACATGTAGGTATTATAGACAGGGTCAGGAAGAGGTTGAAAATGTCAGTGAAGACACTTGCCAGCTGAATCAGCGCATGCTCTGGGTACTCGTCCTGGTAATCCATCTGGCCCCGCGGACTTGTGAATATTAACCTGTTTAAAAGTCTTACTCACATTGGCTACGGAGAGCGAGATCACATAGTCGTCTGGAACAGCTGGTGTTCTCATGCATGGTTCAGTGTTGCTTGTCTCGAAGCGAGCATAGAAGGCATTTAGCTGGGTTTCCCTTTTGTAATCAAATTCAATCAATCAATCAAATTGTATTTATAAAGCCCTTTTTACATGAGCAGACGTCACAAAGTGCTATACAGAAACCCAGCCTAAAACCCCAAACAGCAAGCAATGCAAATGTAGAAGCACAGTGGCTAGGAAAAACTCCCTAGAAAGGCAGAAACCTAGGAAGAAACCTAGAGAGGAACCAGGCTCTGAGGGGTGGCCAGTCCCCTTCTGGTTGTGCCGGGTGGAGATTATAACAGTACATGGCCATTAAGGCCAGATTTTTCTCCAAGATGTTCAACCGTTCATAAATGACCAGCAGGGTCAAATAATAATCACAGTGGTTGTAGAGGTTGCAACAGGTCAGTACATCAGGAGTAAATGTCACTTGGCTTTTCATAGCCGGGCATTTAGAGGTTGAAATAGTAGCTGCGGTAGAGAGAGAGAGTTGAAAACAGCAGGTCTGGGACAAGGTAGCACGTCCAGTGAACAGGTCAGGGTTCCATAGCCGCAGGAAGAAGAGTGGAAACTGGAGCAGCAGCACGACCAGGTGGACTGGGGACAGCAAGGAGTCATCAGGCCAGGTAGTCCTGAGGCATGGTCCTAGGGCTCAGGTCCCAGCGTAGTAGGGTTTGATCCTAGTACTATATTGATGCTTTGCCTGTTTAATAGCTTGTTGGAGGTCGTAGTGGGATTTCTTATAAGAGTCCGGATTAGTGTCCTGCTCCATGAAAGCGACAGTTTTTGCTCAATACGGTTGTTCCCTGTAATCCATGGCTTTTGTTTGGGATACAGTGGCTTGCGAAAGTATTCACCCCCCTTGGCATTTTTCCTATTTTGTTGCCTTACAACCTGGAATTAAAATGGATTTTGGGGGGGGGTTTGTATCCTTTGATTTACACAACATGCCTACCACTTTGAAGATGCAAAATATTTTTTCTTGTGAAACAAACAAAAAATAAGACAAAAAGAACAGAACTTGAGGGTGCATAACTATTAACCCCCAAAGTCAATACTTTGTAGAGCCACCTTTTGCAGCAATTACAGCTGCAAGTCTCTTGGGGTATGTCTCTATAAGCTTGGCACATCTAGCCACTGGGATTTTTGCCCATTCTTCAAGGCAAAACTGCTCCAGCTCCTTCAAGTTGGATGGGTTCCGCTGGTGTATAGCAATCTTTAAGTCATACGACAGATTCTCAATTGGATTGAGGTCTGGGCTTTGACTAGGCCATTCCAAGACAGTTAAATGTTTCCCCTTAAACCACTCAAGTGTTGCTTTAGCAGTATGCTTTGGGTCATTGTCCTGCTGGAAGGTGAACCTCCGTCCCAGTCTCAAATCTCTGGAAGACTGAAACGGGATTCCCTCAAGAATTTCCCTGTATTTAGCGCCATCCATCATTCCTTCAATTCTGACCAGTTTCCCAGTCTCTGCCAATGAAAAACATCCCCACAGCATGATGCTGCCACCACCATGCTTCACTGTGGGGATGGTGTTCTCGGGTTGATGAGAGGTGTTGGGTTTGCGCCAGAAATAGCGTTTTTCTTGATGGCCAAAAAGCTCAGTTTTAGTCTCATCTGACCAGAGTACCTTCTTCCATATGTTTGGGGAGTCTCCCACATGCCTTTTGGCGAAGACCAAACGTGTTTGCTTAGTTTTTTCTTTAAGCAATGGCTTTTTTCTGGCCACTCTTTCGTAAAGCCCAGCTCTGTGGAGTGAATGGCTTAAAGTGGTCCTATGGACAGATACTCCAATCTCCGCTGTGGAGCTTTGCAGCTCCTTCAGGGTTATCTTTGGTGTCTTTGTTGCCTCTCTGATTAATGCCCTCCTTGCCTGGTCCGTGAGTTTTGGTGGGCGGCCCTCTCTTGGCAGGTTTGTTTTGGTGCCATATTCTTTCCATTTTTTAATAATGGATTTAATGGTGCTCGTTGGGATGTTCAAAGTGTCTGATATTTTTTTATAACCCAACCCTGATCTGTACTTCTCCACAACTTTGTCCCTGACCTGTTTGGAGAGCTCCTTGGTCTTCATGGTGCCGCTTGCTTGGTGGTGCCCCTTGCTTAGTGGTGTTGCAGACTCTGGGGCCTTTCAGAACAGGTGTATATATACTGAGATCATGTGACACTTAGATTGCACACAGGTGGACTTTATTTAACTAATTATGTGACTTCTGAAAGTAATTGGTTGCACCAGATCTTATGTAGGGGCTTCATAGCAAAGGGGGTGAATACATATGCACGCACCACTTTTCCGTTATTTATTTTGTAAATTTTTAATTTCACTTCACCAATTTGGACTATTTTGTGTATGTCCATTACATGAAATCCAAATAAAAATCCATTTAATTTACAGGTTGTAATGCAACAAAATAGGAAAAACTCCATGGGGGATGAATACTTTTGCAAGGCACTGTATGTGCGCACGGTCACTGAGGACAACGTCGTCGTTGCACTTATTAATGAAGCCGGTGACTGATGTGGTAAACTCTTCAATATTATCGGATGAATCCCGGAACATATTCCAGTCTGTGCTAGTGAAACAGTCCTGTAGCTTAGCATCCGCTTCATCGGACCACTTCCGTCACTGGTACTTTCTGTTTTTGAATTTTTCCTTGTAAGCAGGAATCAGGAGGATATCGTTATGGTCATATTCGCCAAATGGAGGGCGAGGGCGAGCTTTTATATGCGTTTCTGTGTGTGGAGTAAAGGTGATCAAGAGTTTTGTCGTCTCTAGTTGCACAGCTGACATGTTGCAGCGCCATCTAGCCAAATACACAAGTTGCAATTTAGACATGTGGTTGTGCATCAGCAGTTCCTCTCTGACACTCACTGACAGTCACTCAATTAGCCCATAAAATGGATATTGGTAAGTTAGTCCAGCGGCTAGCTATCTAACCTTGGAGTAATCATGGTCGAATTACCGACCGGGGGGGGGACCCCAATGATTTTTATTTTCTCCCTCACTCAGATATCATATTAAACACTGCTAACGTTTCTCTCCACCCAATGGAAAAATGTATAGAATTGCAGGAAATTAGATGTAAAACTGCAGATTTTTCTCTCTGCCCTATTGGCAAAATCAGTATAATTGCATGAAGTTAGTCATAAAGTTGCTAAATCTTATCTTCACCCCATTGCAAAATGTGTATAATTGCAGCAAATTTACTTTAAAACTGCAACATTTTCTCTATGCCCCATAGCAAAATGTTGAGAATTGCAGGAAATGTTTTTTTCTCTACGCAGTCAAGAGGGGGGGGGCGCTAAAATGCTTTGCTTGCAAGGGGGGTGGGGCAACAATTTCTCGTAGGGCCCCCAAAAAGGGCTAAGGGCTATAGGCTAAGGGCTAAGGGCTAAGGGCTATAGGCTAAGGGCTATAGGCTATAGGCTAAGGGCTATAGGCTAAGGGCTATAGGCTAAGGGCTAAAGGCTAAGGGCTATAGGCTAAGGGCTAAAGGCTAAGGGCTAAAGGCTAAGGGCTAAGGGCTAAAGGCTAAGGGCTAAGGGCTATAGGCTAGGGCCGGCTAAGACTATGTGTGGGTATGGATGTGGGTACGCAGACACTGCGGCCCCTCACGATGAGTTCAGATTTTTTGTGGCCCCTACCCGATCAAAGTTGCCATCCCTGTTCTAAACAGCACATCCAAACAGAGTTCAGGGATCTCAGTTGGAGCTTTTTCATACAAGTAGCGGCATCTATGGCTTCGGTCTAGGGTGGAGACCATGTCTTCTCTTCGGTATGACTGGATGACGTAATGAGATGGTGTGTGTGTGTGTGTTCTCTAACCGGGCATCCATCCATTCCTCTTCCCACCCCAAGGTGACAGCCCCTAGCTTCCAGTCTTCCCCACTCTGAATGCTCCCTCAACTCGGAGACTAAATGCAACTGGACCAGGGGGCTTGTGGGTATGAAGTGGCTGGGCCAATCCAAGAGCATGGTGTTGAATGGCAGCAGGTACTCCACCAGCTCCCAGCAGCCTGTGAGCCATAGCCAGACCCGCTCCCAGCAGCAGCTGCACCCACAGCGGAGCTCTCTACGACCGGGGACTGGCAGCAGGAGATGTAGCCGCCGTGAGTACTGCGACTGGGACTTTATTCTATCAAATGGGTCGTATTCATAAGTGCACACCGTAACAAAACGTTTTGCAACGAAAACAAGAGTTTCTTATTGGACACGTTGAGGTAATCCCTTCTCCTTTCAGTCCGTTGGCTTCCGTTTGTGTCCTAGTGAGTGACCCTGGGCCTAGTTCAGTTGGGACAAAACATTTTGAAACAGAGCCGTAGGCTTTACTATGTACTTGATATTGTCCAATAACAGCACAGATTGTAGTTTTCAGTTGCAAAATGTTTTGCTATGGATTGGCCAACTGATCCTAACCATTACCAATAGTGGGGAAAATGCAACAAGATTAGCGTCTAGGGAGCAGTTCCCAACCTTTTCTGTTCCGGGGAACACCAAATCACAGTCGAAAGCTCTTGAGGACCACCTTTCACCAAACCATTTTAACAGGATATATTGGAAGTCAAATGTTGTCAATTTTAGTAGTGAATGTAACAAATTAAAGGCTGTGGTCCTTGAGGGTGATTTGGTGTTCCCCGGAATGTTAAAATGTTGGGAACCGCTGGTCTAGGGGTAACTTCACCCTACTCTGTGCACTCATTTACTCATGTTTTTCCCAGGGTTCAGTGCGGCCAGCCTGGAGGCGGAGCGACGCTGTGTCCCATCCTCTGGGATGACCGCAAAGGAGCTGTGTGAGCACGATGACCTCACCACCAGCCTCATCCTCGACCCCTACCTGGGCTTCCAGACACACAAGATGAACACCAGGTCTGTCTGGGGCCTTAACCCTAACCTTAAACCTGACTCTGACCCCTAACCCTCATCCTCGACCCCTACCTGGGCTTCCAGACACACAAGATAAACACCAGGTCTGTCTGGGGCCTTAACCCTAACCTTAAACCTGACTCTGACCCCTAACCCTCATCCTCGACCCCTACCTGGGCTTCCAGACACACAAGATGAACACCAGGTCTGTCTGGGGCCTTAACCCTAACCTTAAACCTGACTCTGACCCCTAACCCTCATCCTCGACCCCTACCTGGGCTTCCAGACACACAAGATAAACACCAGGTCTGTCTGGGGCCTTAACCCTAACCTTAAACCTGACTCTGACCCCTAACCCTCATCCTCGACCCCTACCTGGGCTTCCAGACACACAAGATGAACACCAGGTCTGTCTGGGGCCTTAACCCTAACCTTAAACCTGACTTTGACCCCTAACCCTCATCCTCGACCCCTACCTGGGCTTCCAGACACACAAGATGAACACCAGGTCTGTCTGGGGCCTTAACCCTAACCTTAAACCTGACTCTGACCCCTAACCCTCATCCTCGACCCCTACCTGGGCTTCCAGACACACAAGATGAACACCAGGTCTGTCTGGGGCCTTATACCTAACCTTAAACCTGACTCTGACCCCTAACCCTCATCCTCGACCCCTACCTGGGCTTCCAGACACACAAGATGAACACCAGGTCTGTCTGGGGCCTTATACCTAACCTTAAACCTGACTTTGACCCCTAACCCTCATCCTCGACCAATACCTGAACTTACGCTGCTAAATCGTTGCCCCCACTCCCAAAATGTTATATATATATATATATCAAAAGTTTGGACACCTACTCATTCAAGGGTTTTTCTTAATTTTTTACTATTTTCTACATTGTAGAATAATAGTGAAGACATCAAAACAATGACGTAACACATATGGAATCATGTAGTTAAACAAGTCAAAATATACTCTTGGCATTCTCTCAACCAGCTTCACCTGGAATGCCTTTCCAACAGTCTGGAAGGAGTTCCCACATATGCTGAGCACTTGTTGGCTGCTTTTCCTTCACTCTGCCGTCCGACTCATCCCAAACCATCTCAATTGGGTTGAAGTCGGGGGATTGTGGCTGCCAGGTTATCTGATGCAGCACTCCATCACTCTCCTTCTTGGTCAAATAGACCTTACACAGCCTGGAGGTGTGTTGGGTCATTGTCCTGTTGAAAAACAAATGATAGTCCCACTAAGCCCAAACCAGATGGGATGGCGTATCACTGCATAATGCTGTGGTAGCCATGCTGGTTAAGTGTGCCTTGAATTCTAAATAAATCACTGCAGTGTCACCAGCAAAGCACCCCCACACCATAACACCTCCTCCTCCATGCTTTACGGTGGGAATTACACATGCGGAGATCATCCGTTCACTCACACCGCGTCTCACAAAGACACGGCGGTTGGAACCAAATATCTCTAATGTCTAATGCCCATTGCTCGTGTTTCTTGGCCCAAGCAGGTCTCTTCTTCTTATTGGTGTCCTTTAGTAGTGGTTTATTTGCAGTAGTTCGACCATGAAGGCCTGATTCACAGTTGATATTGAGATGTGTCTGTGACTTGAACTCTGTGAAGCATTTATTTGGCCTGCAATTTTTGAGGCTGGTAACTCTAATGAACTTATCCTCTGCAGCAGAGGTAACTCTGGGTCTTCCATTCCTGTGGCGGTCCTCATGAGAGCCAGTTTCATCATAGCGCTTGATGGTTTTTGCGACTGCACTTGAAGAAACTTTCAAAGTTCTCGACATTTTCCGTATTAACTGATCTTCATGTCTTAAAGTAATGATGGACTGTCGTTTCTCTTTGCTTATTTGAGCTGTTCTTGCCATAATTTAGTATTTTACCAAATAGGGCTATCTGCTGTATACCCCCCCTACCTTGTCACAACACAACTGATTGGCTCAAACGCATTAAGAAGGAAAGAAATTCCACAAATTAACTTTTAACGTGGCACACCTGTTATTTGAAATGCATTCCAGGTGACTACCTCATGAAGCTGGTTGAGAGAATGCCAAGAGTGTGCAAAGCTGTCATCAAGGCAAAGGATGGCTATTTGAAGAATCTCAAATATATATTTTTTAATTTGTTTAACACTTTTTTGGTTACTACATGATTCCATATGTGTTATTTCATATTTTTGATGTCTTCACTATTGTTCTAATAGTGTAAAAATAATGAAAACCCTTTGAATGAGTAGGTGTCCAAACTTTTCACTGGTTGTGTGTGTATATGTATGTGTATATGTATATATGTATATATGTATATATATATATATATATATACACACACAAAAGTATGTGGACACCCTTTCAAATTAGTGGATTCGGCTATTTCAGCCACACCCATTGCTGACGTGTATAAAATCGAGCACACAGCCATGCAATCTCCATAGACAAACAGTGGCAGTAGAATGGCCTTACTGAGGAGCTCAGTGACTTTTAACATGGCACCGTCATAAGATGCCACCTTTCCAAGAAGTCGGTTCATAACATTTCTGCCCTGCTAGAGCTGCCCCGATCAACTGTAAGTGCTGTTATTCTGAAGTGTAAATGTCTAGGAGCAACAACGAATCAGCCTCGAACAGGACCGCTGAGTGCTGAAGCGCATAGCGCGTAGAAATCGCCTGCCCTTGGTTGCAACACTCACTACCGAATTCCAAGCTTCTGGAAGCAACGTCAGCACAAGAACTGTTCGTCAGGAGCTTCATGAAATCGGTTTCCATGGCCGAGCAGCCGCACACAAGCCTAAGATCACCATGCGCAATGCCAAGTGTTGGCTGGAGTGGTGTAAAGCTCGCCGCCATTGGACTCTGGAGCAGTGGAAACGCGTTCTCTAGAGTGATGAATCACGCTTCGTCATCTGGCAGTCCGACGGAAGAATCTGGGTTACCTGCCCCAATGCATAGTGCCAACTGTAAAGTTTGGTGGTGGAGGAATAATGGTCTGGGGCTGTTTTTCATGGTTCGGGCTAGGCCACTTAGTTCCAGTGAAGGGAAATCTTAACGCTACAGCATACAATGACATTCTAGACGATTCTGTGCTTCCAACTTTGTGGCAACAGTTTGGGTGAAGGTCCTTTCCTGTTTCAGCATGACAATGCCCCCGTGCGCAAAGCGAGGTCCATATAGAAACGGTTTGTCGAGATCGGTGTGGAAAAACTTGACTGGCCCGCACAGAGCCCTGACCTCAACCCCATCGAACACCTTTGGGATGAATTGGAACGCCGACTGCGAGCCAGGCCTAATCGCCCAATATCCGTGCCTGACCTCACTAATGCTCTTGTGGCTGAATGGAAGCAAGTCCCCTCAGCAATGTTCCAACATCTAGTGGAAAGCCTTCCCCAGAAGAGTGGAGGCTGTTATAGCAGCAAAGGGGGGGACCAACTCCATATTAATGCCCATGATTTTGGTATGACATGTTCGACTAGCAGGTGTCCACATACAGTGTATTTTTGCCTAGACTGATTTTAAAGAGAGATTTGGGCAATTAAGCCCTTTTTCTACATACCCAGAATCAGATGAACCATTTTTATGTCTGCGTGCAGTTTGAAGGAAGTTGCTAACTAGCGTTAGTACAATTGCTAACTAGTCATTGCGCTAACGCTAATTAGCCACGGCTCCCTTCCTTTAAACTGCACACAGAGACATATAAATGGTTATCCATGATGACTCTGGGTAAGTAGAAAAAATGGTAATTGCCAAAATCTCACACTGTCCCTTTAAGATCAGAGTGACAAGTTAGTTTACAGACAACGCTTGCGCCTCATTGTCTCACTACAGTGCAGTGGCGCGCATCACATATTCCAGATAGTGTCAACAGAATTACATTTCTGTGTTTTTTAGTAGAATGTCCTTTTTAAAAAAAAGTCACCAGAAGAGACCTTCTCAGTTGTTCTACTCTGCATCATTTTTGTGAAGCTGTCAGGCAACCTGTCTATATCCCTAACTCTGGGCTTCCAGACATACACAGGAACACCAGGGCCCGTATTTACAAAGCATCTCAAAGTAGGAGTGTTGATCTAGGATCTGGTCCCCCCCCCTCTTATTCAATATGATCTAAAAGGCTAAACGGATCCTAGATCAGCACTCGGAGACACTTTGTGAATATGGGCCCTGGTCTAGACCTCCTCTCATCACTGAGCCAGGTCTAGACCTCCTCTCTCATCACTGAGCCAGGTCTAGACCTCCTCTCTCATCACTGAGCCAGGTCTAGACCTCCTCTCTCATCACTGAGCCAGGTCTAGACCTCCAGTCTCATCACTGAGCCAGGTCTAGACCTCCTCTCTCATCACTGAGCCAGGTCTAGACCTCCAGTCTCATCACTGAGCCAGGTCTAGACCTCCTCTCTCATCACTGAGCCAGGTCTAGACCTCCTCTCTCATCACTGAGCCAGGTCTAGACCTCCTCTCTCATCACTGAGCCAGGTCTAGACCTCCTCTCTCATCACTGAGCCAGGTCTAGACCTCCTCTCTCATCACTGAGCCAGGTCTAGACCTCCTCTCTCATCACTGAGCCAGGTCTAGACCTCCTCTCTCATCACTGAGCCAGGTCTAGACCTCCTCTCTCATCACTGAGCCAGGTCTAGACCTCCTCTCTCATCACTGAGCCAGGTCTAGACCTCCAGTCTCATCACTGAGCCAGGTCTAGACCTCCTCTCTCATCACTGAGCCAGGTCTAGACCTCCTCTCTCATCACTGAGCCAGGTCTAGACCTCCTCTCATCACTGAGCCAGGTCTAGACCTCCTCTCTCATCACTGAGCCAGGTCTAGACCTCCTCTCTCATCACTGAGCCAGGTCTAGACCTCCTCTCTCATCACTGAGCCAGGTCTAGACCTCCTCTCTCATCACTGAGCCAGGTCTAGACCTCCTCTCTCATCACTGAGCCAGGTCTAGACCTCCTCTCTCATCACTGAGCCAGGTCTAGACCTCCTCTCTCATCACTGAGCCAGGTCTAGACCTCCTCTCTCATCACTGAGCCAGGTCTAGACCTCCTCTCTCATCACTGAGCCAGGTCTAGACCTCCTCTCTCATCACTGAGCCAGGTCTAGACCTCCTCTCTCATCACTGAGCCAGGTCTAGACCTCCTCTCTCATCACTGAGCCAGGTCTAGACCTCCTCTCTCATCACTGAGCCAGGTCTAGACCTCCTCTCTCATCACTGAGCCAGGTCTAGACCTCCAGTCTCATCACTGAGCCAGGTCTAGACCTCCTCTCTCATCACTGAGCCGGGTCTAGACCTCCTCTCTCATCACTGAGCCAGGTCTAGACCTCCTCTCTCATCACTGAGCCAGGTCTAGACCTCCTCTCTCATCACTGAGCCAGGTCTAGACCTCCTCTCTCATCACTGAGCCAGGTCTAGACCTCCTCTCTCATCACTGAGCCAGGTCTAGACCTCCTCTCTCATCACTGAGCCAGGTCTAGACCTCCTCTCTCATCACTGAGCCAGGTCTAGACCTCCAGTCTCATCACTGAGCCAGGTCTAGACCTCCAGTCTCATCACTGAGCCAGGTCTAGACCTCCTCTCTCATCACTGAGCCAGGTCTAGTCCTTCTCTCTCATCACTGAGCCAGGTCTAGACCTTCTCTCTCATCACTGAGCCAGGTCTAGACCTTCTCTCTCATCACTGAGCCAGGTCTAGACCTTCAGTCTCATCACTGAGCCAGGTCTAGACCTTCAGTCTCATCACTGAGCCAGGTCTAGACCTCCTCTCTCATCACTGAGCCAGGTCTAGACCTCCTCTCTCATCACTGAGCCAGGTCTAGACCTCCTCTCTCATCACTGAGCCAGGTCTAGACCTCCTCTCTCATCACTGAGCCAGGTCTAGACCTCCTCTCTCATCACTGAGCCAGGTCTAGACCTCCTCTCTCATCACTGAGCCAGGTCTAGACCTCCTCTCTCATCACTGAGCCAGGTCTAGACCTTCATCACTGAGCCAGGTCTAGACCTCCAGTCTCATCACTGAGCCAGGTCTAGACCTTCAGTCTCATCACTGAGCCAGGTCTAGACCTCCTCTCTCATCACTGAGCCAGGTCTAGACCTCCTCTCTCATCACTGAGCCAGGTCTAGACCTCCTCTCTCATCACTGAGCCAGGTCTAGACCTCCTCTCTCATCACTGAGCCAGGTCTAGACCTCCAGTCTCATCACTGAGCCAGGTCTAGACCTCCTCTCTCATCACTGAGCCAGGTCTAGACCTCCTCTCATCACTGAGCCAGGTCTAGACCTCCTCTCTCATCACTGAGCCAGGTCTAGACCTCCAGTCTCATCACTGAGCCAGGTCTAGACCTCCTCTCTCATCACTGAGCCAGGTCTAGACCTCCTCTCTCATCACTGAGCCAGGTCTAGACCTCCTCTCTCATCACTGAGCCAGGTCTAGACCTCCGCTCTCATCACTGAGCCAGATCTAGACCTCCTCTCTCATCACTGAGCCAGGTCTAGACCTCCAGTCTCATCACTGTCAGAGTGCTACTGTCTGGAAAAGCACTACAGAAATCCAATCAATTGCAGTCACTGACAATGAGCACTTTAGAACGCATCGAGAAATGTTTTTGTGAAATGTCTCTTATCCACTTATAGTCTTCCTTCTAGATCTTTCGCTAGATCATTTGAATTGTATTTGGTCACCTTGGAAACCGGAATGTTTTTGTTGTTATTGATGACACTGGTGATGTTCGTGACAGGTTTCGACCAATTAAGGGAAGACAGGAGGAGCTGAAGGAGATTATTGAGCGGTTCAAGAAGCATGACAACCTGGAGAAGGCTTTCAGAGCGCTGACCTCTGGAGACTGGTCCAGACACCACTTCCTACACAAGTCTAAAGCCCAGGAGAAGCTCTTCAAACAGCATGTGAGATTACAACACCGCAGAGTCACAAATGACACCCTATGCCAGGTCACATAGGACTCTGGTCAAAAGTAGTGCACTATATCATTTGGGAAGCACCCCCACAAGTAGCACTGTTGATAGTGAAACACACATCTCTTATTGATGTGGTGCTGGGCTGATAAACAGTCATTATGAAGTAGGACCTGCACCAGTCAACTGATCCAACACATACCTTTTTATTAGGTTGGTGAACCACAAGATCAAGTCACTTCTTTCCTTGTAACTTTTTTGTTTTCCCATTTGTACAGGTATTTGTGTATCTCCGGATGTTTGCGACTGACAGTGGGTTTGAGATTCTCCCGTGTAACCGCTACTCCTCTGAGCAAAACGGAGCCAAGATCGTGGCAACAAAGGAATGGTGAGGAACGTATTTCACACTTCATGCTGTTCTGACATCATTATCATGGAAATGGACCGACCTTCTCTCAAACCACTAAAACCACTATGCCCTTTAGTCCTTGATTTTCTGTGTCGTAGTGATCACGTCCCTTATTTGGATCGCCTTTTCTCTCTCTCTCTCTCTCTCTCTCTGCCTCTGTCTCTGTCTCTGCCTCTGTCTCTGTCTCTCTCTCGCTTTCTTTCTTTCTTTCTCTTGGTCTTCAGGAAAAGGAATGATAAGATTGAGTACTTGGTGGGCTGCATCGCTGAGCTGTCGGAGAGTGAGGAGAACATGCTGCTGCGGCACGGGGAGAACGACTTCAGTGTCATGTACTCAACACGCAAGAACTGTGCTCAGCTGTGGCTGGGGCCTGCAGCCTTCATCAACCACGGTACTACAGTCTCCACTGCCCACACCATATGGGTTGGCATTGGATCTTAATTCATTTACCTGTTCAATAAATCAATCAAAATACAACAAGTAAACCCAACTTACTTGAAAAAATACGGCCAGCACTCCCAAATAAAGTTTACAGATAGATTTATTCTGGGCAGTTACAATGGATGTTTTGGGGTCTGTCTCCAACACAGGAACATATAATAGGTGTTTTAATATCAGGCGGCTGAGAAGCTCTGGTCAAAAGTAGTGCACTAAATAGTGAATAGGGGGCCAGTTAGGGTGAGTCCTTTGTCAGTGTTCCAGAAGGCCAGTTAGGGTGAGTCCTTTGTCAGTGTTCCAGAAGGCCAGATAGGGTGAGTCCTTTGTCAGTGTTCCAGAAGGTCAGATAGGGTGAGTCCTTTGTCAGTGTTCCAGAAGGCCAGATAGGGTGAGTCCTTTGTCAGTGTTCCAGAAGGTCAGATAGGGTGAGTCCTTTGTCAGTGTTCCAGAAGGTCAGATAGGGTGAGTCCTTTGTCAGTGTTCCAGAAGGTCAGATAGGGTGAGTCCTTTGTCAGTGTTCCAGAAGGTCAGATAGGGTGAGTCCTTTGTCAGTGTTCCAGAAGGTCAGATAGGGTGAGTCCTTTGTCAGTGTTCCAGAAGGTCAGATAGGGTGAGTCTGAGGAAATTGTGATCCTAATCTTTTGTGTTGTTTTGTATTTTCAGATTGCCGGCCAAATTGCAAGGTGAGTGTGATATCGCCCAGGGATCAGTACCATAGCCTGCTACCCTTTGTGTGGAATGAGGTTAGCGCAATACACATGGGATATCGATTAAGATGGCAGAAAGAGGCTGGTTCACACACAGACAATAAAATATACTATTCTTTTTAATGTATCGTTTTATTTCTTGCAACAAAAGATTGGTGAAACATGCCTTAACAAAGTTGTGACTGAAAAGTTTCACTTCATTAAAAGTTTATTTCTTTACTTTGAATTGTTCACTTCAGTTTTTGATTCTCCTACCCACCTGTGATAAAGGTTACCTCAGGGCCCATATTTATAAAGGGCTGATTTAGGATCATGTCCTTCCCCTCCACATAATCGTATTTATCAAATCAAATGTTATTTGTCACATGCGCTGAATACAACAGGTGTAGTAGACCTTATCGTGAAATGCTTACTTACAAACCCTTAACCAACAATGCAGTTAAAAAGAAAATATTTGCTAAATAAACGAAAGTGAAAAAATATAAAAGTAACACAATAAAATAACAATAACGAGGCTATATACAGGGGGTACCGGTACCGAGTCAGTGTGCTGGGGTACAGGTTAGTCCAGGTAATTTGTACATGTAGGTAGGGGTAAAGTGACCATGCATAGATAATAAACAGCGAGTTGCAGGGGGGGTCTAAAAGGCTAAACTAATCCTAGATCAGCACGTCTACTCAGAGACTCTCTGTAAACACGGTCCCTGGTGTGTAACGGTTGTAGTTGTGTGGCTAGATGGCTGAAGGTGTAACATGAATGTCGCGGTGTGTTCCAGTTTGTGTCGACGGGTCGCGACACGGCCTGTGTCAAGGTGCTGAGGGACATCGAACCAGGAGAGGAGATCTCCTGTTACTACGGTGACGGATTCTTTGGGGAGAACAATGAATATTGTGAATGCTATACGTGTGAACGGTACGAATTGGTCTTGACATCCCATTTTTCTATTGATTGAATAACAACAAAATCTGCTTTGGATTTCCATCTCTTTTGGTGACATAATTTGAGGTAATGCGACGCAATGGCACAATTAATACAAATACATAAATGCACATTAATAAGCAGGGTTTATTCATGTGGATGAAGGAATATGAAGACGAGGTATTACAATTTAAGACGTATTTGTGAACTTCACCGGTCCTTGTTTATTGTTTTTTGCAGACGTCTCACTGGTGCTTTCAAATCCAAAGCCGGGCTGCCGGCGGAGGCTCCGGTGATCAACAGCAAGTACGGGTTACGGGAGACGGACAAGCGTCTGAACCGGCTGAAGAAGATGGAGCTGGGAGAGGGCAGCAGGAACTCCGACAGCCACTCTGTGGAATCCCACACCGACATAGACTCTCAGGACATGCCAAACACACACACATGTAAGAACAGGTCAAAAACCAGGGTTGAAATTAGGGCTGAGGTTGGGGTCCATTGTTTCCAATTGGGGTTTTAGTTGGATCCCCTCCACCGCTTGTATTGTTAGTTTTTCCCCTATGCTGAATTTGTAGATTTTTTTTTAAATGTGTAAAATAAAGAAACACAATTTTAACAGTTACTTCAAGAATTACGTTTAAAATTCAATTTAGGAATGATTTGATGTTTAGTTTCCCACTCTTCTCCCCCCTCAGCTGGAAGGAAAAGGACTTCCTCCAGTATGAAGTTCAGCAAAACCAGGACTCAAACCAGACAGTCTCTTTCCAGAGCTCTAACCTCTACCTCACCTTCTAAACAAAGTCATAGAAACACTAACAGGGTACCAAAGAGACTCAAATCCAAACCCGCCAAGCCTTCGCTCTCCAAGGTGCGGTTGCGGAGTCGAAGCAGCAGGGGCAGAGGTTCGGAGCCCAAGGCGGCAGCATCGTTGGGGGCCCGAGGGGAGGTGCTGGGTCCGGGGCCTGGTCGCCTGGGTCTCCGGGAGCCGAGGACGTTGTCGCTATGTAAGGCGGGCGTGTCGTTGAAGAAGGAGAAGGATTCACAGGGACCAGTCCAGACAGCCCTGACCCGCCATGCGGTCAAGGAGAACAACACCCCGGCAGTCTGCCAGGGCAGCCAGAGCCAGCCTTGCACTTACAGGACTCGCAGGTCCACCAGGACCCTGGTAAAGGTCCAGGAGGCTGTAGCCGGGTCAGCTGGGGTTAAACTGGAGCCTGGGGGGCTGGAGGGCCACAGCACCGTCCCTGGAGGGGTGGTGATTAAAACGGAGCCTGCTGACCTGGAACAGTACCTGGGCCACGGGCTGGAGCTGGGTGGAGGCCTGAATGCTGGCTACACAAGCAGAGGGGTCTGTACCAGGCGCAGCCAGCTCACCCAGCTCCGGCCCGAACGGACGATAAAGCGTGAGGACTCGTCATACGGCGAGCTGTTAACGCCGATAGCGGCGGCCCCGGTGGCGGCCTCCCAACACCCCCGTCACCACCACAGTACTGCCGACACGGCGGACTGCGACAAGAGGCTGCTGGGCCTCTCTGTCCCGGAGCACCACTGGGACTACAATGGGAGCAAGCCCCTCCGCAGGGAGCGGAGGAAGGACAGGAACAGGGACAAGGGGAGGGAGAAGGACAGGAGGCATAAGGGGAAGGGGGGTTACCGGAGCCACAGGGGGGACAGGTCGCCGAGCAAAGGGAAGAAGAAGCAGCGGATCACGCGCTACGATGCCCAGCTGATCTTGGAGAACAGCGGAGGGATCCCCAAACTGACGCTCCGCCGGCGACGAGACAGCAGCAGTAGCAAGACCAACGAGCCCAGCGAGCCAATCAGCACGCAGCAGCAGGCGAGCAGCACCACGACCACACCGCAGCCTACCGCCCAACCCCCGGTCAACTCCTCATCATCATCATCATCATCCTCATCAACCTCCAAGATCAGCATCATGTTCAGGAAGGACCAGTCTCAGGACAGGCAGAATGGCAGCTCATGCAGCTCCTACCACGTGTCCAAGCTGAACGGGTTCGGGCCTCCCGGTCCCCACAGCACCAGCAGCTCCACCAAGCTGAAGATCCAGCTGAAGAGGGAGGACGATGGCCGGACCCAGACGCACCCCGACGACAGCACCTTCAACAGGGGGGACACGGGGGGGTGTGGCCTGGGTGGTGGGGGCTTCGGCCTGGAGGCCAGGAACGGTGGGAGCCACGGGGGGCACAGGATGCAAAACGTTGTGGTAGATGATTCTTCGTCTGATGAGGAGGAGGAAGAGGAGGATGACGATGATGATGATGATTACTTTGACGATGAGTTTGAGGACGATTTCATTCCACTCCCGCCGGCGAAACGTTTGCGTCTCATCGTGGGGAAAGACTCAATAGACATCGATATCTCCTCCCGGAGGAGAGAAGACCAGTCTCTGAGGCTCAACGCCTGATAAGCTCTCTGAATGGAGGTCATCCCTGCGTTCCAAAATGGCACACTATTCCCTATGCAGTGCACTACTTTGGGCTCTGGTCAAAAGTAGTGCGCTATGTAGGGAATAGGGCGCCATTTGGGACGTAGGCCTGTCCCTCCACCTTTACATGTACAGAAAACACTTGACTCACTAAATCAACTGTCCTGTTGATGATGTTAAAGAAGTTCAGTAATTTAAAAAAAGTAAATTTAAAAATCAAATAAAAAGAGAATCGGAAGGAAAAGTTGTTTCTGTAAATGAAAGTGAATGCACTTCTGTCTTCTTCTTCCTCTTATTATTATTATTCATAATGAACATGAATATTGTAGAAGGTGTACAGTTGTTATGGTGACTATCCTCTGTCCTGTAGACAGACTTATTCAACTTTATCTTTGTCTCACAGTACGCAATTCTAAATTCTGTTGGCAAACCAGACTCTTTTATTTTTATTTTTTATTTTTTAGTTTGTGTAAAACCCATATTATATGGGTCCAGTAATGTTCTGACGGGATCAATCTGTTCAGTTGTAGAATAATGACAGGTTTCCATTGTTCTAAACCGTTCAACTCATGAATGAACTCAGTCCCACCAACACACTGGAATCATAGTGGACTTCTATCAGCTGCTCATCAGGGTTGAGCTCTGTTCCAATTTCAATTCAGGACACAAACCCGGAATTCTGAATTGGAATTTCAGTTTGCTTCCTTGTCTGAATTGAAATGGAATTGGCCCCAACCGTGCTTCTCCTCTCCAAACAAACCCTGTGTTTTGTGTTCTCTAAGAGAATGTTTGGCCTAGCTGCACTATCCCAACGTGTTAAAGCTCACACAGGACTGTTTACAGCATGACGGGTAATAGGTCATTGACAAGTGAAGAAATGTACCAACGTTTTGGTAGTTTAACCTTCATTTCAGTAGCGTCTGATGGTTTTGACTAGATCGTATACCGCTACGGACAGAATTTGACTTCCTGGCAGGTTAGGAGAATTAGGTTAGGGTTAGCTGAAATGCTAATATTCTCCCCGACTCGAACGTGCAACTTTTTTTTACCTTTGCTGGATACCAGGGGTGTCAAACTCATTCCATGGAGGGCCTAGAGTCTGTTTGGTTTTTAGTTGTTCCTTTCAATTAAGACCTAGACAACCAGGTGAGGGGAGTTCCTTACTAATTAGTGACCTTGATTCATCGATCAAGTACAAGGGAGGACATTCTGCCCTCCGTGGAATGAGTTTGACACATGCTGTATACCGTCTAGCCACAACACTCTGATCAATGGAAACATGGCATTTAGTGGTGGTTTAATGTTTTAAACACTAATCGGTGAAATACATGATGTGTAGGGACTTCTGTATGCTGTTTTAAACACGTCATCACGAAGTAAGATGGAGAGGAGAAGAAGGAATGTACAGAAAGACTGAATCGTGTTCTGGAAATGAGTAAAAACTCGCTGAAGTATTCGTTGTTTCTTAGATCCCCTGCAGAACCAATCATTCATAATGAACACATGAGAACTAAGTAGAATATTATACCAACTAAATAGTCAATCATTTTCAAAACAGTATTAGGTGCCTTACGAACGACTCCTGGGATATCTGTTTTAGGCCTAATTTTTGAAAATAATAATTTAACAGAAGGTGAAGAACAGTAGGTAGTCCCTCGGTAACTGTAACTATGGGAACACTTTCTTGCCCCACACCCCCAGTCTTTCTGTATAGTCTTTTATTTGAGTTGTCTTAGGGCTGGTTTCTCAAGACACATTCAGACTAGCCCTGAACTACCAAGCTATTTCAATAGAGATTCTCCGTGCTCTTTAGTCTTAATCCTTGTCTGGGAAACAGGTCTTTTAGTGTGGAAGTACTGAACTGCCAAATGTAATCAAGGGATCAACTGAGATGAATGTTAACCCCTATTTCTTTTCTCCTGTACTGTTCATATCACCAGCAAGCAGCTAATCACAGTTATTAACCAGGGTTGTGTTCATTTAGGCACAAAAAGGGGGGGGGGGGGGAGCTTAACTGAAATGAGAGCGGACTTCCTAAGAAATTGACACTTTTTTTTTTTATTTTATTTTATTTTATTGCAAAACATTTTCCGTTGTGTTCCCTAATGAACGCAACCCTGGCTATACGTGCACCTCCCCTGTATGGACGTCAGTCACCCTCCATTCTTCACTGTATACTGTTCCAGGTGTACTGTCTGTGTGGTCTTTGTTCAATAGCCAGCTGTCAACATTTCCGATTTGATGAAATTCAAAAAAAAGAAAGAAATGTGAATAGTTTGCAGACATTTTAGTGTTGCGTGGGGTCGTGGGAAAACACTTCCAACAGAACATTAAATTGGAGCAGTGCTTATATGTCCAATATGTAAAATCACGTGAACACACCCCTGTACTTATTTAACAGTTTGGAATACTTGAAAACAACATAAAAGTTTATTTGTGAGAATAAACTATTTTTCTGTGTAGTGTCTTGCTTCTGACATGTAGAATAAGGGATCATTCAGCTCTATTAACGGCATTTTTGTCTGCAACGTTTCCAATACTTCAGCCAACTGAGCGCGGGGCCCTGGGTCTTATTCACTAGGAAACCACAAACGGCAGGGACCTACCGGAATTTGTCCAATAAGAAATGTGTTTTCGTTGCAAAAAATTTTTTTTCCTATGGTGTGCACTAATGAATACTACCCGAGTGAATGCACTCCCCAGCCAATCAATAAATATGATCACTTAACTACCAGGTAGATTTGAAAACAAGCAGAACTGTAGAAGTGGACTGTCTTAAGTTGTACAGTGCACCCTGTCATACATAACAGGTGTTTTCTTTTTTTAAAGTCTTGCGGTAAATGTATTTTTCACTAGGCTCTGTTAGTTGCCTGGATACAGCGGTTAAGCAGGAAGTTGTTTTATATGTAGTGAGTAGAGATGTTTATCTGGTCTGACCTATTCCATTACATCAGCCCATTACACAGCCCCTGGCAGGATTTTAGATGACTAATGTATCAACTAAAACCAGGCAGAACATGGACCAACCACTGCCTGGCACTAACCATGTCGTGGCTACAAATCAAAACTAGGCCCCAAATTAGTATTTCACAGCCCCGGCCTAAACAATACTTAAAAAAATTAAATAAAATCCTTACTGTTGTACTTTTCTTTGCACTAACACTGGGACACTGTGTTTTCTTACTAGTACTAATTTAGCTGTTGGCTGCTTTATTGAGGAAAGTGTTTGGCTTGCAATGACTGTGATATGTGGTTGTCTTGCCTAGCTTAGTTTAATGCACCGACTGTTAGACACTCTGGATAAGAACATACGCTAAATGACTAAAATGTTTAATGTCCCGGAACAGAGAACATCTTAAATCTGAAACTCAAAACTGGATCTCTCAATCAGTCTTTGTGCCTTTTTGATCCTGTATTTATAATGTACGGACGGTGACAGACAGCTGAAATATAATTGACTGTCAGTTCAAAGAAAGAGAGGGTAAGGAAGGTGTGGATTCAGGAGACAAGGACCACCCCACCCAGCGGAGGGCGCTGTCTCTGTCTTTACCACACACTTTGCATACTCATGTAATGAACCTGTGTAGTAGAAGGGGGCATTTCAGCTTTAAGAATGTTCAATAATCTGATGCATGTTTCCACTTAAGATGGACCTTAGTTGACCTACTGATTGACATTAGTTGACCTACTGATTGACCTTAGTTGACCTACTGATTGACCTTTAATTGATTGTGTGTGTGCTGTGACGTTGAGATTTGCTGTGCTTAATTGTGTGAACATGTTAGCCACCCGTCAGACTGGAGCATCTCCTGGCAGTTCACACCCTCTTTATGAACCTGGGGATCACTGTTCCGGCTCCAGCCCCTCTGCTAGGGATGCACGGGGAGCGGGAGATGATGGTGGAAACTTGGGGAGGTTTGGGGTTAACTGGGTTAAAATTGTCCTTATTAAGTCTCGGAAAAACGACGTGGGACATGCCAAAATTGGGATTTTCCGAGAAAACAATTCATTGTTGGAATTTATTAACATGGTTTAGTTAGAGCGTAGATGTGTGTGATAAAACTGTTAAATTGAGTGTTTTATGAAAATGTATAGAATGTTACAAGGCCATGGAAGGCACGCTATCCATGGAACGACCCGAGACAGATGGAGACGGAATGCACTTAGCCCTTCTCTCCTAGACACAGACAGACCCATCCCAAAACATCTACTGCACTTAACCCTCCCTCCCTGTCTCTTAACCCTCCCCCCTGTCTCTTAACCCTCCCTCCCTGTCCTCTTAACCCTCCCTCCCTGTCTCTTAACCCTCCCCCCTGTCTCTTAACCCTCCCCCTGTCTCTTAACCCTCCCTCCCTGTCTCTTAACCCTCCCTCCCTGTCTCTTAACCCTCCTGTCTCTTAACCCTCCCTCCCTGTCTCTTAACCCTCCCCCTGTCTCTTAACCCTCCCTCCCTGTCTCTTTACCCTCCCCTGTCTCTTAACCCTCCCTCCCTGTCTCTTAACCAACCCTCCTGTCTCTTAACCCTCCCTCCCTGTCTCTTAACCCTCCCTGTCTCTTAGCCCTCCCTGTCTCTTAACCCTCCTGTCTCTTAACCCTCCCTCCCTGTCTCTTAGCCCTCCCTGTCTCTTAACCCTCCCTGTCTGTTAGCCTTCCCTCCCTGTCTGTTAGCCTTCCCTCCCTGTCTCTTAACCCTCCCTGTCTGTTAGCCTTCCCTCCCTGTCTGTTAGCCTTCCCTCCCTGTCTCTTAACCCTCCTGTCTCTTAACCCTCCTGTCTCTTAACCCTCCCTCCCTGTCTCTTAACCCTCCCTGTCTCTTAGCCCTCCCTGTCTCTTAACCCTCCCTGTCTGTTAGCCTTCCCTCCCTGTCTCTTAACCCTCCTGTCTCTTAACCCTCCCTGTCTCTTAACCCTCCTGTCTCTTAACCCTCCCTGTCTCTTAACCCTCCCTGTCTCTTAACCCTCCCTGTCTCTTAACCCTCCCTCCCTGTCTCTTAACCTCTCCCTGTCTCTTAACCCTCCCTGTCTCTTAGCCCTCCCTGTCTCTTAGCCCTCCCTGTCTCTTAACTCTCATTGTCTCTTAGCCCTCCCTGTCTCTTAACCCTCCCTGTCTCTTAACCCTCCCTGTCTGTTAACCCTCCCTCCCTGTCTCTTAACCCTCCCTGTCTGTTAACCCTCCCTGTCTGTCTGTTAACCCTCCTGTCTGTTAACCCTCCCTGTCTCTTAACCCTCCCTGTCTCTTAACCCTCCCTGTCTCTTAACCCTCCTGTCTCTTAACCCACCCTCCCTGTCTCTTAACCCTCCCTCCCTGTCTCTTAACCCTCCCTCCCTGTCTCTTAACCCTCCTGTCTCTTAGCCCTCCCTGTCTCAAACCCTCCCTGTCTCTTAGCCCTCCCTGTCTCTTAGCCCTCCCTGTCTCTTAGCCCTCCCTGTCTCTTAGCCCTCCCTGTCTCTTAACCCTCCCTGTCTCTTAACCCTCCCTGTCTCTTAACCCTCCCTCCCTGTCTCTTAACCCTCCCTCCTGTCTCTTAACCCTCCCTGTCTCTTAACCCTCCCTGTCTCTTAACCCTCCCTCCCTGTCTCTTAACCCTCCCTCCCTGTCTCTTAACCCTCCCTCCCTGTCTCTTAACCCTCCCTCCCTGTCTCTTAACCCTCCCTCCCTGTCTCTTAACCCTCCCTCCCTGTCTCTTAGCCCTCCCTGTCTCTTAGCCCTCCCTGTTTCTTAACCCTCCCGTCTCTTAACCCTCCTGTCTCTTAACCCTCCCTGTCTCATAACCCTCCTGTCTCTTAACCCTCCTGTCTCTTAACCCTCCTGTCTCTTAACCCTCCCTGTCTCTTAACCCTCCCTGTCTCTTAACCCTCCCTCCCTGTCTGTTAACCCTCCTGTCTCTTAGCCCTCCCTGTCTCTTAGCCCTCCTGTCTCTTAACCCTCCCTCCCTGTCTGTTAACCCTCCCTGTCTCTTAACCCTCCCTCCCTGTCTCTTAACCCTCCCTCCCTGTCTCTTAACCCTCCCTCCCTGTCTCTTAACCCTCCCTCCCTGTCTCTTAACCCTCCCTGTCTCTTAACCCTCCCTGTCTGTTAGCCTTCTCTCCCTGTCTCTTAACCCTCCCTGTCTCTTAACCCTCCCTGTCTCTTAACCCTCCTGTCTCTTAACCCTCCCTCCCTGTCTGTTAACCCTCCCTCCCTGTCTGTTAACCCTCCCTCCCTGTCTCTTAACCCTCCCTCCCTGTCTCTTAACCCTCCCTCCCTGTCTCTTAACCCTCCCTCCCTGTCTCTTAACCCTCCCTCCCTGTCTCTTAACCCTCCCTGTCTGTTAGCCTTCTCTCCCTGTCTGTTAGCCTTCTCTCCCTGTCTCTTAACCCTCCCTGTCTCTTAACCCTCCCTGTCTCTTAACCCTCCCTGTCTCTTAACCCTCCCTGTCTCTTAACCCTCCTGTCTCTTAGCCCTCCCTCCCTGTCTCTTAACCCTCCTGTCTCTTAACCCTCCCTGTCTCTTAACCCTCCCTGTCTCTTAACCCTCCTGTCTCTTAGCCCTCCCTCCCTGTCTCTTAACCCTCCTGTCTCTTAACCCTCCCTGTCTCTTAACCCTCCCTGTCTCTTAACCCTCCCTCCCTGTCTGTTAACCCTCCTGTCTCTTAGCCCTCCCTGTCTCTTAGCCCTCCCTGTCTCTTAGCCCTCCCTGTCTCTTAGCCCTCCCTGTCTCTTAGCCCTCCCTGTCTCTTAACCCTCCCTGTCTCTTAACCCTCCCTGTCTCTTAACCCTCCCTCCCTGTCTGTTAACCCTCCTGTCTCTTAACCCTCCCTGTCTCTTAACCCTCCATGTGTCTTAACCCTCCCTGTCTCTTAACCCTCCCTGTCTGTTAGCCTTCTCTCCCTGTCTCTTAACCCTCCCTGTCTCTTAACCCTCCTGTCTCTTAGCCCTCCCTGACTCTTAACCCTCCCTGACTCTTAACCCTCCTGTCTCTTAACCCTCCTGTCTCTTAACCCTCCCTGTCTCTTAACCCTCACTGTCTCTTAACCCTCCTGTCTCTTAACCCTCCTGTCTCTTAACCCTCCTGTCTCTTAACCCTCCCTGTCTCTTAACCCTCCCTGTCTCTTAACTCTCCCTGCCTCTTATCCCTCCCTGCCTCTTATCCCTCCCTCCCTGCCTCTTATCCCTCCCTCCCTGTCTCTTAACCCTCCCTCCCTGTCTCTTTACCCTCCCTGTCTCTTAACAGCATGGGATAAAATCAGTTGTTCCTCTTCAAACATGCCAAGGCTACGTGCCATATGACACCCTATTCCCTTTACTATAGTGCACTACTTCTGACCAGGGCCCGTAGGCAAACAGACAACACATATATCTCACCATCAACTTAACTTCATGCATAATATGTAATATTGTCTTGTGTTATTCTTGTCTGTAACTGTTCTGTACTGTGTCATGTATTTGATGTTTTGTGTGACAGTGGACCCCATGTAAATGCAGCCATGTTGCATTTTTCATGAAGTCGATGAATATGCCCTCTGTATAATCTATCAGTCTACACAGCGGTCTTCCAAGTGCCTCATAACTCAGAGTAGGGGTTCTATGTAATCAATGTGTACGTCCCAAATGGCACCCTATTCCCTATATAGTGCACTACTTTTGACCAGAGCCCTATGGGGATCTGGTGAAAAGTAGTGCACTATGTAGAGAATAGGGTGCCATTTGGGACGCATGGTATATTTCTGCTAGACAAGGGCGTCATGCACCTTATTTTCTGAGTGGTAACTGACTGATGGCCGAATTCAATATCTTCCATGTTGTGTAAAATTAACTATACACAGTACCAGTCAAAAGTTTGGACACACCAACTCATTCAAGGGTTTTTCTTTATTTTTACTATTTTTTACATTGTAGAATAATAGTGAAGACATCAGAACTATGAAATAACACATATGGAATCATGTAGTAAACAAAAAAAGTGTTAAACAAATCCAAATATATTTTATATTTGAGATTCTTCAAATAACCACACTTTGCCTTGATGACAGCTTTGCACACTCTTGGCATTCTCTCAACCAGCTTCATGAGGTAGTCACCTGGAATGCATTTCAATTAACAGGTGTGCCTTGTTAAAAGTTAATTTGTGGAATTTCTTTCCTTCTTAATGCGTTTGAGCCAATCAGTTGTGTTGTGACAAGGTAGGGGGGGTATACAGAAGATGGCCCTATTTGGTAAAAGACCAAGTCCATATTATGGCAAGAACATCTAAAATAAGCAAAGAGAAACGACAGTCCATCATTACTTTAAGACATGAAGGTCAGTCAATACGGAACATTTCAAGAACTTCAAGTGCAATCGCAAAAACCTATGAATGTGCGTGAGTGAGTGAGTGAGTGAGTGCATGTGTGCTAAGGTGCGTAGAATCAGAGCAGGTGGTCAGCCCAGTTCAACTGTTCAGCAGTCTGATGGGTTGTAGATAGAAATTGTCTCTGAGCCTGTTTGTATCAGACCTCCTGCTCCGATACCATCTGCCCGCCGGTAAGGGAGAGAACAGCTCCTGGCTGGAGGGTGTCTGGGGTCCTTGATGATGCTGCGTGACTTCCTCAGGCACCGTTTCGAGTAGATGTCCTGGATGGGTGGGAGCAGGGTCCCAGTGATGTCCTGGATGGGTGGGAGCAGGGTCCCAGTGATGTCCTGGATGGGTGGGAGCACGGTCCCAGTGATGTCCTGGATGGGTGGGAGCACGGTCCCAGTGATGTCCTGGATGGGTGGGAGCACGGTCCCAGTGATGTCCTGGATGGGTGGGAGCACGGTCCCAGTGATGTACCGGATGGGTGGGAGCACGGTCCCAGTGATGTCCTGGATGGGTGGGAGCACTGTCCCAGTGATGTCCTGGATGGGTGGGAGCGCGGTCCCAGTGATTTTACATTACATTTACATTTAAGTCATTTAGCAGACGCTCTTATCCAGAGCGACTTACAGTTACTTTATGTAGCTATTTGAGGCTAGAAGGATTACTTCATCCTATCCCAGTTATTCCTTAAAGAGGTGGGGTTTCAAATGTCTCCGGAAGGTGGTGAGTGACTCCGCTGTCCTGGCGTCGTGGGGGAGCTTGTTCCACCATTGGGGTGCCAGAGCAGCGAACAGTTTTGACTGGGCTGAGCGGGAACTATGCTTCCGCAGAGGAAGGGGAGCCAGCAGGCCAGAGGTGGATGAACGCAATGCCCTCGTTTGGGTGTAGGGACTGATCAGAGCCTGAAGGTACGGAGGTGCCGTTCCCCTCACTGCTCCATAGGCAAGCACCATGGTCTTGTAACGGATGCGAGCTTCAACTGGAAGCCAGTGGAGTGTGCGGAGGAGGGGGGTGACGTGAGAGAACTTGGGAAGGTTGAACACCAGACGGGCTGCGGCATTCTGGATGAGTTGTAGGGGTTTAATGGCACAGGCAGGGAACCCAGCCAACAGCGAGTTGCAGTAATCCAGACGGGAGATGACAAGTGCCTGGATTAGGACCTGTGCCGCTTCCTGTGTAAGGCAGGGTCGTACTCTCCGAATGTTGTAGAGCATGAACCTGCAGGATCGGGTCACCGCCTTGATGTTAGCGGAGAACGACAGGGTGTTGTCCAGGGTCACGCCAAGGCTCTTCGCACTCTGGGAGGAGGACACAACGGAGTTGTCAACCGTGATGGCGAGATCATGGAACGGGCAGTCCTTCCCCGGGAGGAAGAGCAGCTCCGTCTTGCCAGGGTTCAGCTTGAGGTGGTGATCCGTCATCCATACTGATATGTCGGCCAGACATGCAGAGATGCGATTCGCCACCTGGTTATCAGAAGGGGGAAAGGAGAAGATTAGTTGTGTATCGTCAGCGTAGCAATGATAGGAGAGGCTGTGGTGTATTAGGATTATGACTGTTTTGGAGGAACAACGAATGTTGTTTATGTTAGTATCAAAAGGGAATGTTTTAGGGTGACGCCCCAGGGGAGACTGGTGATTGGCCAGAAGAGGGAGCATCATTGTTATAAATAGGGGGGAAAACGAAGGAGAGGGCAGAACGAGCAGCCATTCTGAGGCGTCACTCTCCGGGTGTCATGTCACCTGTCACTCATGCTGAAGCTTGTGATCTGAATAAACCTTATGATCAACGTTCAGTATGAGCAGACTCCTTTTGTTCATCAGCAATAATTGCCACCACTCACTCGATACGACAAGGCCATGTGAGGATATGACAGAGCCAAGTGACTTGGTGTATAGGGAGAAAAGGAGAGGGCCTAGAACTGAGCCCTGGGGGACACCAGTGGTGAGAGCACGTGGTGCGGAGACAGCTTCTCGCCACGCCACTTGGTAGGAGCGACCGGTCAGGTAGGACGCAATCCAGGAGTGAGCCGCGCCGGAGATGCCCAGCTCGGAGAGGGTGGAGAGGAGGATCTGATGGTTCACAGTATCAAAGGCAGCAGACAGGTCTAGAAGGACAAGAGCAGAGGAGAGAGAGTTAGCTTTAGCAGTGCGGAGAGCCTCCGTGACACAGAGAAGAGCAGTCTCAGTTGAATGACCAGTCCTGAAACCTGACTGGTTTGGATCAAGAAGGTCATTCTGAGAGAGATAGCAAGAGAGTTGGCTAAAGACGGCACGCTCAATAGTTTTGGAAAGAAAAGAAAGAAGGGATACTGGTCTGTAGTTGTTGACATCAGTGGGATCGAGTGTTGGTTTTTTGAGAAGGGGTGCAACTCTCGCTCTCTTGAAGACGGAAGGGACATGGCCAGCGGTCAAGGATGAGTTGATCAGCGAGGTGAGGTAGGGGAGAAGGTCACCGGAGATGGTCTGGAGAAGAGAGGAGGGGATGGGGTCAAGCGGGCAGGTTGTTGGGCGGCCTGCAGTCACTAGTCGCAAGATTTTATCTGGAGAGAGAGGGGAGAAAGAAGTCAAAGCATAGGGTAGGGCAGTGTGAGCAGGACCAGCAGTGTCATTAGACTTAACAAACGAGGATCGGATGTCGTCAACCTTCTTTTCAAAGTGGTTGACGAAGTCATCCACAGAGAGGGAGGAGGGGGGGGGGGGGGGGGTGGGGGGGAGGATTCAGCAGTGAGGAGAATGTGGCAAAGAGCTTCCTAGGGTTAGAGGCAGATGCTTGGAATTTAGAGTGGTAGAAAGTGGCCTTAGCAGCAGAAACAGATGAAGAAAATGTAGAGAGGAGGGAGTGAAAAGATGCCAGGTCGGCAGGGAGTTTAGTTTTCTTCCATTTCCGCTCCGCTGCCCGGAGCTCTGTTCTGTGAGCTCGCAATGAGTCATCAAGCCACGGAGCTGGAGGGGAGGACCGAGCCGGCCGGGAGGATAGGGGACACAGGGAGTCAAAGGATGCAGAAAGGGAGGAGAGGAGGGTTGAGGAGGCAGAATCAGGAGATTGGAGGGAGAAGGATTGAGCAGAGGGAAGAGATGATAGGATGGAAGAGGAGAGAGTAGTGGGAGAGAGAGAGCGAAGGTTGCGGCGGCGCGTTACCATCTGTGTAGGGGCAGAGTGAGTAGTGTTGGAGGAGAGCGAGAGAGAAAAGGATACAAAGTAGTGGTCGGAGACATGGAGGGGAGTTGCAGTGAGATTAGTAGAAGAGCAACATCTAGTAAAGATGAAGTCAAGCGTATTGCCTGCCTTGTGAGTAGGGGGGGACGGTGAGAGGGTGAGGTCAAAAGAGGAGAGGAGTGGAAAGAAGGAGGCAGAGAGAAATGAGTCAAATGTAGACGTAGGGAGGTTGAAATCCCCCAAAACCGTGAAGGGTGAGCCATCCTCAGGAAAGGAACTTATCAAGGCGTCAAGCTCATTGATGAACTCTCCAAGGGAACCTGGAGGGCGATAGATGACAAGGATATTAAGCTTAAATGGGCTAGTGACTGTGACAGCGTGGAATTCAAATGAGGAGATAGACAGATGGGTTAGGGGAAAAATTGAGAATGACCACTTGGGAGAGATGAGGATTCCTGTGCCACCACCCCTCTGACCAGATGCTCTCGGGGTATGCGAGAACACATGGTCAGACGAGGAGCGAGCAGTAGGAGTAGCAGTGTTTTCAGTGGTAATCCATGTTTCCGTCAGCGCCAGGAAGTCGAGGGACTGGAGGGTAGCATAGGCTGGGATGAAGTCAGCCTTGTTGGCGGCAGAACGGCAGTTCCAGAGGCTGCCTGAGACCTGGAACTCCAGGTGTGTGGTGCGTGCAGGGACCACCAGGTTAGAGAGGCAGCAGCCACGCGGTGTGAGGCGTTTGTGTAGCCTGTGCGGAGAGGAGAGAACAGGGATAGGCAGAGGCATAGTTGACAGGCTGCAGCAGATGGCTACAATAATGCAGAGGAGATCGGAATGAAATGAACTAAACATCTGGGAAAGGAGAGAGCAGGCCTCCCTCACCAAAAAAAATATAACTCTCCCAACTTCCACCTCAGAAACTATAATTGTTTCACTGAACCACCCGAATAAAACTCTCCCAACTTCCACTTTAGAAATTAGAATTGTTGTAAACTACAGCAGACTGTTATCAGTAGCTGTAATTAAGTACAGCAGCTACCAACCACCTAACGTTAATGCCTCGGATAATGAGGTTAGAAAAACAGCTGAATGGTGGCAGCTAGCTGGCTCAATCACAGGTACTCTTAAGCGTGAAATAACATTGGAAACAACTAACCACAGTTGCTAAAAGTTACCAGTAGCTACCCGCTAGCTAGCTAGCTAGCTTTGTTGGTCCAAGTAGTGGGTAAGCTAGCCTCGTGCTTCGCCGGGGTCCGCCGAATACAATACTTACCTACAATAATTACCTACAATAACCTACAATAACTACCTGAGTAAACTACCTATAATACCTAACTACAATACCTACCTACAATCTAAATACATGGTTTAAGCTTTACTCAACACCATATAAGAAGCCAAGCTTACCTTTCATAACGCAGCTATGATTAAACGTTGGGTAGCTAGCATATTCAAATATATAACTTCAGTAGTGCCCCTTTAAAACCCACACAGTTCAACAACTGCAGAGTTTGTGCCCGTTTTTAAAATACTACTTACTGGTGTTCATCAGATCTCCTGTCTTCTTCTTCCAATGTGACAGTCATCTCTGCCTCCACCTTTACTACAAAAAACGTCTTCCTTTTCTTTCCACCCTGACAATAATATCCTCCTCCTCTTTCTTGCACTCCTGCTAAAGAAGAGGAGGTCTGCTGGACGGAGAAAGAAGCTCTCATGAAGGAAGAGGAGGCTGTCTCAGTTAAAACCGAAGTAGAGTGTGAGACTGTTATAGTGAAAGAAGAAGAAGAAGGTTTCAGAGTGAAAGAGGAGGAGCTTAGTGAGCTCATGGTCGAGGTCGTTAGCTAGCTAGTTAGCATTAGCCTAGTGTTACTTAGCCAGATAGCTATATAGCTAATAACGTACATTAAATGGAGTAACTAGTAAATACGCAGACAGTGTGTTTAAAACACTGAGGTTAATACACACAAAACTGTCCTAAAGCTTCGATGTTAAAGTTTTATGTTGGCTACCGAGGCGGCTGGACTGTTGTTGTTGAAGAAGCGTCCCGTCGCACCCACATGTCCTGGATGGGTGGGAGCACGGTCCCAGTGATGTCCTGGATGGGTGGGAGCACGGTCCCAGTGATATCCTGGGCCATCTTCACCACCCGCTGGAGGGCCTTGCGGTCGTTGACGGAGCAATTCCCGTACCAGGCCGTGATGCAACCGGTCAGGACATATATATTTTAGATAAAGTATATCCTACAAATGGGTGCGACTGAAGGGGCCAGTTTCAATGGGCATTATACTTCTGGTAGCCTGAAATAGCGCCATGATCTCACGCTCACATTCGGTTATACTACGCGTATGATAGGTGTACTTCTGGTGCTACAGACTAAAGCCCTATCTGTATGGTGAATCATCAGCACTAGTAGTGAGATAATGGAGGGAACAGCAGCTGTTTTACGGCTCCTGACCAATTGAGCCTTTTTTTAATTAATTTTTTTGCCGATCTTAACTTGTTTTTTTACATAAAGTTTCCGCCATAATTTCCTAATGACCAAAAAGAGCATCTGGACCTCAGAACAGCAATCACTAACTTGATGAAGATTTCTACTTCAACGAGTCAGTGGCGAATGACATACTGCTCATCCCCGGACCAGGCCCAAATCCCCGACACTCGAAGAAGGAAGAGGTGGCGTTATAGAGACTCGAGTCTATCGTTATAGAGACCGGCATGCGGGACACCTGACGAGACTACATCGGTGAGTGGATAAACAGCCTCTACCCTCCGTTATGTTGGTCACTGGAGAATAAACTGGACGAGCTCCGTTCGAGACTATCCTATCAATGTGATCTGAAGAACTGTAACATCCTATGTTTCTCTGAGTTGTCGCTGAACAAGGACATGAAAAAACATACATCTAGCTGTTTTCTTTCTATACATCGGCAGGACAGAACAGCAGCGTCGGGCAAACTCAGTGGTGTGAGTGTCTCTTTGTTAACAACAGCTGGCGCGTGTTTCTCTAATATTAAGGAAGTCTCAAGGTTCTGCTCACCTGAGTTAGAATACCTCATCTACATTTTTTTTCGTAGCCGTCTACTCACCACCACAAACCGATGCTGGCACTAAGACCGAACTCAATGAGCTGTATAGGGCCATAAACAAACAGGAAAATGCTCACCCAGAGGCAGCGCTCCTAGTGAGCGGTGATTTTAATGCAGGAAAACTGAAATCTATTTGACCTAATTTCTACCAGCCTGTCACTTGTGCAACTAGAGGCGAAAAAACTCTAGATCACCTTTACACCACACAGAGAGGCATTTAAAGCTCTCCCTCGCCCTCCATTTGGCAAATCTGACCATAAATATATCCTCCTGATTTTCTGCTTACAAGCAAAAACTCAAACAGCAAGTACCAGTGACGCGCTCAATATGTAAGTGGTCCGATGAAGCGGATGCTAAGCTACAGGACTGTTTCGCTAGCACAGACTGGAATACGTTACGGGATTAATCCGATGGCATTGAGGAGTCTACCACATCAGTCACCGGCTTCATTAATAAGTGCATCGATGACGCCATCCCCACAGTGACCGTACGTACATACACCAACCAGAAGCCATGGATTACAGGCAACATCCGCACTGAGCTAAAGGCTAGAGCTGCCACTTCGAAGGAGCGGGACACTAGTCCGGACGATTATAAGAAAACACGCTATGCCCTCCGACGAACCATCAAACAGGCAAATCGTCAATACAGGACTAAGATCGAATCCTACCACACCGGCTCGGATGTGGCAGGGCTTGCAAACTATCACAGATTACAAAGGGAAACCCAGCCGCAAGCTGCCCAGTGACGCGAGCCTACCAGATGAGCTAACTGCCTTCTATGTTCGCTTTGAGGCAAGCAACACTGAACCATGCATGAGAGCACCAGCTGTTCCGGGCGACTGTGTGATCACGCTCTCCGTAGCCGATGTGAGTAAGACCTTTTAAACAGGTTAACTTTCAAGGCCAGACGGATTACCAGGACGAGTACTCAGAGCATGCGCTGACCAGCTGACAAGTGTCTTACCTGACATTATCAACCTCTCCCTGACCCAGTCTGTAATACCTACAGTTGAAGTCGGAAGTTTACATACACTTAGGTTGGAGTCATTAAAACTTGTTTTTCAACCACTCCACAAATGTCTTGTTAACAAACTATAGTTTTGGCAAGTCGCTTAGGACATCTACTTTGTGCATGACACTAGTAATTTTTCCAACAATTGTTTACAGACATATTATTTCACTTATAATTCACTGCATCACAATTCCAGTGGGTCAAAAGCTTACATACACTAAGTTGACTGTGCCTTTAAACATCTTGGAAAATTCCAGAAAATTATGTCATGGCTTTAGAAGCTTCTGATAGGCTAATTGACATAATTTGAGTCAATTGGAGGTGTACCTGTGGATGTATTTCAAGACCTACCTTCAAACTCAGTGCCTCTTTGCTTGACATCATGGGAAAATCAAAAGAAATCATCCAAGACATAAGAAAAAACATTGTAGACCTCCACAAGTCTGGTTCATCTTTGGGAGCAATTTCCAAACGCTTGAAGGTACCACGTTCATCTGTACAAACAATAGTACGCAAGTATAAACACCATGGGACCACGCAGCCGTCATACCGCTCAGGAAGAAGACGTGTTCTGTCTCCTAGAGATGAACGTACTTTGGTGCGAAAAGTGCAAATCAATCCCAGAACAACAGCAAAGGACCTTGTGAAGATGCTTGGGGAAACGGGTACAAAAGTATCTCTATCCACAGTAAAATGAGTCCTAAAGTTGAAGTCGGAAGTTTACATACATCTTAGCCAAATACATTTAAACTCAGTTTTTCACAATTCCTGACATTTAATCCTATTAATAATTCCCTGTCTGAGGTCAGTTAGGATCACCACTTTATTTAAAGAATGTGAAATGTCAGAATAATAGTAGAGAGAATTCTTTATTTCAGCTTTTTATTTATTTCATCACATTCCCAGTGGGTCAGAAGTTTACATACACTCAATTAGTATTTGGTAGCATTGCCTTTAAATTGTTAAACTTGGGTTAAACGTTTAAGATAGCCTTCCACAAGCTTCCCACAATAAGTTGGGGGAATTTTGGCCCATTCCTCCTGACAGAGCTGGTGTAACTGAGTCAGGTTTGTAGGCCTCCTTGCTCGCACACGCTTTTTCAGTTCTGCCCACAAATGTTCTATAGGATTGAGGTCAGGGCTTTGTGATGGCCACTCCAATACCTTGACTTTGTTGTCCTTAAGCCATTTTGCCACAACTTTGGAAGTATGCTTGGGGTCATTGTCCATTTGGAAGACCCATTTGCGACCAAGCTTTAACTTCCTGACTGATGTCTTGAGATGTTGCTTCAATATATCCACATAATTTTCCTTCCTCATGATGCCATCTATTTTGTGAAGTGCACCAGTCCCTCCTGCAGCAAAGCACCCCCACAGCATGATGCTGCCACTCCCGTGCTTCATGGTTGGGATGGTGTTCTTCGGCTTGCAAGCCTTCCCCTTTTTCCTCCAAACATAACGATGGTCATTATGGCCAAACAGTTCTATTTTTGTTTCATCAGACCAGAGGACATTTCTCCAAAAAGTAAGATCTTTGTCCCCATGTGCAGTTGCAAACTGTAGTCTGGCTTTTTTATGGCGTTTTCGGAGCAGTGGCTTCTTCCTTGCTGAGCGGCCTTTCAGGTTATGTTGATATAGGACTCGTTTTACTGTGGATATAGATACTTTTGTACCTGTTTCCTCCAGCATCTTCACAAGGTCCTTTGCTGTTGTTCTGGGATTGATTTGCACTTTTTGCACCAAAGTACGTTCATCTCTAGGAGACAGAACGCGTCTCCTTCCTGAGCGGTATGACGGCTGCGTGGTCCCATGGTGTTTATACTTGCGTACTATTGTTTGTACAGATGAACGTGGTACCTTCAGGCGTTTGTAAATTGCTCCCAAGGATGAACCAGATTTGTGGAGGTCTAAAAAAAAATTTCGGAGGTCTTGGCTGATTTCTTTGGATTTTCCAATTATGTCAAGCAAAGAGGCACTGAGTTTGAAGGTAGGCCTTGAAATACATCCACAGGTACACCTCCAATTGACTCAAATGATGTCAATTAGCCTATCAGAAGCTTCTAAAGCCATGACATCATTTTATGGAATTTTCCAAGCTGTTTAAAGGCACATGTAGTGTATGTAAACTTCTGACCCACTGGAATTGTGATACAGTGAATTATAAGTAAAATAATCTGTCTGTAAACAATTGTTGGAAAAATGACTTGTGTCATGCACAAAGTAGATGTCCTAACCGACTTGCCAAAACCATTGTTTGTTAACAAGAATTTTGTGGAGTGGTTGAAAAACGAGTTTTAATGACTCCAACCTAAGTGTATGTAAACTTCTTATTTCAACTGTATATATCTATATCGTATATTATAGCTATTGTATTTATTATATATATTGCTACCTTCCCTTCATTACCCTTTCTCACTCACACTCACCATCAATTTTCCCCCACAAACTAGAATATCGGATATTTTAATCATCGCAAGATTATCAATGTATTTTTGTGTAAAGTAAACTCTATATATTGCATATACCTGTACTATTATTACTGTATTATAACTGCATATATTCAGATTAAAAACTAAGATGGACTACATGGATTCGTGAAATACGGCATTAATTCAGCCTGTCAATCAAATAATTATTTGAAGGCGTCGCGTAGTCCACGGATTACGGTGCAGACTTTCGCGCGCGAAATCCTGTTGTCATCCCTTTACGGTAAATGTGTTGGATTCTGTTGGGGGAACTGTAGTTAGCGTGACGTTTAGCGAGAGACGTACTGCCTTGGATTTGGAAACTATTGTAAGGAAAGTTCATTGTCAACAAGGTAAGGCGTTTGAAAAACAACCACGTTTACAGCTTTTTAAATAGAATAGGTGTTCGTGGCGTTATTGTGCGTACGTTCTTTTATGAAACGTTACAATGTTTAATCAATAGGAATGAGTGCAGTGGACTGACGATTTATGGAAACAATGTTGTCATTTTGCACACATGACTTCGCTTTCAGACAGACTGGGGGACATGGGTTATATGATTACATTTACGGATTGAACAACTAGTAAATAGTCATGAAGTCCTCTTAAATATTACAATAGGTTTTCATTGATTTCAACATTTATTTTGCATTTAATCAGCATTTGACTGTTGTTCCGCATGTGTAGTATACGGTATACGCTACAGTACATTTGTTTTCTGTAGTCCTGTAATTGTATGGCTAATTCTTACTATGGAGAAGCGTCCACTCTTTACTACACCAGACTACGCAGATAGCTCCGGGTTAATGTGTTATGTCCTCCTCCTCCTCCTCTCATCCACATCCAATGATGTTGGACAGCTGCCTATACACATAATGTCATATACAATAACACTGTACTGTCATCACATAATGGCATGTACATTCCATAGATAGGTTCCATTATGTTCCTAACATGATTCACATTAATGTGTGTGTTTTTAGTATTCTATCAATTCTGTGTCAAGTAAAAAACTAAAGTTTGGCAACTGATTACAAATGTTACCACTGACAGGCAGCAGCACATAATTTTAACTGATTACAAATGTTATCGCTGACAGGCAGCACACATCATTTTAACTGATTACAAATGTTATCACCGACAGGCAGCACACATCATTTTAACTGATTACAAATGTTATCGCTGACAGGCAGCACACATCATTTTAACTGATTACAAATGTTATCACCGACAGGCAGCACACATCATTTTAACTGATTACAAATGTTATCACCGACAGGCAGCAGCACACATCATTTTAACTGATTACAAATGTTACCGCTGACAGGCAGCAGCACACATCATTTTATCCAACTTCCAGCAACTCAAGATTGATTTCAAATAAATGCAAGAGGTGCAAATGAGTCTTTAGTCAGGTAGTGAGTTTTGCCTCTCCGTGTTATAGTTGACTGACTAGTGGATGCTTGGGGAAATCTTGCCAAAGGGCTCTGATCGAAACTAGTGAACTGGATAAAGGGAATAAATAGGGTGTCATTCGGGAAGCATCCATACTATTACACCCTCTGAGAGCGTCGCAGTGAACAGGCTCTGGTCTAAAGTAGTGCACTAGATAGGGAATAAATAGGGTCTCTTAAAGAAGAAGTTACAGGTCTGTGAGAGCCAGAAATCTTGCTTGTTTGTAGGTGACCAAATACTTATTTTCCACCATAATTTGCAAATAAATTCATTAAAAATCCTACAATGTGATTTTCTGGATTTTTTTCTTCTCAATTTGTCTGTCATAGTTGACGTGTACCTATGATCAAAATTACAGGCCTCTCTCATCTTTTTAAGTGGGAGAACTTGCACAATTGGTGGCTGACTAAATACTTTTTTTCCCCCACTGTATATCTGGTCCGCTTACCCCACTTTAAGAACCCCTGCTCTAGACAGCCCCAGGGGGACGCTGTGGAACTCACTTCCTTTTTTACATTCATTATCAACCAATCATGATGCCCAAAGTAATTACACAGTAAGGACTCTCTGGTTGGGCGGCTGGTGCAGGAAAGTAATTGCACCAATATTAAAGGAGACATCTGGACCACTTTGTGTGTATGTCTGCACATGTGTGTGTTTGCGTGCGTGCGTGCGTGTGTGTGTGTGTTTGCGTGCATGCGTGTGTGTGATCGTGCGTGTGTGTGGCCAGGTGTGTGTGTGTGTTTGCGTGCGTGCGTGTGTGTGCGTGTGTGATCGTGCGAGTGTGGCCAGGTGTGTGTGTGTGTTTGCGTGCGTGCGTGCGTGTGTGTGTGTGTGTGTGTGATTGTGCGAGTGTGGCCAGGTGTGTGTGTGTTTGCGTGCGTGCGTGTGTGTGTGTGTGTGTGATTGTGCGAGTGTGGCCAGGTGTGTGTGTGTTTGCGTGCGTGGTGCGTGCGTGTGTGTGTGATTGTGCGAGTGTGGCCAGGTGTGTGTGTGTGTTTGCGTGCGTGCGTGCGTGCTGTGTGTGTGATTGTGCGAGTGTGGCCAGGTGTGTGTGTGTGTTTGCGTGCGTGCGTGTGTGTGATTGTGTATGTAACAACACGTTCCTCCCACATCGTGGTGACAGGAAGGTAGTAGGGCCGTTCCACCGCGCAAGGAAGATGGTTTCGACACCCGCCGTCTCAGATCGGTCTGAAATCATTTCTGTAGGTAGAAACGGATAAGATTAGCATTCCTGCAACGTTATTTTATTAACAGCAAGTATACAATATCAGTTCTCATAGGGCCCTGGTCAAAATATGTATTATTTGTATATTATTTCTGTAGGGAATATGGAGCCATTTTGATTGCAGGCCTCGGCACTGCAGGTCTCTCCACCTCTCAGTGCTTTTTCATGGCAGCAAAAGGTCCTGAAATAAGGCCCTAATTACGGTAGCGAGCTGCGCTGGGCTTGAAAGGGGCCATCATGGATTCAAGCAACAGCAAAGTTGCCACCCAGACCCTTTTTTTTGGTAAACAGCTGAGGGCTGGAGAAACGACAGAGCTATGAGGACTGACCCTCCATGATATCAAAATGCTAGTTTTAACCATGTTTTGAGGCTATACAGTGTTGGTTTAGTAAACTAAGCTTATTATGGGTTCTGATGGAGAAATACTGCTGAACTAGACTCATGAAGCATTTAGAAGTCATATTCTTCAAGAATCGATCAGGCTAGACATCATTCATTTCAGCCTGACTCAGGCTAGGGTATTATTTAATCTCAATTGCAGCAGCATTCTGGTGCTAACTGGGCCAGCTCTACTCAGCTCCCCTTGGTTTTCACACAGCTAGTAATGTGTTTGGCTTTGTGTTTCTCACAATGGAACTCATTATGAGTCTGATAGAGCTAACTAGCCACGCGTCTGGCGGGCTGAAGTTGCCACGTCATTCAGAGCAGTGGGAGGGAGGGAGGGAGGGAGGGTGGAGAGGAGGGGTGGAGAGAGAGGGAGGGAGGGTGGGGAGGGAGGGAGGGAGGGGAGGAGGGAGGGAGGGTGGAGAGGGAGGGTGGAGAGGGTGGAGAGGGGGGAGGGAGGGGAGAGGGAGAGAGGGGAGGGGAGAGGGGGGGGGAGGGAGGGGGGGGGAGAGAGAGGGGAGAGAGAGGGAGGGGGGAGAGGGTGGGGAGAGAGAGGGGGGGGGAGAGAGAGGAGAGGGGAGGGAGGGAGGGAGAGAGGGGAGGGAGGAGGGAGAGAGGGGAGGGAGGGGGGAGAGAGAGGGGACAGGGAGGGAGGGGGAAGGGGGGAGCGAGAGGGGAGGGAGGGAGAGAGAGAGAGAGAGGAGGGAGGGAGGGAGGGAGGGAGAAGACTCTCACTCATTGACTCACATGTCCTGTCTGTCTGCTCATCTCATCCTGAGTGCTTTTCTCTTTCTCTCTCTTAGGAACCATGTAGTGAAGCTTGAATAGATGAATGTGTTAGAAATGCATTAACACCACCGCCAAAACACCAAAGGACTGGCAGTACATATATCACCTTGATCAGGAAACAAAGCCTAGCTCTCTCTCTCTCTGTCTCTCTCTCTCTGTCTCTCTCTCTCTCTGTCTGTCTGTCTCTGTCTCTCTCTCTGTCTCTCACTGTCTCTCTGTCTCTCTCTCTCTCTCTCTCAATTCAATTCAATTCAATTTCAATTTAAGGGCTTTATTGGCATGGGAAACGTATGTTAACATTGCCAAAGCAAGTGAAGTAGATAGTAAACAAAAGTGAAATAAACAATAAATATTAACAGTAAACATTACACTCAGAAGTTTCAAAAGAATAAAGACATTTCAAATGTCATATTATGTATATATACAGTGTTGTTACAATGTGCAAATAGTTAAAGTACAAATGGGAAAATAAATAAACATAAATATGGGTTGTATTTACAATGGTGTTTGTTCTTCACTGGTTGCCCTTTTCTTGTGGCAACAGGTCACAAATCTTGCAGCTGTGATGGCACACTGTGGTTTTTCACCCAGTAGATAAGGGAGTTTATCAAAATTGGGTTTGTTTTCAAATTCTTTGTGGATCGCTGTAATCTGAGGGAAATATGTGTCTCTAATATGGTCATACATTTGGCAGGAGGTTAGGAAGTGCAGCTCAGTTTCCACCTCATTTTGTGGGCAGTGTGCACATAGCCTGTCTTCTCTTGAGAGCCAGGTCTGCCTACGGCGGCCTTTCTCAATAGCAAGGCTATGCTCACTGAGTCTGTACATAGTCAAAGCTTTCCTTAAGTTTGGGTCAGTCACAGTGGTCAGGTATTCTGCCACTGTGTACTCTCTGTTTAGGGCCAAATAGCATTCTAGTTTGCTCTGTTTTTTTGTTTGTTCTTTCCAATGTGTCAAGTAATTCTCTTTTTGTTTTCTCATGATTTGGTTGGGTCTAATTGTGTTGTTGTTGTTGTTGTTGTTGTTGTTGTTGTCCTGGGGCTGTGTGGGGTCTGTTTGTGTTTGTGAACAGAGGCCCAGGACAAGCTTACTTAGGGCTCTCTCTCTCTCTCTCTCTCTCTCCTCTCTCTCTCCCTCCTTCTCTGTCTTTATCGCTCTCTCTATTTCTCTCTCTCTCTTTCTCTCTCTCTCTCGCTCTCAATTCAATTCAATTCAAAGGGCTTTATTGGCATGGGAAACGTATGTTAACATTGCCAAAGCAAGTGAAATATAGATAATAAACAAAAGTGAAATAAACAATAAAAAATGTACAGTAAACATTACACTCACAAAAGTTTCAAAGGAATAGAATTTGAAATGTCATATTATGTATATATAGAGTGTTATAACGATGTGCAAATAGTTAAAGTACAAAAGGGAAAATCAACATAAATATGGGTTATATTTACAATGGTGTTTGTTCTTCACTGGTTGCCCTTTTCTTGTGGCAACAGGTCACAAATCTTGCTGCTGTGATGGCACACTGGTATTTCACCCAATAGATATGGGAGTTTATCCAAATTGGATTTGTTTTCTAATTCTTTGTGGGTCTTTGTAATCTGAGAGAAATATGTGTCTTTAATATGGTCATACATTTGGCAGGTGGTTAGGAAGTGCAGCTCAGTTTCCACCTCATTTTGTGGGCAGTGTGCACATAGCCTGTCTTCACTTGAGAGCAAGGCTATGCTCACTGAGTCTGTACATAGTCAAAGCTTTCCTTAAGTTTGGGTCAGTCACAGTGGTCAGGTATTCTGCCACTGTGTACTCTCTGTTTAGGGCCAAATAGCATTCCAGTTTACTCTGTTTTTTGGGTAAATTCTTTCCAATGAGTCAAGTAATTATCTTATTGTTTTCTCATGATTTGGTTGGGTCTAATTGTGTTGCTGTCCTGGGTCTCTGTGGGGTCTGTTTGTGAACAGAGCCCCAGGACCAGCTTGCTTAGGGGACTCTTCTCCAGGCTCATCTCTCTCTAGGTGATGGCTTTGTTATGGAAGGTTTGGAATCGCTTCCTTTTAGGTGGTTGTAGAATTTTCTGGATTTTGATAATTTGCGGGTATCTGCCTAATTCTGCTCTGCATGCATTATTTGGTGCTTTACGTTGTACACAGAGGATGTTTTTGCAGAATTCTGCATGCAGAGTCTCAATTTGGTGTTTGTCCCATTTTGTCTAATTTGCTCTGTGTCTGTCTCTCTGTCTCTGTGTCTGTCTCTGTGTCTGTCTCTCTTTCTCCGTCTCTCTGTCCCGCCCTCCCCTTCTCAGTTGAACTTTAGTAAACCCCGGTCCCTAACTGCCTCCCTCTGCAGCTTTATAGAACTGAAATATTCCAGTATTGAAGGAGTGGAGAACAAGAAGCAACTGGTTTCATCATGGTTTATGAGGATGTCTCCAGGCAGGCCAAAACTCCCACCACAACAGGCTCAAACAGCGCTTAAACTAAAAGGGCATTATCATCCTTTTTTTTTTT